>CM076573.1:724357952-724725308 GCA_034641835.2 Pinus albicaulis
ATACTTTGTACAGTTAAAGTATGATATGTAGTTGCATTGATAGAGTGCATGACATTGTGGTTTGTAGCATGTAACATTTGAATATGTATGTTTTGACAGTCATCTAGCTGGTAATGAAAGATTATGTTGCAAGTTGAATAATGTTGTGAAAGGATCATGTATGAATCCCCCCTTATGATGTCATGGTGTGATTTATTTTAGGAATAATTACCATGATGATATCACCGTTATTGTCTATTCTATATATTTTTGGAGCAAGTCTCTTAGGAGCTTGTTGGTTCAGTTGCAACATAATGAGATGAAGTTCAAGATTATATGATTTTTTGAAGAATGATATTCCATGGAAGACTTTGATGATGATTAAATGTTGTGATGTTTATGATGACATGATACTCTATGCACAATCCTTCTATGTGAAGAATGTGTAATAATCATGATATGATTTTTTTTAGGTTGCTACCTTGGCACTTGGTTTGAAGGTGATATTGTATACCATAATGACTGATGTGATAACAGGTTGCAGACATTTTGATGATCATGCCCCAGTTAATCACTTTCCTGAAGTTCAGAGGGAGCTATGTTCCAGCTCAATGGTGATTGGTTTGAGACACGATAGATGCATATTGATGAAGTGGAAAGTGATGGTGTATCCCGTTTTGATTGTGATACTGCATATAGAGGGCTTTGTGATGTTTGGAGAAATATCACACGTGTGATGATGATAGATCCCTAAGAGCTACTATCATAGTAGCTGATGATGGATGCTTCTCCTTAGTTGAGAGGGAGCTCCTCCCTGGTTGAGAGGGAGTGACATATATGGTTCTCTGCTTCATGTATCATGCACTATACTAGGACTAACAATCGTAATTCTTAGTGAAGGTTATGAGGAGAGAATGGCATTCAGATTGGGTAAGTATATGAGACAAATACTCCTTAAGGATTTGGAATCCGAGTTAGGAAAAAGTCTGGTGACTGACATTCTTTGAGGATCTGATAAGGTATCCAAGACAAGAGTGGTCGAAGAGGACCAATATTCTTTGAGGATTTGGAATCCAAGATAATAATAGTCCTAGAAGGACATACCTTGTGAAAATCAAGGTGGGGTATGTGCCTTAAGAGGTAGTGTGGTGTCCCATGTAAAGCCTCGTAGCATTGTGCTATGATCTATTGAGAGATAGATCTTGTTATTTAAGGCCTTGCTATGTTGACGATGTTGGTTATATATTGATTATAATGTTAATGCTTAAGTTGGCTTACCAATCTGACTCTTCTTATGAGCATGTTCCAATGGAAGTATTTTCCTTGTACCAATTTTTAGTTACGAATACCTCCTTAGTTAAGAGGGAGTGTTGAAGAAGTAACTAGGATTGGTCTTCATTTATTATAATTGGGTCATGACTTGATGATGAACATCTCAAAAAAAAATGTAATTATTGATGGAATTGTCAAAATAAAAGAGAAGAAAAATTATTTTGTAAAATAAAATTATTATTATTGAAATGGGTTTCTTTCCCATCATGTTGTGGTCCTAGGTAAAGCACCCATTGTGTGCTCTAAGGGTCTTGTTGACAAGTCAAAGGCCCAAGGTCATGATGCACTAGCCCATGAAGGGCTCATGTAACAAAAAATAAATATTATTAATATATTTTTTGAATTCTAGAAGCCTCCAAGTGATGGGTCGAGCAACCAACTACATGTCGACCTAGTGAGGGCTAATTCACTTCCTAAGAACCATATAAAAGAATATCCTCTACGCTCATTTGGATATACAACATTGAATTTATTTCATATCTAGTCCAAGCAAAGGAGAAGACATTTGATCCAATGAATTTTCTGTGGAAGGAGGTGTGAAATTTTTGCGATCAACGAAGAAGTGATATTTTTTTTCTTCGAGTCACGTGTGCAAGTTATTGGAGGAAGACCTCGGGTTTACTTAGTCTACTCCATAGAGAATTGATTTTGGGTTTGGTTGGTTCATCACTTGGTTTGGATTGGGTATAGGCCTTGGAAGTCTTCAATGGTCAGATTCTACAATTGTCCAGGGGATAAAACATATGCTAAAAAATCAAAATGCTCAAAATAGCTCGAAACCAGTGCCAAATCTTAATGCTCCAAATCGCTCGAAACAGTGCCAAATCGTAGTGCTCCAAATTGATCGAAACTAGTGCTCAAAATCGCTCGAAACTAGTGCCAAATCGTAGTGCTCGTCGTTCTTATTCCAACGAAGCTTGAATCACCTCAATCCGACACTATATATGAAGGTTATCGTGTTTTGAAGTATTTGGCAAACAACTAAAAAGTCAACTTGCAGGGTTGAATAGGTTGCTAACTAGGCATGTCATACAGGTGATGTGGTATTGACGCCTGTAGGTGACTATGCATTGTACAATGTCGGACTGGCCAATCCCATGATGACACGTGGAAGGTCGCACAGGCGAAGTTGGCATATTTTTATTGGTTGCTTGGTTTGAGGTGGCCCAGTCATTAGGCGTCATGTTTCCCAATGGGAGGGTGCTGCGTGGCCCTCAGGAAGTGTGCCAAAATTAGGAGAGTGGGTCAACTAAACTGAGGTGGATTTGACCCCGCGACCTATCAGTTAAAAATCGACCATTGAACCAAAAGACCAAACAATGTGCTCATTATAAATATGTGGAAATATTATATTTAAATTAAAGTTGTTTTGGAGTTGGAAGGAGGGGCGGGGCACATGGCCCCAACCCCTGGTTATGTGACTCCACATGAACCTGGCATGAAGGTAGAGGGTTCAGGCGGTCATCCCTGACCTCGGGTCATTTCCAACCTACCAGAGCCATCGGTAGGAGGAATGCGGAGGAGGCGAGCTCATAGCCTGGCCCTAGGTTTTATTAACTACACATGACCAAAGGCGGAGGTCGTGGAGCCAGAGCCATAGGGGCGTCATATAGTCCAGCCCCTGGACACATGGCCAACTATGGGGCTTAAAAATAGGTGCTTAAGGCCTTATTGGCTCGTTTAAATAGGTAACATTTTGCACCTTTTTTAGTGGAATTTCCACCACCGCCACGCCAATTTTTCGCTCAATGGATTGCCAAAAGAAATGATTCGTCGTCTTTTTAGCATTTTTGGTCATTTTGCAAGACATATAACGGAGATTGAGGCTTAACTTGGTCAATTCTCAGTTTTTTTCAGCCCAGGGCGAGCCTAAACAAGGGTTTTTGGGTGTTATGGACACAATGGTAGTGCTATTTTTTGTGATTTCAGACAATGGTAGTGCTATTTTTGTGATTTCAGAATTGTATGTTGATGTAACTCACATTTTGAGCATACAATAAAAAGGGCCAACATTGGTAGTTGGACCCAAAGACGTAGCCCAACAAGGGTGAACCCCGTCATAAAATTGTTGTTTGTGTGATGTTGCATATTGTTTATTTTTCTCTGATTATTTTTGCAAAACCTAACTACAAACACTAAGTTTATGCTCTTTTGCAAATTGATCCATTGCCCACAAGACATAAACTAGCTTTCAAATTTTTTTAAGAAACCTTCAAGTTTTTAATTTCAGATCAGTTTGGTATCAGAGCATGGTTGTTTTGAAGGTTTGATTGCATTTGCAAGTGTTTTATTGATGCTTACAAGGTTAAATTTGAAAAGAGGAGAAGGAGTGCTTGAAGATCCCAACCCTCAAATTGGCTCAAGGAGGTCACATACTCCTCAAACTCCACCAGTCATGGAAAATAAAGAAGGACATGAGCATATGTCTGAGGATGAGAAATATTTTAGAAAGGATTTTTATGATATGATTGAGATGGTAAAAGTCTTGTACAATGAAAGGACAACAAGGTTGCAAGGAGAGAGTTCAAATCATCCAAAAAGTAATGATGGTGATGGGAGAAAGCCTCCACCTCCACCACCTCTATCTTCACCTTCATTCTCATCTCCTTCCTCAATTAAACATACTCCTCCAAGACCTCTAAAAGGACATGTTATGTCTCCTTTTCTTAAGCTTGATGTCAAGTTTGAATTGCCTATGTATAATGGAGAAGCAAATGCTGAAAATTTGGATAATTGGTTTTATCAATTTGAAGTATATTGCAGAATTCATAGGATTAAGGATGATGCGACCAAGATCCAAGTTGCTTCTCTTCGTTTGGAAAGTGACGCTCTCATTTGGTGGGAGGCCAGAACTCAAGAAGATTTGAAGAAAAGTGGTAAAATTATCTCTTCTTGGAATGATTTTGTAGTTGCATTAAGAGGGAAATTTCATATGTTAGCTTATATGCAAAAAGCAATTATGGATTGGAAAATTTTTAAACAAACTAAATGTTAGAGTGTCCAAAGTTACACACAATAATTTAGAAAAAGAGCTTTAATCTTGGGTGTTGATTTGTCTTCATAATACACTCTCCTTAAATACATAGGTGGATTACATAATTATTTGAGGCATATTATACTTATGTTTAATCCCACCAATCTAGATGGATTATGTGTTCAGGAAACTCATTTAGAATTAAAAGGGAAGAATGTTCCTCAAGAGACTAACAAGAATCCATCCAAATCTGGAGGAAAAGGAAAGGTAAAGTTTAAAGGTAAAGGAAAAAAGAATGCTACAATTGAGAAAGAGGGGGAGAAACTACATCTAGAAAGATCGTTGTTAGAAACTACATCTAGAAATGAGACCAAAGAATTTGAACAATAAGGGGAAACAAAACATCGTTGCAAAAACTCAACAAGCTCTAGGTTATGATTCAGGTGATGAAACCAAAATCACAACAATGGGAATGAAAGGTAAAGCTTCTATTGCAAGTATTAGTTCTTCTAGTAAGCCTATTGAGTCTCAAAACGATAAAGAAATAATCTAGCTTTTATGTTATGAAACCAACTCACAAAATAGAAGAAAAGATAGATTAATGACATAGAAATCATCCTCTTCGAGGGGGCAACCTCCTTTACATTACATAAATGAAAAATTATTGGATGATACAAATGAAAAAACCTACCTTCTATATATAAGGGTCTAAGGGGTCACAATATAACAATATAGGGACCTCATTGGCACAACAATAATAATAATGGGGCTACACCTATGGGGCAAAATAATAACAATATGGGGACTATATGGGCACAACAATAACAATAATGGGGCTACACTAATAACATTAACGACCTACACTAGTATTATAGGGACCTAACATGCCCCCCTCCTTCAAACAAGTGTTTTCCTCAACACTTTAGTAGTTCTAGATGCTTATGTATAAAAATTATCATCCTCCCATGAGGAATCTTCCGCTGGTAAGTTCTTCAAATTGATGAGATACTTTGAAATTGATCGATTTTGTAGTTGTCGAGTTCTTGTTTCTATGACTGCTTCAGGTTCCAATATGATTTTTCCTTCCTCGTCAAGTTCTGGCAATATTGTTTGAGCTGGGATCTTATCACCTATAATCTTCTTTAAGCATGAAACATGGAAATGTGGGTGCACTCGGGAAGATGCCATAAGCTCCAATTTGTATGCCATAGTACCAATCTTTTGTAACACCTTGTAAGGACCTTAATACTTTGGTGATAATTTATTATCCTTATTAGCTTGCTTGAGGAACATTTGTTTGTATGGTTGTAGCTGTAAAAATACCCACTCTCCTACATCAAAAAAAAAATTCGCTACAATTTTTATTTTCATGTTGTTTCATTTTATTATGGGCCAAAGTGAGGCTATCCTTAAGAGTTGGAGAACTTGTTGTTGATGCTCAATGTAATCTTCCACTACTTGAACCTATAGTGATAATAATTGTGCAATTACGCCTCATTGTTCTTTCTTCAGAAGATTTGTCATGACATTAGAACTGATTATATTTCCTGGTTTCCCTACAATACCCCGTAATTCAACTTCCTTTCCTTCCCAAAAAAAAAATCAAGAAAGGTTCTTGAAAATTAAAAGCTATAGTACCCAAGGGTTGTAACCATTGGACTCCTAGTACAACATCGGGACCACCCATTGGAATAGAAAGCATTGGACTATTTAATACATATTCCCCCATGGTTAGCTTGATATTATGGCACTTTCCAAAGCAATTTATAATTCCTCCATTTGCAACCATCACTTGACATTCTAGTGCTAGATATAGGAAGGAATTCAATTCCTTGGCTATCTTACAATGAATAAAATTATGGGTACTACCCGAATCAATCAACACTATTACCTTTTTCTTCTTGATATGTCCTTCTATCTTGAGAGTTTGAGGACTGGTAATTCTTGCCAATGCATTGCAAGATATCGTCGGATTAATTTCTTCTTTCTCTAGGGTTGGTTCTTGGTCTATGTTCTTTTTTTTAATTTTCTTGTTCCTTTTCTTCCTCCTCTTCACAATATATGTAAATTAATTTATTCTCATCACACTTATAACCTTTAGTGTATTTGCTATCACAATTGTAACATAGCCCCTTTGTTTTTTTCCTCCAATTGTTGTGGTGTCAACGTTGTAGGTTGTGAAAGGTTAGGAGAAACAACATTTCCATATTTATAGTTGTGATTGGTAGACTTTCTTGTTGCCATAATTTTGCTTTAAACTTTTCTTGTCACCCTGAATGCCTTCTCCAATGAATCAGGCTCCCAAAGGCGAACTTCATGTTGGATGTTATCCTTTAAAGTCCCTGTGAAGACATCAATCCTATGTTCCTATGGAACATTATTTACCTTATATTCAATTTTTGGAAGTCCTAAATGTGCTCCATCATTGAACCCTTTTGTTTGATATTTATCAATTGGCTAAAGTGTAGAAATTATATGCACTAAGAATGCATATGTCCAAGATCCACCTGATCTCACACTATTTAACTTTATGCAAGATATTGAATCTATTCCACTTGTTAATCTTTTGTGGAAAAATTAATTGCACACACATGTGAAGTATAAACAAAAATAATCAATCGCACATAACACAGTTTTTAACAAGGCACATTTGAAAACCCCAACTATATATTATGTAACATGGAGATCATATGACAATCTCTTTAAACATATAAAGCTTCTCACAAGCTCTCGGTACGATCGTCGTCATACACTAATCACGCCCAATCTTTGCAAATCCATGCTGCAGTCACTGCCAAATATCCACCGCCTCCCTCGCAATCTATTTAAAGAATAATAGAATGGATAAAATTACTCCATCCTTGATAGCATAATCATGTTGGAATCTACATTGTGTGTGATGCGATCAATGCCTCAGCAGTAGTCACAACGAATGAATTTTTATCTTGCCCTTTCATATCTCTCATGAATGTCACCCAGGCACTGCATGCTGCTTGTCTGATTAAGCTGTTCTTAATTTTAGGTTAATTAATGAGTTATTATTTGTGAATTAATTAACTAATTAATTCACTCCACTCTCACTAGTGTATCAATCAATTAGACTAGATACAACTAGCTCAACTAAGTCTAACTGAGTTAAATTGAATACAACTCCATAACTACTTCTTCCAACTGTGTCATAACTCTGCCACGTGAGTTCTAACTAAGTCCTCCATGCATTAGCTCCAGTAAACCCTTAGGAATAGTGTAATTCCTTCTGTCAGTTGATGTGCCACATTTGTGCACTGAACTGAAGTGCTCCAAGAGAATAAGTTGTTGTTTAGAGTTTGATTATTATTAAGAGCTAATAATAATCGACATGCATATATTTTTAGATTGATGATCTATAAATAGACTTCGCCCAATATTCTAAAAATAGAATTTCATCTATTTTTCCAACTTGATCAACCATCCACAAATAGCATCCTGCTACATATAGAATATGCTCACCATGTCTAAAAATAGACATAGTCTAAAAATAGACTTGCGCCAAAAATAGCCTGCAGACCCACTTAATGAAGGCGACTCTTTTCACTAAGCTCATCATCTTGTTGAATCTCAACAAGATAGGATTATCCTTCACCCTGATCCTGCTTCTATGGTATTCGAATTTTCTCCTGGTGAGCGCCTTCGTCAGAATATCTGCATCCTGATCCTCCGTAGGAATGTACTGAAGCAACATGATCTTCTGCTGCACAATATCTCTGATATGATGATAACGGATATCAATATGTTTAGATCTATCATGAAACACAGGATTAATCGAAAGTTTAATGCAACTCTGGTTATCACAATGAATCACAGTGGGATCTAAATGTGAACCAAATAAACCAACCAGAATCTTCCTCATCCAGATAGCCTCACATGCAGCTAAACTTGCTGCCATGTATTCTGCTTCCACTGAACTGAGTGCCACAGATCTTTGTTTCCTGTTGTACCAAGAAACTGTCGTGGATCCGATACTGAAAATACCTTATGATGTGCTCTTTATGTCTGTTAGGCTTCCTACCCAATCTGCATCCATGAAGCCATGCAAGTTCATCTCATTCGTCTGCCTGTACCATAAACCATACTCAGATTTGCCCCTGAGATATCTCAGAACATGCTTGCCTGCCTTCCAAAAGAGCTTGGTAGGCTTAACCATCGCCTGTGAAAGTTGGTTCACCGCATAGCATATGTCTGATCTTGTATTGACTAAATACATGAGTGAACCCACCAACTGTCGATAAACAGTGGCATCCACTACCTCTGCCGATGTAGCATCCTCTTTCTTCCAATTTCCTGGAAGAGGAGTGTCGATAGGCTTGCAGCCTTGCATGTGAAACTTTTCCAGTATCTCCCGGGCATACTTGCCTTGAGACACAAACAATTCACCTTCCTGCTGCCATATTTCCAATCCAAGGAAATAATGAAGGAGGCCCAAATCCTTCATATCAAACTCCTTTACAAGATCTGCCTTGCATGAGTCTATCAACTGCTCATCACCTGTTAGTATTAAATCATCAACATAAAGTAAAATGATTAAAATATTACCCTCAACCACAATCTGGTACAGGTTTGCATCCGCCTCACTCTTGGTGAAGCCAAGTCTAGTGAAATAGCTATCGATCTAAGTGTACCAAGCACGAGGTGCTTGTTTCAGCCCATACAACACTCTTTTGAGCCTACACACATGTGACTCACTGCTGAAGATCTCAAATCCTTCAGGCTGCTCAATGTACACCTCTTCCTCAATGATCCCATTAAGGAACGTAGTCTTCACATCCATCTAATGAATGTGCCAACCTATCTGCGCTGAGAGAGCAAGGATGGTCCATATGGAAGAATACCGTGCGATGGGTGCAAAGGTTTCTTCATATTCAATCCCCTCGATCTGTGAGAAGCCCCAGGCAAAAAATCTTGCCTTATACTTCTCAACACTCCCATCAACAGCTTACTTTACCTTGTAGATCCATCTTGATCCTACAACTGATTTTCCCACCGGCCTTGGAACAATCTCCCAAGCATTGTTTCTGACAATGGAGTCATACTCCTCCACCATGGCATCTACCCATGTGGGCTCCTGCACTGCTTCTTCGAAAGAATATGGCTCTGTCATGATACACTTACTCATAAGAGCCATGTATCCAGTATATCGGTCAGGTCACTGTCTATGTCTGCGCTGTGATGTAGGGACTCCTACATTCTGTGTCGCATCAAGCTTCAGTCTCTCAGCTTCTGTGGTACGCTTTATGCCTTGTATGATGTTTGGTTCTGCATGAGTGGCCTCCTGTGGATGATCCACATCCAGAGGCTCATCTTTGGGAACAAGAAGTTCCTCCTCCACGTGTAAGTGTAGCTCCCTCTCAAGCGACAACTTCATGGCTTTCACCTCATTGAATTTTATATCCCGTCACACAACAATCATTCGAATATTTGGAAAATACACACG
Source organism: Pinus albicaulis (assembly GCA_034641835.2). Taxonomy (NCBI): domain Eukaryota; kingdom Viridiplantae; phylum Streptophyta; class Pinopsida; order Pinales; family Pinaceae; genus Pinus; species Pinus albicaulis. Next base: position 724,367,708 of record CM076573.1, read on the forward strand.
ATAGTTATGGGGTGTTTCTATGTACCCCACAAATATCCCAACTTCTGCAGTCGGCTACAGCTTCTTCCTGGCGTCCTTCGTCACATGAATGTAAAAAGGTGAGCCAAAAATCTTCAAATGAGAAATTTTGGGCTTCCTAGGAGTAAAAGCTTCTTCGGGTGTACTCATGCCAAGTACTCTATGAGGACAACAGTTTTTCACATAAACCGTAATGTTGCATGCTTCCGCCCACAAGTGCATCGGTAGGCCCTGGTCATGCAGCATTGTTCGTGCAGCACCCACGATCATTATTTTCTTTCTCTCCGCGACCCCATTCTGCTGTGGGTTATTAAGCGCTATGAGTTCTCTTCGAATTCCTTCTTTGCTACATAAGTCTTTGAATTCGCCCGAGATGTATTCACCACCATTATCGCTCCGTAGAGCTTTCACTTGCTTCCCCGAATCCTTCTCCACCAATGCCTTGAACTCACAAAACTTTGAGAATGTTTCACTCTTCTTCTGCATGAAGAAGATCTAGCATCTACGAGAATAGTCATCAACAAATATCACATAATACCTATGTTTTGTTGTTGAAGCAACCGAGAATGGTCCACACACATCTGTGTGAATTCTCTCCAGGATCACCGAATCACGGTTCTCCTTCTCATGAAAGGTGGTCTTCACAAACTTACCCATTATACATCCTTTGCATTGATCTGACTGCGCAAGAGTACCCTTGGGAAGTCCAGTATAAATTTGCTGCAAAATCTTCAAAGCGCCATGGTGACGATGGCCCAATCTCCTGTGTCATAATTCGCCCTCATCTCCGCTCACCACTTCTTCTACTTTTCCCACCATTGTAGTGCAACATTCTACCTCTAGCTTGAAGAGATTCTTAATTTGAACCCCTATCTTCTTGGTTTGATCCGTTGTTTTATGTCAAAGGAAGGCTTTTCCCTCACTGAAAACAACATCATAACCTCTGTCTTCCAGCATTGTGACCGAGACCAAGTTCTTCTTCAGACTTGGAACATGCATGACATTCTTCAACAAGAATGGATTATCGGACTCCCTCTCAAAGGTAATGGTCCAAATACCAGTCGCACTGTACCGACCATCGTCGCCCATCTCTATATGCATCTGGAGGTCCTTCTCCTCCAAGTCACTAAACAACTCTTTGTCTCTTGTCATATGTAAAGACGCAACACTGTCAAGATACCACACCGATCCCATGCAGCTTGAAACCAATCATGCGATCAAGGAAAAATCCAGCTCAATTTGTGAGGCTAAGGCCTCTCCAGCTGCAGATCCAGCAGCCTGCTTATTCTTCTTCTTCTGTGGACAGTTAGTGGCGAAATTTCCATGCTCGTGACAGTGAAAACACTTCACTTTGGACAAATCCTACTTCTTGCCTTTAGCACCGGATTTTGAAGAATATTTCTTCCCCTTCCTTTTCCTTTGTTTGGAAGCCAAAGCGCAATTCTCTTCATCTTCATTCTTCGATGAAGATCCATCCCTGGTACCCCACCTTATCTCCTCCTGCACAAGATACGACCAAAGTCGCTCACATCCTGGCAGTTTCTCCCATCCATTGACAGAGTCTTCGCAGCTATGCCAACTCTTCGGAATCCCAAGGAGAGCCAAGCTCACCAAGTCTTCTTCATCAATATTAACCCCCTCACTTCCCAGTTCATCCTTGCAATGGACAAACTTCGTGAGGTATTTTGGAATACTGTCGCCTTTCTCCATTTTTATTTTTCTGAGCTTGTCTTTGAGCGCCAACTTCCTCTGGTCACTTCTGCTTTGGAAAAATTCTGTCAAATCCTTCCACATTGAGAATGGAGTGGATTTCCCAGGAAGGCTGGACACAATATGGTCCTTCACACCTTCCAACAGAATCCTTCTTGTCTTTGTTGTCTTCTTTTGCCATGCATTAAGTAATGCAGCGTCGCTACATCCCGGCTTAGGAACATCGCTATCGATGAACTCCTTCAGCCCATTATCCCCCCGCACCACCTTCATCCTGTCCTTCCAGGCTATGTAATTCGAGCTCCCATCAAGGGCATACTCCAATCTCAACCCGTTGAAAGACATTTCAATGTATACTTGATTTCTGCACCAAGAATCTTCTGTAGCAAATTCGAATTGTCCACCAGCACAAACTCACTTCACAATTGCAATCTTCAATCAACAATGCTCTGATACCATATAGAAATTATATGCACTAAGCATGAATATGTCCAAGATCTACCTGATCTCACACTATTTAACTTTATGCAAGATACTGAATCTATTCCACTTGTTAATCTTTTGCGGAAAAATTAATTGCACACACATGTGAAGTATAAACAAAAATAATCAATCGCACATAACACAGTTTTTAACTGGGAAAGCCTGAACCTGAAAACCTCAACTATATATTATGTAACATGGAGATCATATGACAATCTCATATAAACATATAAAGCTTATCACAAGCTCTCAGTATAGTACAATCGTCATACACTAATCACGCCCAATCTTGCAAATCCATGCACCGATCTTTGCCACCTGCTAGCCTGCCTCCAGTGCACAATATCTGCTGAAGAATAGCTCTGAATGAATTCGAATTACTCCATTCTTGACTGTGTAATCCTCATTGGCATCTCCACTGTGTGTGTGATGCAATCAATGCATCACTATAGTCTATCTAGTCCTTTCACCTCTCTCTCCACTGGTCTCCATTGAAACTGCCATGCACTGTAGTTAACTGTTGTATTGTTCAGTTGATTAATGAGTTATTATTTGTGAATTAATTAACTAATTAATTCACTCCACTCTCACTAGTGTATCAATCAGTTAGACTAGATACAACTAGCCCAACTAAGTCTAACTGAGTTAAACTGAATACAACTCCATAACTACTTCTTCCAACTGTGTCATAACTCTGCCACTTGAGTTCTAACTGAGTCCTCCATGCATTAGCTCCAGTAAACCCTTAGGAATAGCGTAATTCCTTTTTTCAACTGATGTGCCACATCCGTGCACTGAACTGAAGTGCTCCAAGAGAATAAGTTGATGTTTAGAGTCTGATTATTATTAAGAGATAATAATAATCGACATGCATCTATTTTTATATTGATGATATATAAATAGACTTCGCCCAATATTCTAAAAATAGAATTTCATCTATTTTTCCAACTTGATCAACCATCCACAAATAGCATCCTGCTACATATAGAATATGCTCACCATGTCTAAAAATAGACTTGCGCCAAAAATAGCCTACGGGCCCACTTAGTGAAGGCGACTCTTTTCGCTAAGGTCATCATCTTGTTGAATCTCAACATAAAGAGGGTGTTTCTCTTTGTATCCTCACAATGTGCTATCATTTCATCTGTAAAAATTGACCAAGTGACAAGTGGTTTACAAGAACAAAGCCATAGATACCATATAAACTGATTTTGTTCTAAATATAAAGTTGCAATGCATACCTTTTGTGTGTGTTGCACATTATGGAGCTCAAAGTATTGGTCCATTTGTAGTATCCATGTTATCGAATCATTGCCATCAAACACCCTCATATCCATATTTGGAATATGGTGGGTCTTAAATCCAACATTAGAGTCTATGAAATCATGATTAACATTTTTTTATTCTCATTAGGAGTTTCATCTAATACCTTTTCGCCATTAGGAAGCATTTCTTGTAGCAACTTTGTCAAGCCTTCCTTCAAACCTTTCATGTGTGTTTTTAAACCATTCTTCAAATATTCCATGTTGCCTTTCATTTTTTATTCTATGCCTTCCATGTATGATTTTAAACCATTATTTAAACCTTCCATGTTTGTTTTTAAACCACTCTTTAAACAATCCATCTTAACTTCCATTTCATTTTTGGTTACTCTTTGCGAGAGCGACATTTGTTGCACTTGGTCTCGTAATTTTGATATATCATGCTGCAATTCTTCCTCTTCATGTGTCATAGTAGAGTTTTTTGAGGGATCAATGGGTGTAGAGTTCTTTTTTGGAGGTATTTTAGAACTCAATACAGATATATATGCTCCAATATTCCCTTGGAATCACTTCAAATTGATTTTCAAACAAAAGTTATGCATTTAAAAAAAAACACACACACACACACACACATTTTTCTTGCTTTTCGAATCTCAATCTTGAAACGGTTGTAACTATGTAATTTATGATATCCACGATCTGAAATTCAGTCTTGTGGTAGCCCTATGAGTCTTCTTTCCAATGCCATTGGTCAAACCTGATTTGGATTCTTTAAGACAAAGTTATGCCCAATATCCCACAGTGACCTAGTTATGGATTGGTTCAGTATAGTGAACTTGTACGGTGTACCACGTATCACTATTTTGACCTTCAGCTCTGAAATCGATCAAACATAAATCAAATTTTGTGCACTTTCAGCCACTTTTTACATAATTCCAATCCAACTCCTGAAACGAAAGTTATGATGATTTTACGTCGGTCACCTGTTTGAGATAAAATTATGTAGCCTGCAAAAATCCTAACTTCCACAGATCATATATCCATAAATATTGTGAACCAAGGTCCAAAATTTTTACATGAATTTCATCAAGATTTAGGCTCCAAGTGGTAAATATTTTAGCCTCTAAACCCTCATAGAAAAAAAATCATAGAAAAAATTCCAAGATGTCTTGTTTGCAGCAGCGAAACCCTAGAATCCAAAGCTCTAATACCAAATGTTATGAAACCAACTCACAAAATAGAAGAAAAGATAGATCAACGATTTAGAAATCAGCCTCTTCAAGGGTGAAACCTCCTTTACATTACATAAATGAACAATTCTTGGATGATATAAATGACAAAACCTACCTTCTATATATAGGAGTCTAAGGGGTCATAATATAACAATATGGGGACCACATGCGCACAACAATAACAATAATGATGCTACACATATTGGGCACAATAATAACAATATGGAGACTACATGGGCACAAAAATAACAACAATGGGGATACATTAATAACAATAAGGGGCTACACTAGTATTATAGGGACCTAACATTTTCCATATTAGGGTCATTACAAAACATACCAAAGTTGATGCCTTGTTTTAAAATGGATCCCAAGTTAGCCTTATTTCTGAAGTTATTGTAAAGAAACTAAACTTAGAAACTACACCTCATCTCAAACCTTACCCTTTGGGTTGGGTATGTGAAAATTCCAAATTGCAAGTGACAAGAAAATGTAAGCTTAAATTTGTCACCATTGCAAACTTTATTGATGAGGTGGAGCTTGATGTTGTACCCCTTAAAATATGTATAATTGTTTTAGGGATTCCATATTTGTATGACCAAAAATCCATATTCTATCGTCATGAGAACAAATAACATATTTTTAAAGGTGGAGTTGAGTAAATTGTTAGATCACATCACAAAAAAATTAGATTATCTCTTTTAAGTGTTGGTCAAATGAAAAGGCTTGCTAATGATAGTAAGAATTTTGTGTTGTTGATGATTAAAGCTAAAGATATTGCTAAATTTGAAGCTCTACAAGAATGTGAATAAAAACTCAAGCATGATTTGGTTGATATTGTTAACACTTATGACAAGATGTTTCAGGAACCTGAACGGTTTCCTCCTAAAAGAGGAATCCAACATGAGCTTTAACTGAAGTAGGATGAACCTCTACCAAACATTAGCATGTATAGAATGTCAATTTTGGGGAATGCAAAAATCAAGAAACAAATTCAAGAGTTGCTTGACAAAGGGGTCATCGGGCCTAACACATCCATGTGGGTCTCCTATCGTCTCGGTTCCAAATAAGGATGGTACATGACGCGTGTGTGTGGATTTTAGAGCCTTGAACAAGATCATGGTAAATAATCGTTATCCTCTTCCTCAAATTGATGATTTGCTAGACAGTTAAAGGATGTTGTTTACTTTACTAAGTTATATTTGAGAAGAGGTTATCACCAAATAAGGATTGTTGAAGGTGATATTTGGAAGAATAATTTCAAGACAAAACAAGGTTTGTTTGAATGGTTAGTTATTCCATTTGGGCTTTGCAATGCACCTGCAACATTCATGAGAGTTATGAATGATGTGTTGAGACCATTCCTTGATTATTTTGTCATAGTATACTTAGATGATATTATGGTTTCCAGTAAGACTTGTGAAGAGCATGTCAAGCATGTGAAACCAATTTTAGGTGTCTTAAAGAAAGAGAATTTGTATTTGAAGATGTCTAAGTGTGAATTTGGGAAAACCTCTTTGGTATATTTGGGCCATATTGTAGGAGGGGGTGAATTGAAGATCAATCCCTCAAAATTTGAAGTCATTGTGAATTGGCCTAAACCCAATAATTTAGAAAAAGTTAGGATTCAACCCAATATTGGAGAAAATTTATAGCTAGCTTCTCACTCATCGCAACACCATTACATTCTTTGACAAGTGTGAAACATGTATTTTAGTGGGGAGGAAAGCAACATAAATCCTTCAATACGTTGAAATAGAAAATCAGTACAACACCAGTTCTAACACTTCCAGAACTTAAGCAACCATTTGAGATTCAAACCAATGCAAGCAATTATGCTATGGGAGCAGTTTTGATGCAGCATGGTAAGCCTATGTGTTGTCATTTTGAAACCTTTACGAATGTAGTAATTAACTATCCAACTTATGATAAATAATTGTATGCTTTGGTACAAAGCGTGAAGAAATGGAAGCATTATTTGATGGGTAAAGAAACAATTATTCATATTGACCACCAAACTTTCCAATATTCACAATGGAAAACCAAGCTACAACAAGCTAGATACTTCAGGTGGATGGGATTACTGCAACAAATTCATTTGGTAATCAGGTACAAGAAAGGTATATACAACAAATTTGTTCATATGTTATAAAGGCCTATTGTTAATGCATATGTCTTTCTTAAGTATAACTCAATCATGCATGAAAGCTATATTGAACAGTATGCTCAAGATGACGATTTTAAAGATGTTTATGCAACTTTGATTCAAGGGAATCATGTTGAAGATTTGGATTATCATGTTCATAACAAGTGGTTGTATCATTGTTATGCGGTATGAATTACGGATAAATCATTCTTCCTTAGACAAGTGCTAATCTAGAAAAATAGGTCAAAGACTTTACGACTATCTTTCCTAATTGTAAACAGACACACAGAATCAAACAAGAAGCTTACTTGGGATCCAAGCGCTTCCAAAGTCTCCTTTTGTCGCTTTTGTTGTAGCTTCAAATTCCAGCCGGCCATGCAAACTATTTCCTGCAAGAATGAACACTAAACAGCAAGAGATAGCAATAATACAGATGTCTATTCAAGTTATTTAGCTAAATCAATAAAGCATAAACCATATACATCAACTAAGAAATCATGATATGGAAAATCAAAGCTTATACAGATGCATCTATGGAAAAATAAGTAGTAATCTTTATTGATGATAGAAGGGGAGGTTAAAACCCAGTGATTGATTTAGTGTCACCATCTCCAGCAGCATCCCAGCCTCATCACAATGCAAATATCTCCAGCAATATGTCACTCAAATCAACTCCTCAATTGAAATTCCACCAGCATTTATCTAAACAAATTCTTCCTTATCAAACACTAAGATCCGTGCTCAATTTATAGAGGAGTTGAAGGTAGTTTTACAATCAATGACTTTCCAATAATAGGCAAGACATGTTCCCAATATTGTAGATGTCAAATGGACACATGGATTCGAGGTTTGACACATGTGAACTCTTCTAGAAGGCACTGGCCAAGTGAAGATTTCGGAACAATGAGAATTTCACTCCCAATGTGCCCAACGCACCCTTGGATGTCGGGAAGTGCTTTGCAGAGCAGCCTTGCATGGGGCAACCTGCATATGCAACGCACTTAGTCCCTTTAGAGGCATCGTTGATGAGCTCTCATATGATATATTATAAACTTCAAATCTCGGAAACCTTTGCAGATGGAAGCCTTGAATGATTTGTCTTGTTCTTTATCTTTAGGGCATATAACAACTGAAATGATAGGGGATGATAAACCCTATTCACTGGACCTGGAGATGATGCCCGGTTAAACAGGTCATTGGGAATGGTGCCCAAATTTACCTATAACAATTTCCCCCTAAAGCATGAAGTCAAAATAATAATAACAATATTTTGATTGAGATTCTTTACACTGTGATGGGCTGGAGATGAAGCGGAGTGGCGACCTACATCAATATTACAATACATTACATCATGATATATCCTCTTGATCATAATTGTTGAGGGTAGGCATTCCCATTCTCATCACATAAACAATCTAATAACATGTACATAATTCAGAAAGTCGTCTACATTGGAATATTGCCCAATACAGACACGCCTACAAATATAGGCCCATGTTCGGATGACGATATGTTATGTAAGGTCACCGTACAGATGATGTGTACAACAATCCTGAAATCGTAGCCCGGATGACTGAAACTAGATCCGGGGTCTTCTTATCTCATTCACTCGATCATTCGAGTACAAGTCTAGCCATGTGAATATATGATTTGTCGTCGAAAATGGAAAGACATCGTTTGATTACCAGCCAATGATGTGAGATGTTAACAAACGTGAGAGAACCACCATTGATTTCAATGGCCCTCAAGGTACTGCAGTACATTTCGTAAGGCGTGAATAGATGATTTGATGTCGAACGCCAAACAAAATCTTTCGGTCAAAATTCCGGAAGCGAGGATCTTGTCGATGCTATAACAGGCCTCATGGTACTGGAATCTAATGTTTCTAAGTGAACTTCCTGCATAATTATTTGTCATCAATGGGAAGCCACCTTATTGAGAAACTGGAGTTACTGATTTCGGAGACAAAGGTATGACTTGATATAGCAATGTTCAGGGATGACGATCTTGAGAATGAAGGCTTATGAGTATTGCAGAATGATGAGTTATTCACTGGATGACTTCTCTTGAAAATATCGGCGACAATGAGATGAGTTGGAAGCATTGACCCAAAACCAAAGTGAAGGTATGATGAACCGTCAAGATGATTAACCAACTCAAACAGTCACAAACATGGAGTGAAGTGTCATGTCCAAGAGCGACTTGCTACCATAAAGAATTCTGCTCACCTTTACCAAATTTTCCCTGGTCATTTGTCAACCAGTACCTCTTTATTTTTTAACAAGCTTGAGGAGGATAACATTTTCTTAATATATAATTCAACCCTTCGGGCGAATAAAGTATCACTATTTAGTAATTTAACGAGTCTACCGATGAATGAAACTCAATTCTTGCCATGATCAACAAGCTTGTCGCTATTTTATGTTTTAATGAGCTTAACGACAGTGATAGCCCAGTTCTTTTTCATATTTAGAGAGTTTGAAAAAGAGGACGAAAGAAAACTCCATAAGTACCTTTTCGTAAAGTTGTCGCTCATATCTGAAAAAGTGTAAAATAATATCTGAGAGAACCTCTTTAGTCATGTTCGACCAAGGTATTCCTTTTTCGTAAATAATCTATCTCAGTCCAGAAAAGGGTTAAACTTATACTGAGTAGATATCAATTCACTTACTTTTACGAGCTCGAAAATACAAGTGCTTGGCAATATTTTCACAATATTGGAGTATGAAAAGAGCTGAAAGAAGACTCCAGAGGTTCCTTTTTTCGCTGTTATCAAAGCTCAAAAAAGAGATAAAAGTGCACTTCAAATCCTTTTTCGTTTTTAACAAAGCTCGAAAAATAAGGAGAAAAAGTATGCTTTGTGGTCAAATCATTCTTGCAATATATTTGCACGACTAATATGTTCATCAGTTGTAAGATTTGTTCAAAACAACATCAAATGGATTAAAAATACTTGTTTCATGATTAAAAAAACATAATAAAACTATATTCATAGCAATAAATTCGATTTGCAGATAATTAAATGACTATTAAAAGTAGTTTTACTATTCATTTTTACCATTACATAGTTACCATTTACATTTTGGAGCTTTGAACCTGATTTTTCCCTCGAACTTCAGCTGCTGATTGTGATCATTTCTTTGGACGAATTTCATTGTCTTTTGATCTAGGTTAGTGATATGAACCTCCCCTTTCCTTCGGTAATCATTTCATTTCCAATTTCTGCAAATTTTCAGGGTTTTAAGGCCCCTAAGGTAAATTCTGCCCAAAAAGAGGGCAATGCACCCCTGAATGCTAAAACCTACGTTGCATAGCAAGTACAGTGAAGGATACTTGCATACACAATGCATTGTCTCTTGTTAGGGAGTGCGTTGGGTGCAATCAAGATTTTTGTCTTTTGCATTATTCCCAAAATCTGCCTAATTTTTTGCAATGAATGGAATCTAATGGTTCTTATTGTTGTATTTCAAGTTTCCATCGGATTACAATGACGATTACATGGAGGGAAAGAGAACATGAAGAATAGGATATGATTGCCCTAAATGATCCGAGTAAAGTAAAAGCCCTAAAACGGTGTGGACTGCTAAATTACTTTAGGTTGTCAGGGATGAGGCAACAAATAGAACTATTGGAGTTCTTAGTTCGAGCATGGGATCCAGCTATCAAGGCATTTCATATTAAGAACCAAGTGGTTCCCATAGCAGTCAAGGATGTATACTGTCTTACAGGTTTGTCGAGGAGAGGCTTGCCCATTTCGCTTTCAAGGTCTATTGTTGGAGGAGAGACAATGAGATATTATGTTTTGCAACATTGTTATCCAAGGGAAGAGCCAAGAAAATATGGAAAGATAAGCATCCGAGATGTTAGAGATTTGCCTTTGAGAACTATCCTTTTCATGATCGCAAAACTTGCCGGCACCATTACACTACATGTAGTGAATAGATCGTATATGCAGTATGCGCTAGAATGTATGGAGCCAACAGTCTTCAACTGGTCTAAAGTTGTTCTTTCTCAGATAAAGGAACAACTGAACAAAGCAAAAGGAGGAAGGAAGAAGAATTTTAGTTATGGTTCGATCCTTATATCATTCGCTTTTGAACGGGTTCCACTGATGCAGCCACAACATGTGACACTGGATGTGTAGGCATGCAGGCCAATCTACCATTGTGTTCTTGACTGCGTTCTTCCCCTGGTTCCGACGACACATTGTCGCCATTGATGAATATGCATACGTAGGCGTAGATTTCCGAGGAGATCCAGCTTTAGCATTACCAGAACGCGCTCAGTGGGATGCAATGGGTAAGAATGTTTTGACCATATTTTTTGATATTCCTAAGGTTTATACAATGTTTTTGTATTTTTGATGTTTTCCCAAGACTAAACTAAATGTTTGATGTAATGCAGATGTTGGTCAGAAGCAGATGTTCCAGCAGAGAGGGTTGTCGGGAGAGCAGTCCTTCAGGATCTTGATATGGCTGAGACTCTGGCTGAGCTTCGGCAACACATAGAGGGTTTGACCTTCGGGATTCCGGATTGCCGGATCGAAGAGCTACCCATGCAACTGTAGCGACACACTATTGGGGTTCCTAACTGCTGGATGCGGTTACTACATAGGATAGCTAGATCTATAGCATGTTACCACGAGCACCACTAGTTTACTTGTGACATTTTGCATACATTTTGAGGTCAGATGACCAATGTGTCTAGGCACAAATTTTTGTAAAAACCTATAACTATCTATCTATATGATTTCAGCGTTTTCCTATGTTTATTGTGCAATCCTATTCAATGATGTGAATGCATTTTTTTACATGTGTTGCAAATGTCTGTCCAAAACTTGATTAGCTAAAGAATCAGTCAATGTGTTCAAATTTATGGAAATGTGTTGATATTGAATAAAATCAAAGTATCTTTCCAAAAGTCAAACTCTTAGGAACAATCTATGCAATGTTGGATTTCTAACAGTATAAACACTAGCAAGTTGTAATACCATAAGTTGTGAGTCTAACCTTATGATGATACGGTTAATACCAAATGAAATGGCATCAAAGAGAAGATCGATCAAAGTGCTATACTCAGCGATATTGTTTGTCAATCTACCAATACAAATCCCTTGAAAACTCATTAACTCATCGTTCGAAGCGAAAATGGCCCACGCTGTTGAGGATAGATTCTGCGTACTACGAATAGCACCATCAGCATATCCAACAAAGGGTTCCGAAGATTCAGACATCTGCAATGAAATGTAAAGCAGAATACTAACGTCAAGAAAAATCTAAAAACAAATTAAGATAGTGAATGCAAATCAACAAAATATATGTACAATATAATACAAAAAAATTACTACGCTTATGATTAAGCATAGTAACGTTTCAAATACAACCCATTTCTAGGTTGCGTCAACATAATTCCATCGTAATCAACCAACTCATAGGTACCCTTAGCAAGAACTATTTTGACAATATAGGGGCCATGCCATAATGGTTCAAAATTTCATGTACCTATTACATCATCTTCTTAATCATAAACAAGGACCAAGTCGCCCTCTAAGAAAATGCGAGGCTGGACATTTTTGTCGTATTGCGCCTTTATACGTCTCTTATGTGCTTTGTTGGCCAATTGCGCTTCACGACACGTTTCATCAGGATGGATGAGGTTAAGGAGACGTGCTTCTTCTTCTGAGGTGTCAGGTAACAAGTCGATTGTGAGTTTCAAATGGCATTCCACATTAGATTGGTAAGATAACTTCCAGACCATACACCAATTGAAAAGGAGTAAATCCAGTTGTGTTTCTCATCGAGGTTCGATATGCCCACAAGGCAGAGTACAAGATCAAATGCCAATTTCTTTTATGAATTCCTATCATTCGTTGAAGCATGCGTTTAAGAATCTTGTTGATAGCTTCAAATTGTCCATTTTATTATGGATAATAAGGAGTAGAATTATCCTAACTTGGCAGTCAATTCAGTGATCATGTGATTGCGAAAATGCTTCCCATGATCTATAACTATAGCCTGTGGAACCCCAAACCGTGCAATAACATGATTAAAGAAAACCAATGGAGATGTTTGTCCTATGTTGTTGAATGTAGGCATCGCTTCGGCCCATTTGGTAAAGTAGTTGACTGCGACAATAATATAACCATGCCCCCTGGACGAACGAGGGTTACAGGTCATGAAGTTAATACCCCATTTTGAAAATGGTCCCAAAGAGACAACAGGATGCATTGGTGCTGGCGGTTTGCAGATTTTTCAGTCAAAAATCTGGCGCGCATGACAACTTCTGACTGCGAGGATGCAGTCTCAAAAAATTGTAGGCCAAAAGTAACTAGCGGAGAGTATCTTATGTGCGGTAGCATATCCAGATAAATTTCCACCACAAGCCCCAGCATGACAATCATTTAACACTTTTTTTGCCTCCTCATGAGTGAGGCACCTCCTTAAAATGGTATCGACACCACGACGATAAAGTGTATCGCCGACAATCAGATAATATTTGGCTTGGTATCGAATACGTCGTTGTTCAAAGCGAGAGGTATCAGGTTGAAAAGTTTGAGTTTGGAGATAAATGATGAAATCCCCATACCAAGGATCAGATGATCTGATCAAAAGCAGAGACTCGTTAGGAATTGATGGTTCCGACGTAGTTGCAGTACTATCAGAGGGAAGGTCACAGAGAAGCTCAGCCAAAACTAAAGACTTCTTTGACTTGGATTTGATGAATTCCAAATAAAATTCATGCAAAATGACAATCCATTTTGAATATTTGTCCCCCAGCAATTGACGTGATAAGATATAAGTCATGGGGTTGCAATCCGAAACAATAGTGGTTTTTCGGAGCAGGATATAACGACGAAATCTTTGGACAACTTGAACAGCTGCCAAGGCAAGCTTTTCTATGTATGAATATTTAACTTCCGTATCATTGAGATTATGACTCAAATAATAGATTGGATGTTCAATTCCATCTTCTACTTGGACCAATACCATAGCAATGGTCGTTTCATCCGCGACGATATATAGGAGATAATCATTTTAATAATTAGGGGGGTACATTAATGACGTCGGATAAGGGTATCCTTGACAGCATCAAAAGAATCTTGCGCTACTTGGTCCCAATGTAAGGGAACCCACTTTTTCAATAGCCAAGTAAATCCTTTAGCCATTTCGACGTAGTTTCGAATGAACCTTCTTAGGAAGTTAGCCTTTCCTTGAAGTTTTTGTATCTGAAATAAACTTGATGGCACAGGCAAATAAAAAGTGGCCTGAACCTTCAATGGATCGATTCGAATTCCTTCTTTTGAGACTACGAATCCAAGCAAACGACCAAAACCAACACAAAACACACATTTATGTGGATTGAGGCGTATTTTGTAGTGTCGACAGTGTAAGAAAATGGCTCTCAAGTGCATCGGGTGATCAGTCTGATTTCATGAATGTGCTGGTAAATTATCTAGATACGGTTGAACAATGTGCTTGATGTCATTAAAAGCATAGTCCATTGCTCTCTGAAAAGTTGCCCCAACATTCTTTAAACCAAATGGTAGTTTCCTATAAGAAAATGTGCCCCAGGGACAGATGAATGCTATCTTATGTTGATCCTCTGGGCGGATATTGAATTAATTGTAGCCAGAAAATCCATCCATGAACGAAAAGATTTCATATCCAGCACAATCGTCAATAATCTAGTCGATAAAGGGAGTAGGATAGTTGTCTTTTGGACAAGCAAGATTGACATCCCGATACTCAACGCACACTCTAATGGTTCCTTGGTTTTTCATGACAGGAACGATATTGGAAACCCACTCAGTTAGCGGAACAGGGTAAATGAAACCAGCGCACAAAAGTTTTTCAACTTCCGCTTTGATGGCAGCAGCTTTCTTCGAATGAGCTTTCTTCGGATGAACAGGACGAAGCCGTTGATCCACCGGTTCGACATCAAGATACATATTAATAGTGTGTTCAACAATACTAATATCTATGCCCAACATTTCCTCGTAAGACCAAGCAAATACATCACAAAATTCATGAAATAGAGAGAGATATGATTCGAGTTATGATGGAGAACAATATACACTAACATGAATATTTTCTACAATGCCAGGTTTGGTCGAAATATCGATAGAAATGGTTTCTTCAATATTTGACAAATTTCGCTCGGAATCGATTGCATTAATGGGTAAAGAATTAGAAAATAAAGTTTTGATTGATGGGTGATATAGTTCACTAAGATAGTTTTCTTCATAATCAAAAAGATGGGAACGATGATGATAATATTCCCATGGTTCTCATTTTGACATCATGGCTTCCAAAATATTCTCATCTGTCAAGAATGTTGAGGAAAAAGGATCAGAGGGAGTACCAAAATATAAGGAACGATCAACCCAAACACTCGACGACGCTGATTTCGGATTTTCCGCCCAATCCAGATAGATTGATTGCTATGCCAGCTCAATAGGGTTGGGCGGCAGGAACTCATCCAACGTAGTAATTTCAGAATCACCCGAACTCTCCCTTAAGCCAAATAGAGTGGAAGAGATCATGTAGCAGGTCGCTATACTTGCAATTTCTGCCGACATCACGGGCGGCGGTAATGCAAAGGTTCCCATAAGAATGGAATCCTTTAAAAGTCCTACCCCAATGTTCTGAAGTTCTAGTTGGGGTATGTGAATGAATGTAAGACTTCCAATTACATGCGAAGTGGAGGCAAAGAAGGATAACTAATTAATGACTGTGATAGTACCTTTATGTGGAAAGGCAATCATTCTAAAATATGTAGAAAAAATTGCAGTCATTGCATATCCCCGTGGCCTTCCAAGTAGAATATTATAGTCAAGGGGTCCGTCAACAACCTCAGCATCAACATTCACTATTTTCCCCACTAGTTCTACATGCAGGTTATTAATAATACCACAAGGTTCATATGTACGTCCATAAAAAGCCTTCAACGTCGTTGATGATTGTGATAAGCATGGCGAGCCAAGTGAATTCCAACAATTTAGAGACATAATGAATGTAGATGCTCCCTCATCAATAATAGTGCAATGAACAAGGTGATTGAGAACATTTACTTGTATAGAGAATGCCAATTCTGCAGGTAGTTGCGGCACATAGCCCGTGTGATTAAAGACGACAATATTAGAATCAGTCGGATCAATTCCACCAATAGCCGACAATAAAGCCTATTTTTGGGAGGGGAAATTTTGCAATACCTCAAGAGCAGACATAGTTCAAGGGGATTGAGCCAAATATTCAACTATATTATAATTTTGTGCAGCTCTTGCTTGAGGATTATATGTCGATTTTTGAATTACTCCCTTTGGTGGCTTGATTGTCAATTCAGGAATAACAGTAGGCGGTACTGATTCCGTAGACGGATTCGTAATCGAGGTAGTAGGTTGATCAGTGGCCTGACTACCATAACCTTTATTACGCGTTAACACCAAAATATCTATTGAAGTTTTTGTGACAGATAACAATAACACTTGGGAACTAGGAGCTGGATCCGTAGCAACCATGTTTGTGTCCGGATTTGGAAATGGGTCTGTCAACATAGTTGATGCATGGGAAGTCTTGATGATTTTTGAGACTTCAGCGCGGTGAGGACAATCCCTAAAAAAATTTTCCTCATTACAGATTATGCATGGATAACGAGATTTCCCAGGTCCAGACGATTGATCAGATGATCTTTCCTGCGGGTTAGAAGTTTGTTTTTTCTTAGATTTCCCCTTTTCCCTACTTTCAGGTTGCTTGTCACTTTTGCCTTTGTCAAATTACACAACATTTATTCCTGAAGAAGGTGCAGGATCAGATGTAGTAGTGTGATGTGTGCTTCTAGTGCCAATCAAGTCGTCTCTGGCATGAGAGTCCTTTAATTGAGGAGGAACAGTAAAATTAGATCTCGATGCATTAGGAATTTTTTCATAGAGTGTGCTAGACCTAGTGTAAATCAAATCTAAATATTGGGCACGAGCGATAAATTACTCTTCTGTGACGACGCCACCCTTAGCCACATCCTCAGTTATAGATGGTAACAGGGACTTAATGAACCATTCAGCAAGGAGCTGATCTAGAACAAATGTCTTAACCATTCTGCAACGATGACGCCACTCATGAATATGATCAGAAATGTCAGTAGCATTTGTTTGTTTGAAATTGGTCAAGAGTTCCATTCCAGTTTCATATCTTATGGGTATCTGGAAATGAGTCAAAAATACACTAGCTAGGGTAGTGAAATTATCAAAAGAAGCTCTAAGTAACTCAATGTAACATTTTGCAGCCAGACCTGTGAGCGTACGCTGGAAAAGATGTAGTCCTACAGAATCATCATTCAGGGAGTCTAATGAACACCATAAATGATAAGTCATGACATGAGTCGGCGGATCTTCTCCAGGGTTTCCATTGAACTTAGGAATATCTGAGGGTAATTTGTGAGGTATCACCGACCACCAAGAAGAATAGTTAATTGGATCATTACTTAGCCGATTTAAATCCGGTAAATCTAAAGTTGGAACAAAGGGAAACTGTCTATTAAGGTCAGGTTGAGCATAGCCAGGGTTAGATGGAATTTCTTGAGCAACAGGCCTTTGAGCACCAGCATAAGGAATTTGTTTCTGGTAACCCAGATAGGGGTTGTTTTGAAAAGCAAACGCTTAAGGATTCTGTTGACCAAAACCTAGATATGATACTTGTTGAAATGAAGTTTGATGCATTTGCGCTTGTGGCTACCAAGGGGTTTGTCCACCAATGTTATAACCAAAATTAGGATAACTTGGATTCGATTGATAATTATAACCAGGTTGTGACTGTGACATCGCATAAAATGGTAAACCAGCTTGTGAATAAATGATTCTGGATACAGGTTGTTGTAAATTAACCGAAGGATTTGGAGTCTGTGGACCCAACATTTGAGGATATTGAGTTGAAGGACCCGCTTGATAAGGTTATTGTACAACATTTTGATTATGTAAAAGGGCTAAAGATGTATTAACAAGTGGTAATGATGTGGGTGTAACAGGTTGAACTGGTTGATATGAGTGTATAACCGTTTGTGGTTGGATAGGCAAAGTGGGCTGCCATCGACAAACATTCATTTCGACATTAGGTTGACCAAAAAGTATGGAGTATTGTCATATTAGGTGACCAAAGGTTGCCCCCCAGCATGAGGAGAATAATAAGACGGAAAATATTGTTCTCCAAATGCTAGGAGTCCAGTTGATATGGTACTTCAAGGAATAGACCCAAAAGGACCGGCTTGATATTGCCCTGAAGATGTGTATAAAGAATCAAATCGTTCAATACTCACTATAGGATTATTGGTTAAAATACCGGATGATGACATTGGTAAAGTCCATGGATTTGAAGATACACCAAAGAAAATTCCAGATAATGATTTGTAACTTGATGGGACCATAGGGCCACCATGAAAATATGACTATGGTGAAGTTGTAAACATATACGGGGTAGCGAGGACAAGAGTTGACGTAATTGGAACATATGGCCCAACAGAAGATGTTGGTTCAGGCATGGTTACTTGACCAAATGTATACACTTTTGAATCGACGAGAGTTTGAATAGGAACAGGATCAACAAAAGTAGATGGTAATGATTGAGGAAAAGACTCATACAGGTAAAGGTCCTCCCCAAAATGGGTTGGAGTTAAAGGTGTCTCGTCTTGTGGGATTTCTTCAATCATAATTAAACCAGGTGGAAGTATTTCACCGTCAGGCCCAAAGTATATTTTAGGTGGTTGACTGTGTGATATTGGAGACTCAATAGCTATAGAAATTTGTGGGATGATCAAGGTAGGAACAACTTCCGGTTGTATGACTTCAAGACTCAGATGTTCTGGCAAAGAAGAGACAGGATCTAGATCAATTTCCGGTTGAACAACGTCAGGTCCAGGAGGTATGGTCTCACTGATTGGATGGATCGTGACCACGGGTAGCTGCGAAGACTCTATTTCGACAATAGCAGAAGAACCGGGATGTGTAGAAACAACTTGAGCTAACTCTAGTTTATGGGAAGATGATGTTTCACCAGAGTTATGAATTGTACTTGATTCAGCAGATCGTGATCGCCTTCGACTACCAGAAGTAACTTCTGGTGGTAAAGGTGGTTTTAATACTAGTCTACGTGAACGACGGGGGAAAGGATTTTGTTCTTCCATGATTACTGATTTATTTTAACCAAAAAAAACAAAAAAAACAAAATAAAAGGGTAATGCTAGGAAAAAGGTTTTACCAAGAAACTGTGAACTGCAAAATATCTCCTGGTGAACCAAGAAGTACGGGTAGGCAATCTCCCAGAATGTTGTGTTCGGTGTATCACAATTTACAAGGAGGCCGACTCGGTTCACTATGGATGGATAGCACCTAAAAGTTTTCCTCCCAAATATACCCGAAGGTACGTGGAGGCCCAAGTCCGTATTAGCGTTGTTTGATGCGAAACCACACAGTGAGAGCACCCCTTTATATTTATCATACTGTAACACCTACCGAGATACCTGAGAGTACGTGGACGAGCTAAGATATACTGATGTACGTGGAGTGCGGTATCACACTCGGAATGTATCGCAAACAAGTTAATGACAACTGCTATGTTTTACGACGCCGGAACACGTCTCTAGCCTAGACCTTCTAAATGTTATCGTTATGGTTCCAATGCTTTGTTAGGTAAATTGAGATAAATTTTATGTTGATCTTGTTTATCAATTTTCCTTTCAAAGATTCACCACGATGATGTATTGGAAATTCCTAAAATGCAAACTAAGAATGATAAGAAATCTTTCACTTTTAGTTTTTCATTGAAAACCCTAGCTACTAGAGGGAAAGAGAAAACAATTGAGTAAACAAATCAATGAGCACAAACTAAATGCAAATTTCCTAATTGTTCCTTTTGCAAAACACACAAACCACTACATGCAAATGTTGATTTTTCTTTTCAGTTCCTTTGATGTTATGAATGCAAAAAAGAAACTAAGTGCACTAAATCAACAAAAACAAATGCCTTTTACTTTTGAGAAATGAGGAATATAAACAACAATTTCTCTTTTGAAGGAAAAATGAGGAATGAAACAATAATTTCTCCTATTAGGAAACGAAGAATTTACGAGAATTTCCTTTTTCAAAAGCAAATGGATCTAATGCGATAATGAAAATACTTTGAAATCAATTCGTCAATGATAAAGAAAAATGCTTTAAACAAACATTGAACATATTTTCTTTCAAAGGAAGAAGAGGTAGATGAATTCACTGGTCAATATGAGGCTCAGGCTTTTCAAAACACAGCTGAAGACAAATTGAAACAAATTGCAAAGACAAATTCAAGGGAATTTGGATGGTTTCAGGAGGCAATGCAGTCTCTAAAGAGAGATAGTGCTTTGCAACGCAGGCCTGAAAGGGAGACAGTGCTATGCAAAGCACTGTGTCTTGTGCAAGAGTGTGTTGGGCGCAGTGTATAAGGAAAAACACAGCTATTTAACACACTTATTTTGCAAATTTGGATTTCAAAAAGCCTAATCTTTGTGAGTAACAACTGCTGGGTGAATAAACATAGAAAATCATAGTCTAAAACACCTAGGATAAAGAGTAATTTCCCCAGTGGAGTCACCAGTTTGTTATGCGGAATTATGAATTACGGATAAATCACTCTTCCCTAGATAGGTGCTAATCTAGAACAATAGGTCAAACACTTTACGACTATCTTTCCTAACTGTAAACAGACACACAGAATCAAACAAGAAGCTTACTTGGGATCCAAGCGCTTCGAAAGTCTCCTTCTGTCGCTTTTGCTGTAGCTTCAAATTCCAGTGGGCTGTGCAAAATATTTCCTGCAAGAATGAACACTAAACAGTAAGAGATAGCAATAATACAGATGTCTATTCAAGTTATTTAGCTAAATAAATAAAGCATAAACCATATACATCAACTAAGAAATCATGATATGGAAAATCAAAGCTTATACAAATGCATATAGGGAAAAATAAGCAATAATCTTTATTGACGATAGAAGGGGAAGTTACAACCCAGTGATTGATTTAGTGTCACCATCTCCAGCAGCATCCCAGCCTCATCACAATGTAGATATCTCCAACAGCATCCCAGCCTCATCACAATGTAGATATCTCCAGCAATATGTCACTCAAATCAACTCCTCAATTGAAATTCCACCGGCATTTCTCTACACAAATTCTTCCTTATCAAACACTAAGATCTGTGCTCAATTTATAGAGGAGCTGAAAATATTTTTACAATCAATGAATTTCCAATAATAAGCAAGACATGTTCCCAATCTTGTAGATGTTGAATGGACACATGGGTTCGAGGTTTGACACATGTGAACTCTTCTATAAGGCACTGGCCAAGTGGAGATTCCTAAACAATGAGAATTTCGCTCCCAATGTGACCAACGCACCCTTGGATGTCGGGAAGTGCTTTGCAGAGCAGCCTTGCATGGTGCTACCTACGTATGCAACGCACTTAGTCCCTTTAGAGGCAGCGTTGATGAGCTCTCATATGATATATTATAAAATTCAAATCTTGGAAACCTTTGCAGATGAAAGTCTTGAATGATTTGTCTTGTTCTTTGTCTTTAGGGCATATAAGAACTAAAATGATAGGGGATGATAGACTCTATTCATTGGTCCTGGAGATGATGCCCAGTTAACCAAGCCATTGGGAATGGTGCCCAAATTTACCTATAATAATCGTCTTAACAAGTTATGTATGTCATAAGGGAAGCCCGCACTTCTCTTATTATTGTTCACTTTGGTGTAGGAAAACAATTGCACATATTCAAAGGTATTGTTATTGGCCTCACCTGAATGAAAGTGTTTCAATATTTGTAAGAGGATGTTCCATGTGGGCTTCTAGCAAGTCTGAAAATAGGAAATTGGGTTTGTACACTCCACTTCCTATTCATTCTCGTCCTTGGGAAAGTATTTCTATGGATTTTGTAAGAGGACTACCAATGTCAAAGAGAGGTCATGATTATCTATATGTTGTTGTGGACCGTTTCAACAAAATGTGTGCGTTGATGCCATGTTAAAAGCAGGTTACATCGAAACAAACTGCAAATATTTTCTTCCTAAATGTATGGGTACAGTTTGGGTTTCTCATTTCTATTATTTCTTATCGAGATTCCTAATTTGTCGGGAAGTTTTGGTCAAGCTTATGGGAACTCATGGAAACTAAGTTGAAGAAGAACACAACATTTCATCCACAAATCAATGGCCAGATAGAAGTGGTAAACATAATAGTAGTGAATATCCTTTGTGGATATTTTGGTAAGCATTTTAAACTATGGGATGAGCATTTGCATTACATCCAACATGCATACAATCATGCCAAGCACTCATCTACGCAAGTATCTCCATTTGAAGCTTGTTTGGGTTATTTGCCAAAGTCTCCTTTGGATTTCATCTTTGGTAAAGATATTGCAATAGATGGACATAGCGATGTGGACAAACCCAAGAATTTCATTGAAAAAATTCAACTAGTGCATCAAACATTACAAGAGCAACTAAAGAAAAGCAAATAAAAGTACAAAGCAAGGAATGATAATCATTGAGTTGATTGTGATTTCCAAGAGGGAGATCAAGTTTGGTTGTATATCAAAAAGGAAAGACTTCAAGGTGAAGGTAAAAAACTCAAGCCAATCATATGCAATCCTTTCAAAATTTTGGAGAATATTAGTAACAATGCTTTCTGATTGTATTTTCCACCTTATATGCAATTTTATTCTGTTGTGAATGTGGAAAACTTGAGATTGTATGAGCGTCAAATCATTGATGATCATGAAGAGAATGTTCAGATTCTGTTGAGATTCAACAAGAAAATTTTAACACCCATGCCTAGTTGCATTAAGCACCCAAAATAGGATGGGGCCCACAGTGTTATTTTTGGGTTCGTGTCTATTTTAGTTATCCCTTAATTAAGTTGGATAATAAATTGTAATCTATTCTCAATGATGACTTGAAATAGTTAACTGAGAGTGATAAACTCAGTTAGCTAGTGGATTTCGAGTTAGAGGTAGTTGGTGAGGCATGCAGATTAATTCTAGTTGTAACAGAGTTCGAAGTGCAGTGGTGCATTAGTCAATGTAGGTTGTAATCGATTTAACTCAGTTAAGTGAGTTAAACTCAGTTGTGCTAGTTGTAACTAAAGATACACTCGTGAGAGATCAAGTGAATTAAATATTAATTAATTCACAATCAGTGATCTCACATGCAACTGAGGATTTACTGTTATTAGTTGCATGCTTGTCAGATCGAGTGGAGACCCAGTTGAGTTCTAGGTGAAAGGGAAGTTGACTATCATTTGTAGGATTATTGGGTTGCACACATGAAACCAAACACCAATTGGAGTTCCCATGATACTTGCGCATTCAACGAAGGCCAAAATTCCTATCTTTTAGGGATTGCATTCATCAAGGATTGCGCAAGCAAGGCAGGTTGTCTAGAGACTAAGAATTGGCTATGTGTTGGTCAATTTTGTTCATGACAGTGTGAGACAATTAGTTGAGTACTGGAGGGCTCTTGCGAGAAGAGTTTTGTATGTAATTGTTTCGTGATCCATTCTTAATATATAATAGAATATAGTGGGGTTTTTAGCTATAAGCTTTCCCCAGGAAATTATTTGTGTTGTGTGTGATTTGATTCTTCTTCATGTTCATGTTCATGTGATTATGTTTTTAATTCCGCGAAATATTTATAGAAGCGATTCAGTATTTAAATTTAGTACATTGTTAGATCCGGTGAATCCAATATATACATGCATGTTGTATAATTTCTACATGGTATTAGAGCACAGGAAATTGCAGAAGTGAAGCAGGAGTTGAGTTTGTGACTGGATAGAATTCGAATTTGCAGAAAGAATTTATTGGTGCTACAACTGATTCAAGATCAAAATGGCTTTCAATGGCTTGATGTTGGAGTATGCACTCGAGGGCAACTCAAACTATATTACTTGGAAGGATAGGATGGAGGCAGTACTCGAAGATAATGGCTTGAAGGAATTCATTGACAATGATGTTCCTAAACCCGCTGTGGCAAATGCTGCAAATCTTGATGCATGGCAAAAGAAAGTGGAAAAGACGAAGAGGATCCTGTTGGAGGGAGTACAAGACCACATTGTCTCAAGCCTCCATGGGAAAGCCACACCATATGCAATGTGGAAGACTTTGATAGATCTATTCCAAAGCAGTCGCGACCATAGGAAATTGGCGCTTAAAGATAAACTCAGGAAGATCAAGATGGAAAAGGGTGACACCATTCCAAAATATCTAACAAAGTTTGTCCAATGTCAGGATGAATTGGGGAGCGTTGGAATAACAATCATTGATGATGATTTGGTGAGCTTGGATCTCCTAAGACTTCCCAAGAGTTGGCACAGTTATCAAGACTCTGCCAATGGAAGGGAAAAATTGCCAGATTGGGAATGACTGCAGTCGGATTTGGTGTAGGAGGAGTTCAGACGAAACACCAGAGATGGGTCTTCATCTAAGAATGAAGATGAAGAGGATTGTGCTTTGGATGCCAAGGCGAGGAAGGGGAAGGGGAAGAAATTCCACTCTAAATCCAAGTCCAAGAATGGAAAGAAGCAAGACATGTCCAAGGTGAAGTGTTTTCACTGTCACGAGCATGGGCATTTTGCTACTAACTGTCCACAAAAGAAGAAGAACAAGAAGGTTGGAGGATTTGCAGATGGTGAGGCCCTTGCCTCGCAATTTGAGCTTCACTTCTCATTGATCGCATGCATGGTGTCCAGTGCATTAGGATCTGTGTAGTATTTGGATAGTGGCGCTTCCTTTCACATGACAAGAGATAAGGAACTTTTCATTGACTTGGAGGAGAAGGATCTTCATATGCATACTGAAATGGGCGATAACGGGAGGTATAGTGCTACCGGGATTGGTACCATTACCTTTCAAAGGCAGCCAGGTAAACCCTTTCAACTAAAAGATGTAATGCATGTACCAAGTTTGAAGAAAAATTTAGTCTCAGTCGCAATGTTGGAGGATAGAGGCTATGATGTTGTTTTTAGTGAAGGAAAATCTTTCCTGCAACATAAACAACAGAACAAGCCAAGAGGATAGGGATTCGAGTTAAGAATCTCTACAAGCTGGAGGTAGAGGGTTGTGCAGCAATGGTGGGCAAGGCAGATCAAGTGGTGAGTCGGGATGAGGGCGAATTATGGCACAAGAGATTGGGCCATCTTCACCATGGAGCCTTGAAATTCATGCATCAGATTCCTACTGGTCTTCCCAAGGGTACAGTTGCACAGTCACACGCATGCAATGCATGTACTATGGGAAAATATGTAAAGGCCACCTTTCATGAGAAGGAGAACTGAGCTTTGGGGATCCTTGAGAGAGTTCACACAGATGTGTGTGGTCCTTTCTTTGTTGCTTCAACAACAAAACATAAGTACTATGTAATATTTGTTGATGACTTTTTTCGTAATTGTTGGATCTTCTTCATGCAGAAGAAAGCTCAGACATTCTCTAAGTTCTTAGAGTTTAAGGCACTGGTGGAGAAAGAGTCGGGGAAGCAAGTGAAGGTTGTTAGGATCGATAATGGTGGAGAATACATCTCTAACGAATCCAAGAACTTCTACAACAAAGAAGGAATTCGAAGAGAACTCATAGCACCTCATAACCCATAGTAGAATGGGGTCGCAGAGAGAAAGAACAGAACTATTGTGGGTGCAACACGAGTGATGTTGCATGATCAAGGCCTACCGATGCATCTATGGGCGGAAGCATGCAACATAGCAGTACATGTGCAAAATTGTTGTCCTCGTAGGATACTTGGCATGAGTACACCTGAAGAGGCTTTCACTGGTAAGAAATGATGTTTCACACTTTAATATTTTTAGCTCATCTGTTTATGTGCACGTGACCAAGGATGCCAGGAAGAAGTTGTAACCAAGAGCTGAGGTTGGGATTTTTGTGGGGTACACTGAAACACCCCATAATTATCATGTGTATTTTCCAAATAACAGAATGACTATTGTGCGACGGGATATAAAATTTGATGAGGAGAAAGCCATGCGGTTGTCCCTTGAAAGGGAGTTGGACTTGCATGCAGAGGAGGAACTGTTGGCTCCCAAGGATGAGTCTCAAGTGTAGAAATTTGCTGAATAATGATTAATTATCCACCGAGACTATCCTGGTCACATACAATTCGAATTTATATGCAACACATAATCTGTTCCACTCAACTCATATCATCACACATGCGGAAATAAAATCAAGCGATAACACATCAAATCATCATACACATTAACACAGTATGTATGGGGAAAGCTTATAGCTGAAAACCCCGCAGCTATTGTGTATATTATAATGGATAAATCATGTAACCAACTCAGTACAATACTCCTCACAAGTACTCGGTACTTTCTCATGAAGTTACACACAATCTAGCTCAGTTTTGAACAGGTTACTGGTTCAAAACTCACTGCCAATTGCCTTTCCTCTATTGCGTGTTTCAATGCTATTGGATGGCCTCTTTATATAGATAAACCACCAGCCTGAACTACGCAATCCTCATGGGCTTACTCCACCTATCTGTGTGTTGCAAATAGCAACAGTATAGTCACAACTGATAGCTAGCTCCACCCTTTCATCTACCTCTTTCACTGGTCTTCACTGAACTGATCATGCACTGTAGTGAACTGATGTGTTCTTGAGTTGAATAATGAGTTACTAATTAATGAATTAAATAATATTTAATTCACTCCACTCATAACTAATTGATTAGCTAGTTAAACTAATCTCAATCAGTTCAACTAAAATAAACAGAACACAACTCCACTAGTTGTCCCATTAACTCCTCCAAACTTCTGCCACTGAAGTCCAACTGAAGTCAACCATGCATGATGCCATCAAACCCTTGGGAACCACGTGATTCCTCTGTCAGATGCATGAGCCACTTATGTAGCTCAAACTGAAGTGCTCCAAGAGAGTAAACTGTTGTTTATAGTCTAAATATTATTAAAGGTAAATAATATTTGACTTCCCTGTTTTAAGGAGAGGCAGTCTAAAAATAGACTTCGACCTCTTTGACCTCAAAAATAGAGTCTCATCTATTTTTACCAACATGACACATACTTCAAGAATCTCAAACCGGAATCCCCGAACCATGCTCCATATGTCTAAAAATAGACATAGTCTAAAAATAGATTTTGCGC
Source organism: Pinus albicaulis (assembly GCA_034641835.2). Taxonomy (NCBI): domain Eukaryota; kingdom Viridiplantae; phylum Streptophyta; class Pinopsida; order Pinales; family Pinaceae; genus Pinus; species Pinus albicaulis. Next base: position 724,394,753 of record CM076573.1, read on the forward strand.
CAGAATTTGCCTGCGGGCCCACTTAGTGAAGGCGACTTCATTTCACGAAGCTCCATCATCTTGCTGCATTTTCAACATCAAGATGTGGATCAGCCACATGAGGAGGTTCATGGAGTGGAGGAAAACACTCATGCAGAGCCATCTATTAGAGATGGCAGAAGGCACACCACGAAAGCTAATAGATTGAGACTTGATGTTGTAGAGAATATAGGAGTCCGTACTTCACAGCGCAGACAAAGACAGTCTCCTGACTAATTTACTAGATACATGGCTCTTATGAGAAAATGTATTGTGACTGAAACATCTTCCTTTCAGGAAGTAGTGCAGCAACCAACTTGGGTTGATGCAATGGTGGAGGAGTATGACTCCATTGTCAAGAACAATGCATGGGAGATAGTCCAAAGACCGGTTGACAAATCAGTGGTTGGATTGAGATGGATCTACAAGGTAAAGCAAGTTGCTGATGGGATTGTGGAGAAATACAAGGCCAGATTTGTGGCCTGGGGATTCTCATAGATCGAGGGGATAGATTATGATGAGAATTTTTCACTTGTTGCAAGGTACTCTTCCATAAGATCCATCCTTGCACTCTCAACGCAAATGGGCTGGCACATTCATCAGATGGATGTGAAAACTATGTTTCTCAATGGGATCATTGAGGAAGAGGTGTACATAGAACAACCTAAAGGTTTTGAGATCTTCAACAGTGAGTCGCATGTGTGTCGACTCAAAAGAGCATTGTATGGGCTGAAGCAATCACCTCGTGCTTGGTACACTTTGATAGAACTATTTCACCTGACTAGGCTTCACCAAAAGTGAAGCAGATGCAAAATTGTATTAGATTGTGGTTGAGGGTAAGATATTGATCATTTTTCTTTATGTTTATGATCTAATTTTGACTGGTGATGAGCAGCTAATACACTCATGCAAGGAGGATCTTGCAAGGGAGTTTGAAATGAAGGACATGGGACTCCTTCATTATTTCCTTGGATTGGAAATATGGCAGCGAGATGGTGAAATTTTTGTGTCTCAAGGAAAGTATGCAAAGGAGATACTAGGTAAGTTTAACATGGAGAGTTGCAAACCCATGGATACTCCTCTTCCAGGAAATTGGAGGAAAGAGGATGCTACTTCTGGAGAGGTAGTGGATGCTACTATCTACAGGCAGTTAGTTGGTTCACTGATGTATCTAGTGAACACTAGACCAGACATTTGCTACACAGTTAACCAGCTGAGTCAAGCTATGGTCAAGCCTACCAAGTTCTTTTGGAAGGCAGGGAGGCATGTATTGAGATACCCGAGGGGCACATCAAAGTATGGCCTATGGTACAAATGGAAAGAGGGAGTGAAGCTTCAAGGCTTCACAGATGCAGATTGGGCAGGCAGTCCATCAAATAGAAATAGCACATAAAGAGGGATCTTTAGCATAGGATCGACAACAGTTTCCTGGTACAATAGGAAACAACAATATGTGGCACTCAGTTCAGCAGAAGTGGAATACATGGCAGCAAGTCAAGCTGCATGTGAGGCTATCTGGATGAGAAATATCTTGGTTGGTTTGTTTGGTTCTCAGATGGATCTGACAGTGATTCATTGTGATAATCAAAGTTGCATTAAACTATCGATTAATCTTGTGTTTCATGATAGGTCCAATCATATAGATATCTGGTACCATCATCTCAAAGATTGTGTGTAGAGAAGGATAATGTTGCTTCAGTACATTCCCACGGAAGATCAAGATGCATATATTTTGACGAATTCGCTCACCAGGAGAAAATTCGAATACCATAGAGATAGGATTAGGGTGAAGGATAATCCATTTCTTGTTGAGAGGGAGTGTTGAGATTCAACAAGAAAATTTCAGCACCCACGCCTAGTTGCATTAAGCACCCAAACTAGGGTGGGGCCCACAATGCTATTTTTGGGTGCATGTCTATTTTAGTTATCCCTTAATTAAGATGGACAATAAACTGTAGTCTATTCTCAATGATAACTTGAAATAGTTAACTGGGAGTGATAAACTTGGCTAGCTAGTGGATTTCGAGTTAGAGGTAGTTAGTGAGACATGCAGAGTAATTCTAGTTGTAAAAGAGTTCAAAGTGCAATGGTGCATTAGTTAATGCAGGATGTAATCAGTTAAACTCAGTTGTGCTAGTTGTAACTAAAGATACACTAGTGAGAAATCAAGTGAATTAAATATTAATTAATTCACAATCAGTGATCTCACATGCAACTGAGGATTTACTATTATTAGCCGCATGCATGTTAGATCAAGTGGAAACCCAGTTGATTTCTAGGTGAAAGGGAAGTTGACTATCAGTTTTAGGATAATTGGGTTGCACACATGCAACCAAACACCCATTGGAGTGCCCATGATACTTGCGCAGTCAAGGAAGGCCTAATTTCCTATCTTTCAGGGATTGCATTCGTCAGGGATTGCACAAGCAAGGTAGGCTGTCTAGAGGCCGAGAATTGGCTATGTGTTGGTCAATTTTATTCATGACAGTGTGAGACAATTAGCCGAGTATTGGAGGGCTCTTGTGAGAAGATTTTTGTATGTAATTGTTTCATGATCCATGCTTAATATACAATAGAAGATAGTGGGGTTTTTAGCTGTAATCTTTCCCCAAAAAATTATCTGTGTTGTGTGTGATTTGATTCTTCTTCATGTTCATGTGATTAGCGATTGTGTTTTTTATTCCGCAAAATATTTGTAGAAGCGATTCAGTATTTAACTTTAGTACATTGTTAGATCGGGTGAATCCAACATATACATGCATGTTATATAATTTCTACATATTCCATCTATTGAATATTTTTCTCCTAAATACTTAGATGAGTTGTAGGAAGATACAATTCTTGATAGGAGAATTAAGATTTCACGCAGAGGCAATGTGGAGTATCTTCGAGTGGGGCTCAAAGGTACAAATCCAAGTAAAGCAAGGTGGATTGGGATCGATAAAATGAGGGAGTTGTACCATCGCTTACTTGTTGAGTAAAAACAAACTTTTGGTGGTCCAAAAGCTTATGGTGGGGAGGAATGACCTAGGGGATACAAAATATGCTAAATTTCAAAGTGCTCAAAATCACTCGAAACCAATGCCAAATAGTAGTGCTCATCATTATGATTCCAACGCTGGTTAAATCACCTCAATTCGACACAGTATGCGAAAGTTATCACATTATGAAGTTGTTGGCAAACAACTAAAAAGTCAACTTGCATGGTTGACTGGGCCGCTGACTGGGTAGGTTGTATAGGTGACGTGGTGCTAATGTTAGCAGGTGACTATGCAGGGTATGGTTTCAGATGATCCAATCTTGTGCTAACACGTGGTAGGTCGTACAGGCAACGCTGCACGTTTTTATTGGTTGCTTGGTTTGAGGTGGCACAATCATGAGGCGCCACGTGGCCCAATGGGAAGGTACCACGTGGCCCTCAGGAACTATGTGAAAATTGGTTGAGTAGGGCAACTGGCCTCCGCCAAATTCGATCCCACGACCTATCAGTTTCAAACCGACCGTCGAGCCAATAAACCAAACAACGTGCTCGTTATAACTATGTGGAAAATTTATGTTTAAATTAAAGTTGTTTTGGATTTGGCGGGAGGGGCAGGGAACATGGACCTAGGTCCTGGTTACGTGACTCCACATGTCCCTGGCGCGAAGTTGGAGAGGCCAAGTGGTTATTCCTTTCCCTAGGTCACGTCCAACCTACCAGAATCATCAATGATAGTAATGCAGAGAGGGCAGGTGCATAGCCCAACACTTGGTTTTATTAACTACACATGACCAAAGGAGGAGGGCACGTAGCGAGAGCTGGAGGGTCAAGCATGTAGCTCGAACCCTGGCCACATGACTGGCCATAGGGCTTAAAAATAAGCACTTAAAGGCCTCATTGGTTTGTTTAAACAAGCGACATTTTGCACCTTTTTCGGCGGGATTTCTGCTGCCCGCGCGCCAATTTATCGCTCGATTGTTTGCAAAAATAAAGGTTTCGTTGCATGGTTAGTAGTTTTAGTCATTTTTTAGGACATATAACAAATAAATAGAGATTGAGTCCCAACTTTGTCATTTTCCAACCTTTTTGAGCCCAATAAGAGCCTACACAAGGGTTTTTAGGTGTTTTAGACACAACGACAACATTATTTTTCCAATTTGAGCATTGTATGTTAATGTAATTTACATTTTGAGCATATAATAGAAAGGAGCAACATTGGAAGTTGGACCCAGAGACGTATCCCATGAGGGGTGAACTCCATCACCAAATTATTGCTTGTGTGATGCTGCATATTGTCTACTTTTCTCTGGTTATTTCTATGAAAAGTAACTAAAAAACACTAAGTTGATGTGCTTTTGAAAATTGATCCATTCCCCACAAGACATAAACTAGCTTGAAAATGTTTTCAAGAAACCTTCAAGTTTTTTATTTCAAATCATATAACAAGAAATATTTTTATGGGTTTTCCCCTCTTGGGGTTTTTCCCTGGCTTGGAGCCTACTTCTGGTGTCTTTCTTGTGTTTTCATTATGATCTTCTATTTATAAATTTCCTTGATGATAAACATAATTAATCTATGATGCTAAAGAGTTAACCTAACTCACAAAAAAGTTGTTAAAGACATAAGAAAAATCAATTAATAATAACCCTAATGCTTTGCCCTGGATTTCTCAACATATTAGTCACCACATCAACAACTCATATCTACACGAGATTCTAGACTACAAAGACAAGGTATGAACCTACTACATTATCAAGTGCATACCAGGAAACCAAAATGAAAGATATCTCCATGAAACTAGGGAAGACCAACCAATGAAAAATATGACACTTACTCCATAGTGGGCTAAAATATTCTATAACGACCTCTACAAATAATGGCCATCTACGCTTCACTTAAAAAATTCACCAAGATGTGTACATATATGTCTAGAAACCATGTGAGAAGGAGGTAGTAGAAAACTTAAAGTTCAACAACCAAAATTTGCATAATATTTCCAACACAATAATGAGAACCATCCACCTCTGAACCATAAACAAAATGTCCATAACAAGAGTCCCTCTAGAGTCCATGGAAAACCTAGGAAACTGAATTCACCACTGATGAGTCCATAAGAAAGGAAACAAGGGCCCAAATGCTCTAGATCATATTAGGTAGACCATAAACATAAACTGCCATAAAAAATTGTACTTGTAGGACACATGACCAAAACTTGACAACAAAACTTATGAAGCTCACCATCATTAATCTTGATACGAGGAATTATAGTAGGGGTTTGCCCATGATCAATTGGAGGGTCAATGAGGTCTCAAGAGGTAGAGTCACTCACCAAGAAACCTTCTACACAAGCCAAGCAAGAGTCCATACTATCCAAACAATACATGACATTCGAGTCATTCGTTTGACATCCTCTAGTGAAGAAAATATATTATAGGCCTCAACTTGTTTGTCCTTGAATATCAAATGCATCAGAGTGGCCATTTGTTGGTGCAAGGCCAACAAATTCATAAAATGAAATTATTTCTTCCTAAATCTGCTAGGGCCTAGTACCCATTTCATATCCGCCCCCATCACCTAAGAATATGAGTGATACAGATGATCCCCTACCTCTTTACTTTCCAACAATAAAATATCCTCCCTAACTTCCAAAGGAACTGCATAAAAAAATGTCGCCACAGAGTCACAGGCAAAAGGTCGGCTTCTTTTAGAGGCAACATTGCCTTCCAACGCTCCTACTACACATCCTGTGCCTATGAGGCATGGGTGCAACACCCAAAGAACACTAAGAATAAGAAATAAAATAACCCTTGCCTCCTAAATAAGAAAAGGGGTGATATACACCACCCTGAATTCCATACTGGAGAACTACCAAATCATCCCCCAAATTCCAAACAATAGGAGCAATTTCAAGCAAATTTTCAATCACCCTACAACTCAAAGATGTGACATTACCCCACAACCAATAGTAGAATACTTAAAAGCATAATCTAAATTCAAAGAATATAACACAACACCTAGAACTCTTAACACTTCAATTGATAGCATATTGTTAGCTAATTAACAAAATTGAACCGGGACAATTAACTAGGAGCCCAACACATAGGACGCAAAAACAAAGACGTTTAATGGGCGAATACGATGAGTACAATTACCAATTAACCACCATTCAACAATCGCCTTTAAAAACCATAGAAATAGAAAAAAGACCTTCAATAAATCAGACAAGGAGAATAAAAGGACAAGCTTGCCAAAATCATAACACCAATCCATCACATGAGAAACGACGAACTTGACAACTTTCAATAATCTCATATGAACAATTCTACATGGCCTAATACACACCAATTACCTAAGAAATTTACCATGCCACTCTGGAAGAGTGAGGCTAATTAGAAAAATCACCAAATTACAACACATAAGGGAGGACGATGAGTAGACCTCGCCCCTATTCACACATACCTCATACCTTTGCCATGTTGTCTTCATAATTATGAATTTAAAGTAGCAGACCCAACTAGTAACCTTATCTTGTGCCGTAACGATCCTTGGCCACTTCATTAAGAAGACATTACACTTGTGAGGGATGACACACCATCCAATGACTCTATCATGGTTAGAACATCACCCCCATCGGGGTTACAAAAGTCAAAATTAGAGGCAAAATAATTTATTTATTTTTTTTTTTTTTTAGGTCATGAGTTTTTTTCTTTTTACAAATGTCAAAATTACAAAGCTAAACAAAAAAAACTTATGACCTTGAAAAAAATATAAAATCCAAGTTAATATTTTTTGTAACTTAAAACTCCGAATCTTCTAAAGATTTTTTAGCAACATTATATATATTGTAGAAATTTGCTGAATAATGATTAATTATCCACCAAGACTATCCTGATCACATACAATTCGAATTTATATGCAACACATAATCTCTTCCACTCAGATCATCAAACATGCGGAAATAAAATCAAGCGATAACACATCAAATCATCATACACATTAACACTGTATGTATGGGGAAAGCTTATAGCTGAAAACCCCGCAGCTATTGTGTATATTATAATGGAGAAATCAAGTAACAAACTCAGTACAATACTCCTCACAAGTACTCAGTACTTTCTCATACAGTTACCCACAATCTAGCTCAGTTTTGAACAGGTTACTGGTTCAAAACTCACCGCCAATTGCCTTGCCTCTATTGCGCAATCCAGGCCTGTCTATATAGAGATCAAAGGTTCGAATCTCCTTGGCTTGACTGCGCAATTGTCATGGACAAATCCTCCAAGTGTGGTGCAAATCTCATGCACAACTGATGTCGCCACTGATAGCTAACTCCACCCTTTCATCTACCTCTTTCACTGGTCTCCACTGAACTGTCCATGCACTGTAGTGAACTGATGTGTTCTTGAATTGAATAATGAGTTACTAATTAATGAATTAAATAATATTTAATTCACTCCACTCATAACTAATTGATTAGCTAGTTAAACTAATCTCAACTAGTTCAACTAAAATAAACAGAACACAACTCCACTATTTGTCTCATTAACTCCACCAAACTTCTGCCACTGAAGTCCTAACTGAAGTCAACCATGCATGAGCTCAATACCCCATAAGAAAAGCGTATTTCCTTCTGGCAGTTGCATGTGCCACATCCGTAGCTCAAACTGAAGTGCTCCAAGAGAGTAAACTGCTATTTATAGTCTAAATATTATTAAGGGTAAATAATATTTGACTTCCATATTTTTAGGAGAGGCAGTCTAAAAATAGCCTTCGACCTCTTCGACCTAAAAAATAGAGTCTCGTCTATTTTTACCAACATGACAAATGCTCCAAGAATCTCAAACTGGAATCCCCGAACCATGCTCCATATGTCTAAAAATAGACATAGTCTAAAAATAGACTTTGCGCCAGAATTTGCCTGCGGGCCCACTTAGTGAAGGCGACTTCATTTCACTAAGCTCCATCATCTTGCTGCATTCTCAACACTCCCTCTCGGCAAGATATGAATTATCTGCAACCCCTATCCTTCCTCTGTGGAATTCGAACTTGCTCCTGGTGAGCGCCTTCGTCAGGATGTCGGCATCCTGATCCTCAGTGGGAACATATGAAAGCATCATGATTCTCCGCTGAACACAATCTCTGATATGATGGTACCTGATGTTGATGTGTTTGGACCTATCATGAAATACTGGATTAGCCGAGAGTTTAATGCAACTCTGGTTATCACAGTAGATCACTGTAGGCTCCAAATGCAACCTGAACAAACCTACGAGGATCTTCCTCATCCAAATAGCCTCGCATGCAGCCAAACTAGCTGCCATGTACTCGGCCTCTGCTGAACTGAGTGCCACGGATCTCTGCTTCCTGCTGTACCAGGAAACTGCTGTCGACCCAATGTTGAAAACTCCTCCAGAAGTGCTCTTCCGGTCCGTTGGGCTCCCTGCCCAATCTGCATCAGTGAAGCCAGAAAGCTTCACTCCATCCTCCTGTCTGTACCATAGACCATATCCCGATGTGCCTCTGATATAGCGCAATACATGCTTGCCCGCCTTCCAAAAAGAGCTTGGTAGGCTTAACCATAGCTTGCGAAAGCTGGTTAACTGCATAGCATATATCGGGTCGAGTATTGACCAGATACATCAACGACCCCACCAACTGTCGATAGGCAGTGGCATCCACTACCTCCTCCGAAGTAGCATCTCCCTTCCTCCAACCTCCAGGAAGAGGGGTATCAACAGGCTTGCAGCCTTGCATGTTGAACCTCTCCAGAATCTCCCGGGCATACTTGCCCTGAGAAACAAACAGTCCTCCACTGCGCTGCCAAATCTCCAATCCCCGGAAATAATGAAGGATGCCCAGGTCCTTCATCTCAAACTCTCGTGCAAGATCCTCCTTGCATGAAAGTATCAACTGCTCGTCGCCAGTCAAAATCAGATCATCTACATACAGTACGATGATCAACAGCTTTCCCTCCACCACAATCTGGTACAGGTTTGGATCCGCCTCACTCTTGGAGAATCCAAGCCCGGTGAAGTAGCTGTCTATCCGAGTGTACCAAGCACGAGGTGCTTGCTTCAGCCCGTACAGTGCTCTCTTGAGTCGACACACATGCGACTCACTGCTGAAGATCTCAAAACCTTCAGGCTGCTCTACGTACACCTCCTCCTCAATAACTCCATTGAGGAACGCAGTCTTCACATCCATCTGATGAATGTGCCACCCCATCTGCGCTGAGAGAGCAAGGATCGTCCGTATGGAAGAGTACCTTGCGACAGGTGCAAAGGTCTCCTCATAGTCAATCCCCTCGATCTGTGAAAAGCCACGGGTGACAAATCTCACCTTGTACTTCTCCACAGTCCCGTCAGCTGCCTGCTTCACCTTGTAGATCCATCGCGAACCCACCACTGATTTCCCCACCGGTCTTGGGACAATCTCCCATGCACTGTTCCTGACGATCGAATCATATTCTTCGATCATGGCATCAACCCATGCGGGTTCCTCCACAGCTTCCTCAAAAGAGGATGGCTCCGTCACAACACATTGACTCACAAGAGCCATGTATCCAGTGTACCGATCCGGTGACTACCTCTGTCTACGCTGTGCTGTAGGTGGTCCTACAACCTTCTCTGCATCTCGAGCCAGTCGCTCAGCTTCTGTAGTGCGCATGCGCCCTTTGATGGTTGGCGCTGCATGGGTGGTTTCTTCCACCTCCTGAACTTCCTCTTGTGGCTGATCCACATCCGGAAGCTCCTCCTTAGGAACTAACAGCTCCTCATATGCATGCAAGTGTACCTCCCTCTCAAGCGAACACTGCATGGCTTTCTCCTCCTGAAATTTTATATCCCGTCGCACAACAGTCTTGCGACTGTCTGACAAATACACCCGATAGTTGTGAGGTGTATCAGTGTACCCCACAAATATTCCAACCTCAGCAGTTGGATCCAGCTTCCTTCTTGCATCCTTCGTCACATGCATGTAGACAGGAGATCCGAAAATCCGCAAATGGGAAATATCAGGCCTCTTGCCAGAATAAGCCTCCTCTGGTGTACTCATGCCAAGAACCTTGTGAGGACAACGGTTCTGCACATACACTGCTGTATTGCATGCCTCAGCCCACAAGTGAAGGGGTAGGCCCTGATCATGCAACATCGCCCGTGCAGCACCCACGATCGTTCTGTTCTTCCGCTCATCCACCCCGTTCTGCTGTGGGTTATGGGGTGCGATGAGCTCTCTCCGAATCCCTTCTGCGCTGCAGAACTCCTTGAATTCAGCCGAGATGAATTCACCACCGTTATCACTCCTTAGAGCAATCACCTTCTTCCCCGACTCCTTCTCGACCAGTGCTTTAAACTCACAGAACTTCGCGAATGTATCGCTCTTCTTATGCATGAAGAAGATCTAGCACTTTCGAGAGAAATCATCAACAAAGATCACATAATACTTGTGCTTTGCTGTCGAAGCAACTGAGAAAGGACCACACATGTCTGTGTGAACTCTCTCAAGGATCATCGTGGCGCGACTATCCTTCTCGTGAAAGGTGGCTTTCACATACTTCCATAAAGTACACCCCTTGCACTGATCTGATTGCGCAAGAGTGCCTTTAGGAAGACCAGTAGAAATCTGCTGCAGAATCTTCAAAGCTCCATGGTGAAGGTGGCCCAATCTCTTGTGCCACAGTTCGCCCTCATCATCCTGGCTCACCACTTCTCCCGCCTTGCATGCCATAGCTGCGCAGTCATCTACCTGCAACTGATAAAGGTTCTTAGTTCGAACCCCTATCTTCCGGGTCTCTCCAGTAGTCTTACTGCGCAGGAAGGCTTTTCCTTCGCTGAAGACCACATCATACCCCTTATCCTCCAACATCGCCACAGAAATCGGGTTCTTCTTCAATCCAGGTACATGCATGACATCCTTCAAGACAAAGGGTTTACCAGACTCCCTATGAAAGGATATGGTACCGATACCAGTCGCACTGTATCTACCATCATCGCCCATCTCGATGTGCACACCCAAATCTTTGTCCTCCAGATCTGAGAACAAATCCTGATCTCCCGTCATATGAAATGACGCACCGCTGTCCAAGAACCACACCGATCCCAACACACTTGAAACCAAGCATGCGATCAGTGAAAAGTCAAGCTCGAACTGTGAAGCCAAAGCTTCTCCATCTGCAGATCTTCCCGCTTGCTTGTTCTTCTTCTTCTTTGGACAATTGGTAGCATAGTGTCCGTGATCATGGCAGTGAAAACACTTCACTTTCGCCATATCCTGCTTCTTGCCCTTAGCTCCAGAATGAGAGGTTTTCTTACCCTTCCCTTTCTTAGCTTTGGACACCAAAGCGCAGTTTTCTTCATCAGCTCCCTTTGATGAAGATCCATCTCAAGTAGTCCTCCTTATCTCCTCCTGCATGAGATCCGCCCAAAGGCGCTCCCATCCCAGCAGCTTCTCCCGACCATTGACACTATCTTGATATGAGTGCCAAGCCTTCGGAAGACCAAGGAGAGCCAGGTCGACCATGTCCTCTTCATCGACAGTAACCCCCACACTTCCCAGCTCATCTCTGCATTGAGTGAACTTCGTGAGTATTTGGCGATACTGTCGCCCTTCTCCATCTTGATGTTCCTGAGCTTATCTTTGAGTGCCAGCTTCCTTTGGTCACTCTTACTCTGGAATAGATCCGTCAAAGCTTTCCACATTAAATATGGAGTAGCCTTTCCATGCAGGCTGGATACAATATGATCCTTGACGCGCTCCAACAGGATCCTTCGACACTTCGCCATCTTCTTTTTCCATGCATCGACTTCAGCAGGATCAGTGGGCTTTTGGACATCCGTATCTACGAACTCCTTGAGACCATTATCTTCTAATACTGCTTCCATGCGATCCTTCCATGCAACATAATTCGAACTGCCTTCAAGAGCATATTCGAGTCGCAAACCGTTGAAAGACATTTTCAACATTGGCACCAAGAAAACAAAACTGCTGCAAAATTTCGAATTCCACCTCAAAGCTCAACCGCTCTAGATCTGTGAGAACAAATTATTTCTAGCATAGAGATTGACTGCAAGGGGCGTTTACCAGACCTTTCACTTTCCGAAGAAAGATGAATCCGGAGGCTACCTGGCCCGCATGCAGACTCTGTCTACCGAAATAAGTTTGTAATCACTGTGATGATCAATCTCTACTTCAATAGCTCTGATACCATGTAGAAATTTGCTGAATAATGATTAATTATCCACCGAGACTATCCTGATCACATAAAATTCGAATTTATATGCAACACATAATCTCTTCCACTCAGATCATCAAACATGTGGAAAATAAAATCAAGCGATAACACATCAAATCATCATACACATTAACACAGTATGTATGGGGAAAGCTTATAGCTGAAAACCCCGCAGCTATTGTGTATATTATAATGGAGAAATCAAGTAACAAACTCAGTACAATACTCCTCACAAGTACTCAGTACTTTCTCATACGGTTACCCACAATCTAGCTCAGTTTTGAACAGGTTACTGGTTCAAAACTCACCGCCAATTGCCTTGCCTCTATTGCGCAATCCAGGCCTGTCTATATAGAGATCCAAGGTTCGAATCTCCTTGGCTTAACTGCGCAATTGTCATGGACAAATCCTCCAAGTGTGGTGCAAATCTCATGCACAACTGATGTCGCCACTGATAGCTAACTCCACCCTTTCATCTACCTCTTTCACTGGTCTCCACTGAACTGTCCATGCACTGTAGTGAACTGATGTGTTCATGAGTTGAATAATGAGTTACTAATTAATGAATTAAATAATATTTAATTCACTCCACTCATTACTAGTTGATTAGCTAGTTAAACTAATCTCAACTAGTTCAACTAAGTTAAACCGAACACAACTCCACTAGCTGTCTCATTAACTCCACCAAACTTATGCCACTGAAGTCCTAACTGAAGTCAACCATGCATGTGCTCAATACCCCATAAGAAAAGCGTATTTCCTTAAAGCGGTTGCATGTGCCACATCGTAGCTCGGGCGAAGTGCTCAAGAGGGAGTACAATGGAAAAGCTGTTGTTTAGAGTCCAAATATTATTAAGGGTAAATAATATTTGGCTTCCATATTACAGGAGGCGATCTACAAAAATAGCCTTCGACCTCTTCGACCTAAAAATAGAGTCTCATCTATTTTTACCAACATGACCAATGCTCGAATCTCAAAGCTGGAATTCTAGAACCATGCTCCATATGTCTAAAAATAGACTTTACGCCGGAGTCGCTGCGAACCCCACTTGGTGAAGGCGACTTCATTTCACCAAGCTCCATCATCTTGCTGCATTCTCAACAGATATATATATATATATATATATATATATATATATATATATATTTTTTTTTTAATTTTTTTTTTTGTAAGTCAATATTCTATTCATCTGGCAAAAAATATATATATTCGATGTTTCAAAAGACAGGTGGTCTCACCCCGACCATGTTTGTTGACCACTATGTGCAAAATATGACAAAAATACCAAAAAGAAGCTAAGGACACAGTCCATGCCCGAGAGGGCCAGATACTCCAAAAGACAAGTAATACCAAGAGGACACTTATGATCATGCTATTCATCAGACGTGATGGAAGTTAAGTTATATAGGGATGTTCCTAGAGGAGGTAGTGGACAGAAGGCACATTGAACATGTCCTTCGAAGTGAGCCATCCACGACTCCACCTTTTCCACCTTTTTTTGAAATCAAGTTTCGGCCACACCAGACCACCACCACTCGTTCTTGAATTTGGAACTGAAAGTAATGCATCCTATCCAAGGTGGCAACCAACTCTGCATGCTCCTCCCTTTTGATCCTCTCAGCAGTTTCCATTAGTTCCAATAAGGATTGAATTAACTCGCGGCAATTATCCAGGCAGTAGTGTTGAATTTCCCGCGAACCAGTTGCCGAGCGCCTGCCAGACCGACGGCTCACCTCCCCCCCACGTTGCATGCCACCTCACCTTTGGGTCTGTGGAGATCGCCCGCCAGGACTTGTCACCTTCCCACCACTGTCGCGTCCTCCTCGCGCACCAACTCCCATCCGCTGGGAATGACTCATAACGTTTATGCCCCAACTCGTCCCAACAACCTCTTGTCTGGAATTCAATGATGGGGTGGTGGTTTTTGGATCCCTTCGTCCCGTTGATCTAGGCTTGGCAGGGAGGGAGGATCGCCCACACCATGAGGATGAACTCATTCTAGAAGAACCTACAATAGAAAAAACGTTGCCTAAGTCACGAATGCCAGAACGACCGACCCCTGTCCAGGCGAGCTCAGCCATTGCCACTAACCACCCGCCCTCCCCACCTGGATCTGAGACTGCCAGGCACTCGAGATGGATTGTGAGCAACCACTACCTCTCCAAATATGACACATTTCATAAACCAAACCTCCTCTACTCCTCCAAACTTGCCCACTAAGGAAGCGACTTGACAAAGTGCCGAGGTTATAGAATTTCAGGCTTAGAAGGGTCCAGATAAGCCCCACTCTTCCTGAAGCACATCGAGGAGATTCTTGCAGAGCACACCAGCAACCAAACATGGTAAATTGAAGGGAAACAGATCCACTTGCCCCAATACACACCGAAATCCACACTTTGAAACTCAAAACAACCCAATTTACTAAGGAATCGCCAGTGAGGGAGTGTCCCGCATAAAGCTTTTGCCACCTCCAAAAGTCACGCCTGCGATATCACCTCTATCACGCGCTAAGGAACCAAAATCCCACACCTTCTAATTCCCAATTGAGCCAGAAATACCAACTAGTTAGCGTCACCTTAATCCATACTGTGCAAGAACATAAAAGCACCGGGGACCCCTCTTGGGATAGACGCAAAACATGAGTGCAGAGCTCGGACCTGGAGAGGCAACTCTGCAAATGCCGCCATGCCCAAAAGGCCTGACTCTGCTTCCTTCTCTTTTGCGCAGAGAACCGACCACGAGCATGAATCTAAATTAACACTCCAACACAAATGTTGTTGTAATACCCCATCCGATACCTTGGGGCTTTGCCTCTCACACTCGACGAGGCATTAAGATGTTTCACATGATCATCATTAGATTCCTTGTACGCTTAATGAAATGAGAGGACTGGGAGGCCGATCCTTCGTCCACTTGCCAAATGATTATTGACATGAGCCACGAGGAGCCACATGTTCCAGGATTCTAATTTGAAGGAAACATTCTGGAAGCTACAAATACCTCGGAATTGACTTCAACAGAAATTTAAGTTGGGATGGTTGTAGAAAGAAAATAACTTTAGGGGGTTGGAAAGCATTTTATGCTCTTCAAAACAGGTGTAGAGAGGCAGAGCTGTGGGACTGAAAAACCACTCTAACTCTTTTTGGGCTTCTAGTGATTTTGTTGATTCTCTACGGTTGGGAACTGTGGTCCAGTAGCACAATGGAGATGCAGTGGAAACAAATTGAGAAAATTCAGAAGCGTTTGATTACAAACAAATTCAAAATTAAAAGTGTAGTTCCTTATGCTATCATGTTAAGTGAAACAAGGGCTGCTCCTATTGAAGCAATTGCTATGGTGCGAGTCATAAGGTATTTGAAAAAAATTGAGCAAATGGAAGAGGGTAGATGGCCTAAGGTTGTGTTTAGTGACAGATTGTGAAAAAGAAAGAAGACTTGGATGCGGCAAAATAACAAATGGTTTAGTAAATGGGGTATTTGCTTGAGCATGTGTCCTACAACAGTAAAGAGATAAAAACTTTTGTTTTGGATAAGTTCCACAAACGTACTTGGGAGAAAGAGCTAGGAAGACATTGAAGAGTTTAACCCCACTCATAACCATCAACAAAAGGCGTACATAGGGGCCAATATTGCTTGGGGATCTAAAATTCTTATTGCTCAATTAAGGACTAATTCTCATAAACTCCATTGTGAAACAGGGCACTGGAAAAGGCCAAAAGAAATGTGGGAGGAAAGAGTATGTATTTTTTGCTCTTCCGGAAAAGTGGAAACATAAAAAACATTTCATTTTAGAATGCGAGGCCTTCAAAGAAAGCAGGGAAAATTATGCAGGTATTTTGGTAGCTAGTTCTTGGAATAATCTATTCAACGAAGAGTTTGTCGAGAAGCTAGGAGCGGTTATTGTAAAACTCCACAAGAAAAGAGCTAAATACAAGAGCCAGATGGAGAAGCAATCTGTCCCATAGACTATTTAGCCTCGTGGACGTTAAAAACACTTTCTTTCTTTCTTTCTATGTTAAGAGTGATCAAATCTCTCAAGACGAAAACATCTATTTGAATGTAAAACTTCATGAAAGATTTAACATAAAATATATACTTATATTACTTTTTATTAATTGCACAATATTAATAATTAATATATATGAAATGGTATGAGTATATTTTAGTATCAATATTTAATTTATATTTGATAGCTATTAATATGAATTTGTTTTTGAAAAGATTTAAATCTTCTCTTATTTTTAAAATAGAAAATTTAATCTTCTTTACAAATTTTAGAAATAAATAATATTTTTATTATTTTTAATTATATTAAATTTAATTTTATATTTTATATTTCTAACTTCATAGTAAAAATTAATAATATGTCATCCATAAATATGCAAAAGATACCATGAATACTATACCACTAGATTATTGTGATACAATATTTGTTGTGTGTGTTTAAAACCAATATTTGATGGTATTGATGATGATGATGGTGGTGGTTAACGTCCACTAAGACCAATCTTTGGTCTATCGGACCTAAAGAAAAGAGTTATTTAGTGTGATTTAAGATTTTATTCCTATGCTCAAAAAGCTTGGAGAGAAGCCTCCCGAGCTCATTATAATTTTGACATCTTAAAAGTCTAGGAAGGTCTGTATTGCAACAAAGATTATGAAATTGAGCTCTAATGTGGTTGTACGCCGGGCACTCTAAGAGGAAGTGATTTTCATCCTCGATGTTCATATTCTCACAGAGATGGCAGATCCTTTCCATCCATGGTGTTTTAGGAACTGTCCAACGACCTGTTTCACTATGGAGCTCATGAGAGTTCGTTCTAATCTTGGCTATATTAATTTTCTTCTTTGAGCTAGTTAAAATAGATAGATACTTTTGATCTTCTAGGGTGGGGTTGATGACCTCCTTATAATATCTTAATTTTCTTTTAGCTGCTAGATCTTTCTCACACCACATTTTTTCTTTGAACTTAGAAGTAACAATTTTTTTAATGTTATTAATGTTTTGCAATGCAACATTCTTGTCGATCTCCCAATGAATAAGCATTCTTATTGTAGTGCACGGGTGGGTGGGTTTAAATTGTCCACATTTTCTCCAAGAAATAATTGTGCCTAGAGACACTTTATAATGTAATATGGGATAGATTTCATTAAATAAAAAAATATGTAAACATGTAAATCTAAAAGTAAATTTAATCTTTAACATTTAACTTTTTTAATTTAATATTTTGCTTATTTAAAATATAAAAACGAGGCATATTAATTTTGAGGCTGATAGGGATCAAGTCTCTATAAATACAAATCTTTTTCTCAAATTTTACATTAAAAAAATAGAAATATGCAGATTGAGAAACTTGATTCCTTGATACTTGATATACATCCCAAATTAAAATAAAATTTTAAAATAAATTTAAGCAGCAAAAATTCCAACATAATTTTGAGAAATTGAGCGCAAATGGCCAAAATTTTGGACTCGTTTAGCAACCCGTTAATGGTCAAAAGGTGTGTTGCTCGCCCACATCATTCCGTAGGTAGAAAGACCTGCTGACCTCTGCAATGCTGTTCCTACTTATGTTCTCCCACATGCACATACATATAAATAGTTAGTTTAGGAGGACACCTATCTTTCGTATTTTGTTTATGGACTGCACAGCAATGGCGGGCAAGAGACGTCGCGATGACAGAGATAACCCTAAAAAAGAAGGCACTCCCCTTACTTCTACGACATTGAATCCTAACTGGGCACAGCTAAAAGAGGTAAGTGTCATGTTACCGTAAATTCGTTTCAAACATAAAATCGTCAGCTAATCGTTGTTTATGCCCAAATAACGATACCGCAAATATTGATGTTCTGATTCTGCTTCTTGAATTCGCAGAAATTGAATTCTTATACTCACAAACATAAGCACATCAAGCCGGAGGCCAAAATAATACAAGTTCGGGCCTCAGGGGGGAAAAGTTCAGGTATAATGATGAGTTTCAGCTTATTCGAAGGGTTTACAGGGTTAGGTCGAGTTCTTTTTCGTTTATTTGTAATTGCTCTCAGTCCACAACAGCAAACTTTAAAATAGAAAACGTGATATAAGCGTCGAATACTCTGAATTTATTAAACACTGAACAGTTAATAATCTATAACAAAGAACATTTCTAAAAAAATGTCTTCTTGTTATGATCCTATATAGCAAAAAAAACACTACTACTGCAAAAGACTAAGATAGTCCGAATAGTTGCGGAACTATAACAGAACTTAAAACCCAATTGAATAGAAGTAATTCAAAAATACCAAATTATTACAGCCTAAGAGTCATCAACTCTGGATAATTGTTTTGAGTCTTTGTCTAGTGATACCTTCATTGAACCCTATTAGTTTCCGTGAGAAATAAAACAATCCCAGTACTGCTTTTATTCCGAGAGTCTTGGCTAGAACAATCCAAAAGCCCCATGCCTGCTATTTTGTTAATATTCAAATGATGAATCTACCTTACCTTTTTCTGTATGACCGGAATTTTATATGCACATGCCAATGCGATAATTTGACAGGCTACTTGGAAAGTAGGTATGCAGAGAATTATGTGCTAACCAAACCCTACAACAGGATAACCCCAACACGATGACATTGAATTTGTTATGCACCATACATAAACAAAATGGGCCACATAAAGAACAATAAGACCGAATGCAATTGATATTACAAGTAGAGTGCTGGGCCATAACGTTACAAGGGTATGCTCTTTAGCTATGGAAACTTCGTGAGTACGAGATTTAGGACATAATAGTTTTAGACGGATTTTGTTGATTGGCAAATTTTATTTCCAACAATTTGGTTGAGAACTAGATGTTTGAACATTGGCGATAAACCATCCATAAATATTTTTGGTTTGATTGGCTAGCTGTCTCTGGTTTCCATTGTTATCAGACAACCCAGAAGTGACTGCGGATGGAACATCAAGCACGCTGGCCTCATTGAAGCCTGTAAATGATGATTGCAGGTATGGTAGATTCTAATTAATCACGGTGTCATTTCGTTTCTTTTTTTTCCTTGTTTGTTGCCAGCCACATAATGCATTGTAAAAATGAAAACTTGAACAGTTTGCAGAGAGTAATTGTACGAGTTGAAACTTGTCAGGAAAAGTATGAATTGGATAAACGTGGAATGTGTTTTAGGTTGACAGGGTCACTAGCAGCATCTTTTTCTTTAACGAACTGATTCATAATTCAAAAAAATACTTACAACTGCTACTATGGTAGCCATGCTAGTAGAAAATATATAACATACTAACTAGCTGTAGTTCCATAGCTATCCAATAGGGCCAACTGAGAGAGGGTTTGCCTTCCTACTGTTTTCCTATGTTGCTAAAACCTAAAAACAATTAAAATTCACATTACAGGAGTGCTTATTCCTTTCATAGAACATAGAAAGTCACGAGGAACAGTTTGTACAATTAAAAAAAAAAAGCTATTCTGAAAGCTTGCACAAACATTTCTGCAATGTGGCCTAGTAGTTGAGGTGTCATCACTGCTCATGTGAGGATATTTTAATCAGGTTAATATATCTTTTAATTTGTTGGTATCAGCTTGTATCATGTTCACCCTGATTGGTAGTTGAGGTCCATTATGTACACATAGTATGGTAATTGCTGCAAAATATTGACTTCTCCATGGCCTGCTTAAGGTTTACCTCTCTTGTGCTCCTTCGGGCATGTAAGCCCTCTAACTTCACGTTATCCAACATTGTTTAAAGTTTACCAACTATTAAGCACATGGCAGAGATAAGAATTTGATGCATGTCACCTACCTTCTTCCTAGTTTTCTAGTGAGCCTGTCAAAAAATTATCTAGCCAATGTATTTAAACCAATGTGGAAAAAGTCGGAGTCGGGATTAAATCGGCAGGGCTTCAAGTCGGGATTAAATCGGCAAAGTCGGGATTTTTTCGAAAAAATCGGCAAAAAATCGGCAAAACTAAAAAAATACAAAAATATTCATATTTTGAAAAAATCCCGACTTTTTGGAAAAAATCCCGATTTAAAAAAAAATAAAAATAAAAATTATTAAAAAAATTACCTCCCTCATGATTTTTTGGAAAAAGTCGGCAAAAAGTCGGGATTATAACGATTAAATCTCGACTTTTTCAACTTTCAAAAAATCGGGAAAAAATCGGGGGATTTTATCGGCGCCTGCAAAAAATCGGGATTTTTTTAAAAAGTCGGGATAAAATCGGGATTTTTTCCACACTGATTTAAACTCGGCTTTCCCCATTTTTTGGGTTGTGAATGAATGCTTTTGTCGGCATCCATCTTTGGAATATAGGGATGTGAGAAATGAATCTTCTCAAGAAATCAAAGGCTAAAGCAGTAGGGAAATTTTGATCACATTACAGCTTATTAGGAAAGGAGACTCCCGCAGCTTCATAGCTGAGCTGTCTGAATGATCCTTTTCTCATCAACTCATCACACATTCTCTCATTGCGATCTGATTGGTTCGATAGCCTTTGGAGGCCTTTTTCCCTCACACGGTGGAGCGAAGCTGCTGTTGTCTATACTAATTTGTTTAGGGCTTTTCTGCTGCAGCGTTGACCGTGGTCAACCCTTGGTCGTTTGACCTCAATCTTCTGCAGAAATTCCGATTTTAGGAGGCCGTACAGCTGGGCACTAAAATCAAGGAATTCTGGACTGTTTGACCGAAGCCCTAGTTTGCTGCGTTGAATTTTCTGAAGCTGCCTGCGTTGTCCCTGGTTTGACTTGCGTTGACTTGTGATGAACTGCCTTTGAGGGCTGTGGGTGTGACACATGGAAGTGCTGGCTGACCGAGAATGACTTTGCTGGTTGAAGCATCCTGCCGACCGCTGTAACGCCACAATATCTCATATCTTTGCTGGACAAAAGGAATTGTAAATATGATCTATATTTGGCTTGTCTTCTATTGATCTATTATTGTGTTCTATCAGCGTTTTACTTTCAAGCTTATGTGATTGCTATTTTGTATTGGGCTTAAGAAAGATTGAAGTAAAAGTGCATCAGGCATAGAACACCATGGTTATCTAAATTTAACATGGTATCAGAGCGCAGGTGAGGACAAGCCCAAGCAAGGAAGAATCTAATACAGTTGAGAAGCATTCTGCTGTGAAGGAATGAACCATCAGGTATGTAGCTGGAATGAGAAATAACGTAGAAGATTTTTTTTCTCTGGATGAACTTGTATAAGTTAAGATTGCATATAAGAATCTTGCAAGTCAGAAAACTTCTATCCTTTGGCCTGGTGGAGTAAAGGCATCTCATCATGATCTGAGTTCATCAGTCCTGTGGAAGACTGTCCTAATCAATCAAGAGGCCTATTGCTGATTTGTTTTGAAAATCAGTAAGGAGCATTGATGTATTTCTTTAAAAATGAAATACTGCAATCCTGAAACAATATTTCAGCATTCTATTGTCTGGGCTCTGGAGAGGTCATCTAGTCATGATAAACAGTAATGGTTAGTGAAGTCTGTCAGCTAGATCAAGATTCGTCAAGTAGGGCTGTGGATCTGTGGCAAAGGCTAGAAGGCTTTCAGTGTGGGCTCGAGGAGAAGATTGTCTTCTCTTAAATATAGAGGTCTAGCGAAGGAAGGCAACATATATTTGGGTCAGCTTTGAGGAGTTTTAAGGACTGTTTCATAATGATTAAGGCTGCAGATCTCTGGCCACTTCAGGATGCTGGAAAGGTAAGTTGTGTGTGTCTTTTATAGTCTATCATCTCAGATCAATGGGCTGCAGGGCAGAGCTGCTATAACATCACAGTCGAGGGTTATTTTGAGTATCCAGCAATCTTGTTTTGGGTCATTTATCCTTGCTGCAGTCAACCCTCAGCTAGCCACATATAACCTAATGGTAGCAAGGCTGAATCAAGGTATTCTATACAGGTCGCACTCCATTCTACATCAGATCTGTTCATTAAGATTTGTGATGATGCTAGAAGGCAGCATTGGAAGGTTATCAGTTTGGGCAGCATTGTAAGGCTGGACTGCATTATCAGTTTGGGCAGCGTTGTAAGGCTGGGCTGCATTAAAAGGGTACTAAGAATCTCTATGTCTTAGAGCTATATAAGGGTCACTATGACACCCTAACTCTATCTCAGAAGTGTGCTCAGAACCCTTATCAACAGCAGTTCATGACAGCAACTTCAGAAGACATTATGTGTCTTGAATTGCAGGCCATCCACTTTCTTAAAGTCAAAAGTTTATCAAGTCAAGTTTGACTTTGATTGTGCTGGATGAATTTTGTGAGGAGTCTGGCAGCATTCTAAATAATGGGAAATGCCACATTTATTGCTGGAAAATTTCGCCCAGCTCGCTCAACTCTATTGCCAGATGCTTTGGCTTTGCTGCCTCCTCATCCTGGACTTCCTTCAAGTATCTTGATCTTCCTGTATTTCTCAAGAGAGCCTACAGTAGAGACTGGCTTCCCCAACTTGAGAAATTCAAAAATAAACTACAGGCCTGGGGATTCTCCTGGCTAAATATTGCTGGCAAGACTGTGCTCATCAAAGCTGTGCTCAACAGCCTCCCCTTATTCCAATTCTCTGTCCTTCTAGCTCCTGTTGGCATCCTCAGAAAGATGGAGGATTTCATTCGTCAATTTTTTTGGAAGGGAGGTAAGCAGAATGAGAAAAAAATTCCCCTTGTCAATTGGGAAACTGTCTCCAAACCTTTGATGGAAGGGGGATTAAATTTCAAAAACTTCTGCTTCTAGAATATTGCAATGGGAGCGAAAATTTTATGGAAAATCATAGCCCCCAATCCTGGTTGGGCACAGTTGGCGCTGTGGAGGAAATATTTCAAAGGTAAGAGAATCCGCTGCTTAAATAAGCCCCTCCCTCAAATCAACTCTCCCTTCATGAAATTATGTGCTAAAGTCATCCCTCTAATTAAATCTCACGCATACTGGATTCACGGAAATGGCAAAAGCATAAATCTGTGGACAGATCGAATTATGAACAAAGATCCTCTGGCAGAGTGCAGCTCCCTGCAATCGCTATGCACATGGATGAACGATGCCGGTTTTAAAACACTGTGGGACATTTCCTCATGGCATGGTCGGGGCGAATTGGAAACAAATCCAGGCACCCCCGGACCTCTAGCAAGACACTGCATTCTTGTTCACTCTGCTGCACGGTATGGCTCCCTCTCATGCGCGGAAGAAAGACTCTCGGGGCTGGGGCTCGAAGGCTGGAGGCTTCTCTGTAGCACAAGGTTACATTAAGCTGCTGGAGCAGCCTCACGTTCCGCCGGATCCAAAGCCATGGAAAGGGATCTGGAACTATCCCTCCATGCCAAAAATTGATTACTTCTGCTGGCTGTTATGTCATAGGAAAATTTTGACAGAGGACAGATTGCAGAAGAGGGGATATCACGGTCCATCAAGGTGTATCCTGTGCAGAGATAATGTAGAGTGCGCAAATTTGCATCCCAAATCTGGATTGAGCTGTTGGGCAATTGGAACTCCAATTTCGCACTCCCCAGTTCCATTCCTGAGCTGTTCGCAAATTGGTTGAACAGATATCTTGGCCCCTTCCCAAAAAACAAGGTGATTAAAGTTGCATGGTCCTCCCTTCCAAAAATCATTTGCTGGCAGATTTGGCTCGAGAGGAACAGAAGGATTTTCAGAAATAAAGAGCAGGATGTCAAGTTTGTAGGGGTCAAGATAAAATGTCAATTGAAAAACTGTTTGGGAGAGCAAAAAGATGATTCAAACTTATCCCAACAAGACATAGATTGGGGTGCTTCACTTGATCTGCAATTCCAAAAAGCTGTTAGTGTCATCTCCCTCCCCAAAGAATGGCAAATAAGAGAAAAAGAAAAAGATTTTCAAGTCTGGATTTCCATCCAATTGAGGCACTCTCTTTTCTTTGACGAGGCAGCCAAGGGCAATCCAGGAAGAGCTGGGGCAGGAGGAGTAATAAAGAATTCAGATGGCATAACGATTCACAGCTTCGCCTGGGGCCTGGGCTATACTACCAGCATTCAAGCAGAGGCATTGGCACTTTTCCAAGGCCTCAAGTATCTCAAAGACTTGGACATCAGTGAGACAAACATATTTGGGGACTCACAGGCTATCATAAAAACCATAGTTACTAATTCATCTCCGTTGGATTTAAGATTTGCAAGGCTGATCTCTAGAATCAAAATTATGGGAAATTCATTTCAGAATCTGAAATTCTTCCATGTGCTGAGAGCCAACAATAAGGATGCGGATCTAGAAGCTAATAAAGCAGTCCTCTTTTCTGCTGGGTCCATACTAAGGGACAGAGACGAAACTTGGGATCCAAATCCTTAATCAGCTAGCTGCCATGTTCTACTGCTTTTTACTAAAACAATTCGTTTGTATCCACAAGCTTGGGCAAATTACAGAAATTGATTCCATTGTTACATGTAAGAAGGTCTGGAGTATAAGCATAAGCGCTATGATTCTCCTGGTTGGGGAGGCACTCTGGGCTTTGCTCCAAATTTTGTAATCCGAATTGAGGCATTCATGGCAAGTCTCTAATATAATTCAATAACCGTTCTTGTAAAAAAAAAAAAAAGTTTGACTTTGATTGATGTACTGGTTATAAAGAAGCCCTTTCTGATTTGGTTGAGAAGGATACTTATCTGGAAGAAGAACCTCAAGGAAGCTCTAGAGTTATGGCACCGAAGCTTTGCGCATCTTCATTACAAAGCCTTTCCTGAAGCAAGAAAGGTGGTGACAGGGATGCCCAAATTGAGAGATGATCATGAAGGTATATGTCAGGGTTGTGCTGAAGGGAGGCATACAAGGGGACCATTACCCTCAAGTGTCACAAAGACAACTAATATCTTGCAGTTGATACATTTTGACTTATCTAGTATGCTGCCCGTGACATCGTTGGGAGGGTGTTCCTATTACATGACTTTTACAGATGATTTCTCCCGCAAGACTTGGATATATTTTTTTTGAAGAAGGTCGAAGCATTCAAATGGTTTCGTACCTTCAAAGCCTTGGTGGAAAATCAAACCAAGAAGAGAATCAAAATTTTGAGGACCGACAATGGGACTGAGTATGAGTCAAATGAATTTAATGACTTTTGCAGGAAAGCTGGCATTAAGAGGGAGACCACAACTGTGTATACTCTTGAGAAACAGTGTTGTTAATGTTATGAACATATCATTGTGAAGTCATTGCAAGGAAGCAGACTCCAAGGTCTTCATACTTCCCAAGCCATGAGGAGAGGCCACAACGCCGTGTTTGTTCGTAACATGCCCACATTCCGCATTGCACTCCAAAACCGAGAAGTCTTTCTTTGGTGGAAATCACGTTTCTATTTTGAGTTTTTTGTTGTCTGCTGATTTTCACAGTTGGGTACAAAGAAAAGAGAAGCAAGTCGTGGATGCTCGTAAAGAAGGGAATGCTTGTGGGCGTGCGTAGGCAACCTTTGAAGGTGACATAGAATTTATGTGTCTAGTCAAAGAGAAATGAGAGACTGCATTTACGTTTCTACCTTCAATGAAGATGTCGCCCTCAAAGAAAGTAAGAAATCTTTCCTAGCTCCAAGGAAGACAAAATAAGATGAAGAAGCACAAAGTTGGAAGAGCCGAAGGATGACCTGATGCTCGATGTTGAAGGACCTATGGATCCCATTGATCCACCTCGTTCAAATAAGAGAAGACCCTCATGGCTTAGGGATACTCTCAAAGATGCTAAGAGACATATTGCCCCAAGGGGGACATTCCGTGAAAGCAAGAAGCTGAAGAGATACCAAGGGTATCTAGCAACCATGAGTACAATAGTACAATCTGAGCTTGGAACATTTGAAGAAGCCGTAAAGCATCAAGTCTGGAAGGATGCTATGCACGAAGAATATGAGTCCATTATGAAGAATGATGTCTGGGAAGTGGTCCCAAGACGAGAGGACAAATCTGTTGTCACCTCGAAATGGCTCTTCAAGATCAAGCATGGAGCTGATGGCAGTGCTGAAAAGTACAAGGCAAGATTTGTTGCCCGAGGCTTCTCTCAAAAAGAAGGCATAAATTATGATGATATGTTTCCACCTATCACTATACCACCATCCGATCTATCATTGCCCTTGCTGCAACGCGAGGATGAGTCTCCATAAGATGGATGTGAAGATTGCCTTTTTGCATTGTTCAATAAAGGAAGAGGTTTATGTGGAGAAACCTCTAGGGTTTGAAGTCCAAGATAGAGACACCTATGTATGCAAGTTGAAAAAAGCCCTCTATGGGTTGAAGCAAGACCCCAGGCTTGGTATGAGAGGATAGATAGATACTTGATGAAGCTGGGCTTGACTCGAAGTAATGCTGATGCAAACCTTTATTTTAGGTTGATAGAGAAAGGCCTCTCCTTCTAGTTCTCTATGTGGACGATCTCTTTCTAACTCTGACTCTCTCATTCAACAGTGTAAGAGGGAGCTAGCTTCCGAGTTTGAGATGAAAGACCTAGGATTGATGCACTACTTCCTAGTAGGCTTGGAGGTCTAGCAAAGGCCAAGCGAGATTTTCCTTTCTCAAGGAAAATATGTCGTGAAGCTGCTGGAGAGATTTGGTATGATGGACCGTAACACTGTGTCGACACTGATGGAACTCAACTTTAAGAAGTTGAGTGGAAACGTTGCTGGGCCTGTGCTAGCAAATCCTACTGAGTATTGACAACTCGTAGGGGCTCTGATGTTCTTAGTGAACTCTCGTCTGGACATATGTTTTGCAGTGAACACTTTGAGTCAACATATGGTTGAACCTCATCACATTCACTAGATTGGTGCCAAGAATCTGTTGAGATATTTTCGGGGCACAATCAACCATGGGCTGAGATACACTGTCGAAAGTTTGAGACTCCATGGATATACTGATGCTGGTTGGGCTGGCAGTGTGGTGGATCGCAAGAGTACATCTGGATGTTGCTTCACCTTGGGTTCTGCTTTGATATCTTGGATGAGCAGGAAGCAGAAGTCGGTGGCTTTGAGCACCGCTGAGGCCGAATACATTGCAGCGAGTATGGCTTGTTGTGAAGCTGTTTGGTTGCGAAAGCTCATCATGAGCTGTCTGGGCATGTGCTAGATACCACCGTTATCCTTTGTGATAACCAAAGTGGGATTCGTCTTTCTGAGAATCCTGTGTTCCAAGCATATTGATATCAGGTACCACTTTATTTGGGATATGGTACAGCGAGGTGTTGTAAGGCTTGATCATATAGGAACTGATGAGCAGGTCGCGAATATTCTCACGAAGCCCCTGGGGAAGGTCAAGTTCCTAACCTTCTGTGAGAAGCTTGGAATTGTGGAAAGACCCTATTTTAAGGGTCCTGCTTGAGTTGGACTATGAGTTCTAGGAGCTCCAGGGGGCTTGGGGATAGCTTCTTGAAGCTATATGCACTCACGGGGCTAGGCTTGTCGAACCTTGTGGTGCTTCTGCCCCATCGTTATGATATTGAGTTGGTTCGCTTCTCTCTGATCTGTGTCCCGCACGCATCCTACCCATGGAGTTTCGGACTCATGGGAAGTACCTCTCATTTGGCCAATGAGGTGGGAAATGTGGATAGAGACCATAGCAAGACTGATTGACGCATCAAAGATTGCCGTACTCTCTATGTCTAGGATGGCACATGTCCAACACCTTGATCTGGGATCAAGTATGATGAGGTTTTATCCTCTAAACTGACTTCGAGTTAGTAAACTAACTTCAGGTTAGTATGAGATCCTTTTGAGTCTAAGAGAGGTTTTTACCTCTAAATTGACTTTGGGTTAGTAAACTAACTTCGAGTTAGTATGAGACTCTTTTAAGTCTGAGAGAGGTTTTTACCTCTAAGCTGACTTCGGGTCCGCTGTGTGTGATGTCTTTGTGACTCACCTTTTGTTCTGAAATAAAGAGCCAACAAAGCAAGTTACGGCGGGATGACGCACGATGTTTGGTTTGGTTTCATGATGGATTGAACTTGTGGACAGATGGAGTTCTCCCTAGTTGGGAGGGAGTGTTAATTTTGGGCAACTAGGTCCAAACTCCATGTTGCACTGCTCATATGACGATGGTCATATTTTTGTTGGATTCCTCTTTCGGAGAGGTGCAAGATTGATCTAAAGATTATCTTGATCGGATGAGAAGAACATTGATTTTGAATTTATTTTCCACATGTGCAAGGTCGGCCAGATTTATCCCACATGCATAAGAGATGTGTCACACACCCTCATTGATGGACATAAATTGGAGAGACTTGGAGGTCATTTTCTCATCAACTCATCACACATTCCCTCATTGTGATCTGATTGGTTTGATAGCCTTTGGAGGCCTTTTTCCCTCACACGGTGGAGTGAAGCTACTGTTTTCTGTGCTGATTTGTTTAGGGCTTTCTGTTTTTTGCACTGAAATGTTTAGGGCTTTTATGCTGCAACGTTGGCTGTGGTCAACCCTTGGTCGTTTGACCTCAATCTTTTGCAGAAAATTTGATTTTAGGAGGCTATACAGCGGGGCACTAAAATCGAGGAATTTCGAGCTGTTTGATCGAAGCTCTATTTTGCTGCGTTGACTTTTCTGAAGCTGCCTACGTTGATTTTTCTGTGCTGTCCCTGGTTTGACTTGTGTTCACTTGTGATGAGTGTCTTTGAGGGCTGTGGGTGTGACACATGAAAGTGCTGGCTGATTGAGAAAGACTTTGCTGGTTGAAGCATCTTGCTGACCGCCGTAACGCCACAATATCTCATATCTTTGTTGGACAAAAGGAATTGTAAATCTGATCTATATTTGGCTTGTCTTCTATTGATCTATTATTGCGTTTTATCAGCGTTTTACTTTCAAGCTTATTTGATTGCTAGTTTGTATTGGGCTTAAGAAAGATTGAAGTAAAAGTGCATCAAGCATAAAACACCATGGTTATCTAAATTTAACAAAGATGCTGGAAACAATGGGGTGAGACTACCATCATACACCAACCTTACATTTTCTTGGGTGGACATGCATGCTAATGGGAAGTGAGGCATGAAAGAAGACCTGTCCTTGGCCTAAAGCAGATTCAAAGATATTCCCATTTAGGACTCTGGAATTTGGTGATTAAATGAACCTTTAGTTCATTGTCTTGGAGAGTTGTCCCCACATATGCTAGGTGATCTGCGTTTGTATTGTTGTATCTTTGGAATACCTTCGAATGATAAATACTTGCACTAACAATTTGATTTCTTCCATCAAAAGTTGGAGGTTTAGGTTTTGTTGATCGATACATTGTTTGACCAATTGATTGTTTGTTTAGAGCTATGTTGCCAGGAAACGTGGGTGCGGGTGCGGGGACGACATTTTTTGAAACAGGGTGCGTGGGTTCGTCTGGGTATTTTTATATTAATATATATTATAAATTATAAATTATAATTTATATATCATATATAATACTATATTTTATAAATTGTAAATTTAATGAAAATTAAGACTAAACAAACTCTAAGAACAAAAATTTAAAATATTTTTTGAATTTTATATTTTATAATTTTTTATTTTTCAAAATTTTTATATCCAAATTAACGCTCTAAACTAAAACTAAACCAAAAAATCTAAAACTAAGAGTCAAACTAAAAAAAAATGAAATCTAAAACCTATCATAAAATAAAACTATTTTAAAACTAACGCTATCAAAAGCGGAATGAATAAAAACTAAGATTTAAATCTAAACTAACAAAATTAAAAATTAACAAATCTAAACCTAAACTATACTAAACCCTTATGCACGCAAAATGAAGCCGATCAAAACAAATCAACGCATACATATGATATTTCTTATCTGCGTGAGTTTCAGGTTGGGCGACGGGAGGAGGAGCCCGATGTCGACGCAAAGCAGAATCTGAAGGCTCGGTAGCAGGTTAACGTCCACGGCAGAAGAAGGATGGAGCTCGAGGGATGATCGCTTCATTTTCTGAGTGTGTTTATTTGCAGGGTTAATGATGCTACGACGGCGTAAGAGGGATGAGGAAAATGGTTCGATAGCAGAGAATGCTGCGTTTGCGAGCAGTGGAATGCTGGGCGGTGAGAAAGAATGGGAAGCAACGTGCGGAATGAAGAGGGTGGAGAATTTAAGAGTCAAGACTAAACAAACTCTATTTTATTAAATTATAATTTATTTTTAATATTTATTAAAATTTAATTAATTTTTTTAATTTTTAATCATTTAAAAAAATTTATATATTTGAAAAAATTGTTCATGAAGAACCCTAAAGAACCTGAAATTCGGGTTCTAAGTACCCAAACGATGGGTTCTTCATACCAAAAGAACCCAAGAACCCGAATTTTTTTTTTGAAGAACCCGGTTCGTTTGGGTTCTTCAGGGTACTTGGGTGCGGGAACCCGGTGCGGGTTCGGGAACCCCACCCCCGGGTGCGGGAACCCGTGCAACGTAGGTTTAGAGTCCCTTTTGACTTTGATGCTTTTAATTCCAATCTTCAATGTAACTTATATACATGAAATGACGACCTTAAACTTTCCTATGTTGTTGGTGCTAGATCCCATCTCTCTATCAATCAAGAAATCCCAGTAGAAAACCTCTTGCGTGAACTAGCAAAGAGTTTTGCTAGTCTATCCCATAAAAACATGATTTGCGAAGGTTGCCCTATTTGATCGAAAAGACTCTCTAGTTGGACGAAGTTATATTAGATTTTTTCCCAATTGACTAGTTTAAGTTCTTCCATCCACATTCTTCCATTATTTTCATATCTCTGCTATCCTTATTTTAACTTGCAATTTGCCTAACTCAAATATATGATTCTCAACTTTACATGAACTCAAAAATGTGTTTGTGTTTTGAGATTTTCCTTTAATTAATATTCCACAAGGATGCAAGCCCAATTGTGGGGACGTGTTTCCTTGAATTTCCATCATCCAAGGGATTACAGAGGTGGGGACCTATTTGAGGGAATGTCCTTTGCTGCCTCTAGAAAACCGGGGATGGATTTTACCTTGGCATGTCCAACGGACTTTTCTTAGCTTGGGGTGGTTTGTACTATGTAGGCATCTGTCGACAAGGTTGGGGATGCTTGGACATCCCTTGATGTGAAGTTAAATAACTACTTAAATATACACTTAAACTAGTTGAGTTGAGAGGCTCATTCTACAGCCTGATATGAGGGCAATGTGTAATTCCGTCCTTGCTCAAAGTGGAGTTGACAAGTGTCCTTTTCAAAATAAAAATAAAGTATTCTTTAAATTAAAAAATAATGTTGGCTATAATCAAAATAAAAAACGGATATACATATTTGGTTAGTTTTACTTAGAAGTATTATAAAATGTAGTCCCACTCGAACTGTGCTTGCACTATTGGTTGTTGATATTACAACCCAATACAAAGGAGATATGTTAAAAATATTTCACTCTTACTTATAAATAAAATATTTCCATCTCCATATGCATTAGGATAATTTTATATCAACTTTTAAAATTCTTTTAAAGTAATTAAAACAAAAGACAAATAAAGTTGATATTATTTATATTTTCATATTTCAATTGGATACATAAATAAACCCATTTAATATCCATGTTAACTAATTTATTTTAATATCAACTTTAGGAAAAACATAAATATTTCAATATGTAAAATTAAGTAATATTGAAATGTATTTAAAAATATATTAATAAAAAAACTTTAATGTGGACAATGTAATCTATAAATAAAATATCTCAATGTTCATGTTAAGTAAATTATTTCAATGGAATAAATTTACATATTGATGATGGTTTAAAGTAATAATAATAATAAAATGTCTATATATTATATAATTTTATAAAGTAATTGAAAGATTAAATTATTATTGTTATAACATTTCAAGGATCATTATTTTACCTTTTTATCGTTTTATTAAGGGTTAATTTTGAATGGAGCAAATATTTGTTGGAATTGCATGTTTAAGCTATTTTATTCCATGTATTCAAGGGAGTTTCAAGGGGTTGAATCCATTTTTGCATTAAAAAATGAATATATATATATATATATATATATATATATATATATATATATATGATGAGAGAGAGAGAGATTCAGTTTAACCATTATCTATCAAGTCTCCAGAGAGATGCAATCTTTGGAGGTGCAATTTTTTAAAGTTTTGCACTATAAAAAGGGTTTACACCTCAAGAGATTTGATCCCTCTCGACTTTTGCTAGATCTGTAGTTAAAACTTAAGATAGATCTATATTGGTTATAATAGTCCTTTACTATCACGCACAAATGGTTATGTTTAAACATTTAATAGTTTTATGTTGAAAATCAACGTTTTGCAAGTAACACTAGTTGGTTGATTCTTAGTCGTGCAACTATGGGAGTCTATTATAAGTTTGGGGGAGACTATGTTTTTAAATTCCAAGGTGGAAAAGGGAAAAACTTTGCATTGGTTTAAGAGAAAGATTGGTTGGAATTGGTTAGTTTGATTTGAATTGTTCAAATTTGAGAACACTAGTCATATGTTGTACGCATTTAAAATTTATGTATTTGAGTTTAAAAATGGATAATTTGTAATTTCAAAAATATTTTTCAGGATGTTGTTCCATGAAACTTGGGAGTCTCTCCAATCATCTTTGTAACTTGCCCTCTCACCTTCTTGTCCCCAAAACTTGGTGAAGCAACTTTGTTCCTTTTGATCCACACTTTCCAAAGCAAAAATTTGACGAGTGATAGCTAATGGACTTTTGTATTGAGGTGTTTTTAGATGCAAACGAGGATAATCTTAAATTAAGTGACGCTAATGCGTGTTATAATTGAAATGAACTTGTGCATCTCTCCAAGTGAATCAACAAACTTCCTTTATGAAATTACACATAAACGAATAGTTGATATGTCAAGTCAACTTCTTCTTGAGTCTTTGTAATTGGCACATTTAGTAGGACCTTCAATCTTTGTTATTTTAAAAGCTAGCAACTATTGCAATTTTATTATACGTAGTAAGCCATAAGACCATGGCTTTGCAATCCAACATTCCAATATAGTTTTGAGATTGCTTGATTTCCATCTCACTCCAAGGACCTCCTTTTTCTCACATCCTCATGGCCTTTTATCCCCATTAAACATCAAATGGGGCTTTATCTATTGTCTCTATTCTATATCTGTCCGCCACCTTCGTCTTTTCTTTTTCTGTTTCTTCCCTTTGCAATATACCCTTGCCCTTTTTTGGCTAAGGAGGGATTCTATGGTTCTTGCTTCAAAAAACATCTCCTTCCTCCTAGATTAGGCATGGGCAAGAGATAAGTGAGACAAGTTTGAGGCTTAACCTAGAAAATCACTACAAGGTCAAGCTCATAAATAAACTAACATTAAAGAGTAGATTAATTAAATAGGTATTGAGGGTAGAAAAGTGCATTAATAACTCAAAGGAGAAATGAAGCCCAACCCCTTCCTCATTGAGGATGAAAACCTAACCCCATTGAAGACCTAATAGTTGCACTAAAATTGAGAGGATATGTAGTGGGAAGCTTGAATATCTAAACCAATGGACCTGAAACTCAAAAGATCCAAGAGGCCCTTACTTCTCTAGAGGGCAAGGCTTGCACGAAATCTAATAAACCTTGACCTAATGAAGCCATACATTGCCTCAAACTAGGCATCGAGCAGGGAGAAATGAACTTGAGGCTTAATAACATCTAAGGTTCTCTTTGCCATAATTTCCTTGTGTTTCCAGCCTCGTCAATGATGTCAATACCATTCATTTGCTCACACAACAAGGAAATATTTTATATTGTTATCCCTTGCTCATGCTTAAGATGAACATTAATTAGAATCACGGGAGGTAGTATGTCTAGGTTCCACATGGTCACATTGTTTAAAGTAGGGGTCTTGGTCACTGTAGAAGGAACTACCCCCCCCAAATACCAAGGTTTGGAGGTTGAAACCATGCATTGTGCGGATCTGTGCCTAAACCACCCTTGGAATTGCCTCCCCCCCCTTTCCAATTGAATTTTGGAACCACAATTCCTCCAATTTCACATGCTTCTTTAAATTTAGCCCAAATTTGAATGCTGCTGAATGCAATATACCTCCAAAATACAAAAACGATGAATTTCTCCACCATTTCAGTCAAATAATATGCTAGAATTGCACACAGTTCAACTTTGCAAAAGTTTCAACTCCAAATAGCAAATACAGACCAAACAAGGTCCAAAACTAAAGCTTTGGTGCACAGTATTAAGACAACAAGTCACAACAACATTTGACAACACCACCCAACAAGGCCGAATGTCCACTATCCATAGCCCAACAATGCCCAATGACCACTATCTGCCATCCACTATCCACCAACACCCAACAAAGTCAATTACTTTACTATCCATTGCCCAACAACACTTGGAAAGGTTGGAAAGACTCTCTCAGCATCACATAGCCTCTCCTCAATGTCTTTATGAGTTAATTTTCCCAAGTTCCCATGGCGGGCAAGTTAAATAAAGGCAAATTGGCGTAAATTTATAATATATAGATGTTGCTTTAATGTACTATTGATGCCATCTCTATCTTGATTTATGTACAAATGTGCATGTTCACATATATTCTACAACTAATTTGTCATTTTGGATGTTTTTTTGAATATAAATGCAATATAATATTCTATATATATCTATATCTACACACACACACACACACATATAGGTGCCTTTGAGGATTTTTGGAAACTATCACTTCTGACGTTTCGCTTCGTAAAAATACATTCGCTTTGTCCTTGCTTCATGTAACACTGGGCTTGATGCATATCGACCTAGCTGTACAGGGTGGCCATTGTCGTCACCTTGGGTATCATTCATGCAAACCACACGATGCCATCTCTATCTTGATTTATGTACAAATGTGCATGTTTTCATATATTCTACAACTAATTTGTCATTTTGGATGTTTTTTTGAATATAAATGCAATATAATATTCTATATATATCTATATCTACACACACACACACACACACATATAGGTGCCTCTAAGGATTTTTGGAAACTATCACTTCTGACGTTTCGCTTCATAAAAATACATTCGCTTTGTCCTTGCTTTGTGTAACACTGGGCTTGATGCATATCGACCAGGGTGACCATTGTCGTCACCTTGGGTATCATTCATACAAACCACACCTTGTTACCAATCATCCATTTTCCTTGGCATTAGCACCCTAATTTGTTAGTGAAGTTAGTTGTTGAGAACATTTTATTATTAAGTGTTTACCTATGTATGGCTCATATTATGGTGCTTAACTACACAATATTCTTTGGTATTTACATAATTATATTCCTTGCAATGTGTCACAAGGTGAATAAATATTGTTAGGTTCTTACCTAGACTTCTCTACTTTGGGGTACTTAATTGTCAGTAATTAATGTAGTATGCTATCTTCTTTGAATGAGGCCCATTAGGTAGTTACTCAATATAAAAGGGCCACCTTTATTAAATGAGGCTGAATAGTCATTAGTGATGGGATTATAAGACATTAGGGTTTTGCTAGATAAAAACGATATAATAAACTAGTAGGTTATTTAGTGTTTTGCTGTGTGTTATTACTCTATTTGAGCTCTATTCATAGGAGGTTGGCCTCCTCGAAGACGCTTGTGAACATTGCTCTCTCTTTTTTGAGTTATGAATGCAAGGGTTATATTCTGTAGGTTCTACAACATTGTCTCTCTTATTTACTTTTGTGCAGTTTACATTTCTTGAATAATTGCTCAATAATCACTTTTCTTTTGGTTAAGTACATTACAAGCGGTATTAGAGCTATTGGCTCGTGAACTTTGCCCTCCCTTTTTTGGATTATCAATACAAGGGCTATATTTTGTAGGTTCTACAACATTGTCTCTCTTATTTACTTTTCTATTGATTACACTTTTTGAATAATTGCTCAATAATCGCTTTTCCACTAGGTAAGTGCATTACAGTGGTATTAGAGATTTTGTCTGTGCTAATATCTACTAGAATTGAATGTTTCTTTTTAGGCTAGAGATGTGTTTAAATGTCTTTTAACACAAATATTTGTTGTTCAATGAGTAAAACTATGGTTGGAGAAACATACATGTAGGGAATACAAGTGGAGTCACTAGGTTGGACACCCTTGCACACCTTCAAGTAGTATTGCATTAGACAAAATCTAGGTATAGGTTCAATCTTCTATGTGCTTTTGGGTATATTGGAAGCCCCCCTTGATGCAATGGAGACTAGCCTTTGCATAAGTCTCTTAGCCATCCTGTTGCTATAGTAAACTAAGAACAATACTCAGAGAGATCACCCTCATGTATGATGGAATTGGTTAGAAAAGCTATAAGGGTGCAATCTATCCTTGTTAGTTAGCGCTTTGAAAGATTTAATCAAGTATTATTATTGGAAAACCTTAGGTATATCAATGAGCTATAATGCTAGACACTTATTTATCCTTAGGATCCTACAAACCCTAGGCTGTATATAATGGACAACTTTAAAACAATTTTGTTGGAATATCAAGAATTTGTGAATTTTGTCAATGCAGGGTTTAGGCTCGGTTTGCACCCTTGAGAGATCTATCTCAAAAGGTTCCTTGTGTTGCATTGGTCAAATTGGTATAGCTCTCCAGTAACTAATTATTTTGTGAAAGGGGTTGTCATATCCAACTGATGTAGCCATCTAACTTATTTTTTTGAAATTTGTAGGAAAGTTGACATAATTTGAGCAAGGCCCATGGGGTCATATTTGCAAATAAGTCTAGGCTTATTTAATTTTTTTGGTATTCTCCAATTTTCTATGATTTTGTATTTTGGGAGTGATGGATGAAAATTATATTTGCAAACGAGTCTAGGCTTATTTAAATTTTTTGGTATTCTTCAATTTTCTATGATTTTGTATTTTGGGAGTGGTGGATGAACATTATTTTTGTGGCTCTAGAAGTAGGGTTGTAGTTTACTTCTTTGGTGTGATAGGATAGTAGTAATATTTGTTCAGATCGATTTGGCATGTTTGACATTATAAATGGCTATTGTTTCCTCTTTAAAGTTTGCTTGTGTCGAGTTGTCTCAGATGCTCGATTATTTGTACTTGTAGACAACATATCTGTGCGGATATTTAAGACTAGATTTCTTGGCATATTGCAGTGAATTTCTAGAATGCTTATCTTTTGCTTATTCATATAGTTGGCATGCTGAGATATTCAATGATGCTCGATTTCATTCACCTTTGAGGAGATTGAAAGCAAAATGCTTGAACTGTATAGTTTACTCGCCTTTGAAATATTCCCTTGAATTCCACACTGTCTCTATTGCCCATGCTTCGCTGTTAAAATTGGCAACTAGGGCCAAATTCCACCTTGGGACAACTCATTTGATGGAGACGACGATTGCATTAAATTCCTCTTTTCTAGAGACCAAAATTGATATAAAGATCATCTCATTTGGACAAGTAGAAGTGTGATTTTGAATTTATGCCCACATTTATGTGCAAATTGTTCATGTCGACCACATCAACATGGAGGCTCAAGAAGCTCAATAGACATGTCTCTTCACCCTTAATGAATTGTACAAATACAAGTGACCTCTCACCTCATTTGGCATCTTCATCACTTACACATTCTCTCTCCTTGCCTCATTGGTTCGTTCAAGTATTGGGCTCTTTTTTTCTCCCACACGTGTGGATCAAGAAGGACGAATTTCAGAAGCTAAATTACAGGGCCAAAATTAGTATTACAGAGTTGAAGGCAGTTTGACCAACGCTGACTTTGACCTTCCAAGGAGAGTTTGACTTCGATTTTTTGGGAGATTATTTGTTTGGGCAAGATCCATCTTTTGGCATAGACACTGAGGTATTCTGAGCACTTCGACCGCAAACCAGAATTGTAGGTTGACCACAGATTTCAAGACAACAATTTGACCAAGTTTGATTGTTGACTTTGTCAATGTGTTGGGGTGACTTTGACCTCCTGATCATGCCAAGTTTGACTGGGGAAGACCTAGCTGTTTTGAGGACATTCTATTGCTGCTTTGACCAACATTGACTTTCTGGTTAGGGTTGTTGATTGTTGCAGAAAATTGCAGATTTTGACAGGGTTGTTTTGACTTGAAGTTGGCAAGTCAATTTTAACTATTGCACTCTCCCTCTCTGCTGAACATTTTGATATAATAATAAGAAGAATTGATCAAAGGGTTTTCCCCACAATGGGGTTTTTCCCTGACATCCGCCAAATCTGGTGTCCTTTCGTCTTGGCTTGTCTTCTGCATTTTGTTTCATGTTCTATCTACTTTCACTGTCAATATGATTGATGGTTATTGTGATTGCTACTAGAAATGTAAATTGGAAATTATCATTGGGATGCTAAAGGAACATTGAAGTAATTGTGCTAAGCATAAAACATACTATTGTTAACTAAAATTAACATGTTATCAGAGCACAGGTGAAGACAAAGCCCAAGCAAGAGAGAGAAAAGCAATCACTAAGAAAGAGTTGTTGGACAAGAATATTGGTCTAGCTTCAATGACGACTACATCATACTTCAAATCCGAGGATAACCTTAAGGAAAAATTCGACTGTCATGCGTGGAAGACGACTTTGGATTTGTCTTTGGAAGAGAATGAACTTGGAAGATAATTCTTCCATGCTCAGTTTAGAATTGGTTGCAGATTTGTAGGTGGATGTTGAGAGAATATCTCCGCCTCCCTATTCATATTTGGAATTGGTTGGATCTACTTCCAACTATATATGTATGATTGTAGTGTGTGGAATAATATAGTTTTTATGTGTGCAATCTAATTTTCTACTTGGTATCAAAGCCCCTATGGGCTTGACTCCCTCTAGGGAGGGCCCAAAAAAATGAGAGAATTTGAAGATAAAATCTCTCTTATGTTCATAGAGTAGACGTATATATATATATATATATATATATATATATATATAGCAAAACACAAAAAATACAGAACAAATAATTTTTTTTTAATATATATTATTATTAATTTTTTTTTATTTGTTTTGTATTTTTTGTGTTTTGCTATATATATATATATATTATTATTAATTTTTTTTTAATTGTTCTGTATTTTTTGTGTTTTGCTGAGTTTGATGTGTGTTTAGTTGTTGTTGGAACACTGAGCGTTGTTCTATGAGGGATCGTTGGCTCATCGCTTCAAAGCCTTGGAATGGATAGGAGGGTTGGTCGAAGGCCAAAACGTGGCTCTGTTTATTCTGGCTTGGAAAATCACCAGATCATGACAAGTCTGTTGTGTGTGTTAGAAGATGAGCGATGCTTTAGTTACCTATGCTACGTATCTCCATTGACCATTGTTAGAGAATATCTATGTAACCTGTTATTGGAGATCTATGGATTCAAATTGCGGACTGGCAGCTTAATTCAGCTATGGTTTTGCATTTTTGATTTACAAATTTTGCAAACTCACTTCAACCGCCTTCATTGCAGACCATGGATTATGGTGACAAGGTGGTCTGCTTAGGTTAGAAGGTCACTGACTCACTGCAGAGGACGGTCCCGTTGAGCTTTTCATTTCACAGACTGTGGATATACGCTGGATGAGGTTATCGAGCGATTGAGTCAATAGTTTGAGTCGGTGGCAGGTGCGGGCCTACCACTGTGTCCTGGAGCATTGTTGACGTGATGCCGATGGTGAAGATTGTGGTACCAATCTTTCATTACTAGTGCGATCTGCTCCAGGCACTCCAAGAGTTATTATAGTCCGGTGAATTTCTATGACGGAGGATTCTTGATGCAAGCTATAATTGGATCAATCCGCGAAATTTGGGAGAATTCGAGAGGGTCGAACTCATTGAATGCACTTTGTTTCTTTTCTTTATTGTTTCAATATGCAAGTCTCTGCAAATCTTGGTGTGTCTGTGGTAGTCCTCTCCCTCCAAGGAGTCAACTCTCTCTCATTCGCTCGACGATCTAGTCATTGGATCTATGCTCAAATATCTTTTAGATCATGGGTCTCCTTCATGGGCAACATCTAGAAAGTGGGCTAGATCATACTTTAGACCACCACATATGAACTCTGTCTCTGCAGATTGGGAGAAATTTAAAGAGGTCACTCATTGCATACAAAAGGTGTTGGTTTTGCGTGAAAAGGAGTCGCTGTGAGCCACGCTGTCGCATTTTTCGAGTCTTTGAAGCCATTGTTTTACAAATATTCTGAGTTCGAATTATGGTGTAGTGTTTCATGATTGAGGGGAGCCATGAAGTAGATATTTAAATGTTCATGCAACTATAAGTTTTTTTGAGAAAATAATGTGTGGATTCGTGTTCAAATTGTAAAATTATTGAGTGTTGTGGGTTTGAGTTGCAGTGGTGTTCAAAATCATTATTATTTATTTGTAAAATTTTATAATGGAGAACTAGTTAATGAATAGATTGGCATAATTTAAATTAGTGGTTCTCTTCGTTCTTTGGTGCCAAGAGAACATATCGCTAATTTGATTGTGTGAATTTGTTATATGCTAATGGATCTTGTTGTGCTTTGGGCTTCAAGAGCATCGGTTACATGTTACAATATGAGATCCTTGTGTTAAACAGGTCAAGATGTTTGATCAAATTTTGAACACATTCAGTATTCAAACCGTCTGCCTAGCAACTGATGGATAGTCGAAAGCGAAAGATTCGACAGATGGTGATTGGTCCATAGGATGGCTCATTACTTGACAACAATTATTGCAGAAGCCCCGATGAGCTGAGTTGTCAATATTGTTGATCTGACAAAGTTCATCATTGATGGTCAGAAGCGGGTGTACTTTAAATGAGTCGAAAGATAAGCTCGAAGATGTGGAGAAAGAAAGAGCGGAGTCCAGAAGACTGTAGAGTGGGTAGAGTTGCTGATGAAGACTAGTCAGACAAAGATAAGTTTTATTGTTATAATATGTATTGTAATTGTGCATGTAAGATTTAAGGTAGAGACTTGGAAGATAATTCTTCCATTCTCAGTTTAGAATTGGTTGCAGATTTGTAGGTGGATGTTGAGAGAATATCGCAACCTCCCTATTCATATTTGGAATTGGTTGGATCTACTTCCAACTATATATGTATGATTGTAGTGTGTGGAATAATACAGTTTTTATGTGTGCAATCTGATTTTCTTCTAATGGAAAAGTGGCAGAGCCTCCTTCAAATGCACCTGCTGCTGCAAAGACAAAGTACAAGAAAGGTGAGGTCAAAGCTAAAAGAATTATCATTGATTCCATTCAAAAGCATTTGGTTGCCTATATTTCGATTTGGAAACATCTAAGGAGATGTATGATAAGTTGATTGGGATGTTCAAAGTAAACAATGCAAATCAAATCCTCTTTCTCAAGAACAAGTCAAAGGACATCAAGATGGATAGAGGGGAGTCTATCCAATCCTACTTCATGAGGATTACAAAAATCAAGAATGATCTTCTATCTATTGGAGAAGTTGTTGCTGACAGGGAGCTCACTCTCATCGCTCTTGGAGGTCTCACAAGAGCATGGGATGTGTTTAACACCACCATTCTTAACAATGACATGATTCCTAGTTTCGATGAATTATTGGCTAGATGCACTCAAGAAGAGACGGGGATGATGGAGAGAGACAAGCCTTCAGATGGAAATGAACTTACTGCTTTCTTCGCTCATGTAAAGAGGAAGAATAATGCTAGTCCGAAGAGACAAGGTCAAGGATTCAAGCAGGGATTCAAAGAAGGAAGAAAAGGAAGGTGCTACAATTGCAATAGGTTTGGCCACTATGCAGTTCAAGTCAAGTTTTGATTCGAGATTGAATTTTTAGCTTTGTCATTGTGTCAATTATGATTCTCTGGTGAGGTTATTGAATTAATGAACAAATATGTATTTATAAGCTACAGGTACTATGTACACAAACTGTTTGGTATAAATGAGAGTAATTTAGACCTCCAAATTCTCGGGGTCATAACTTTGGCATACAATCTCCGTTCAACTATCATAGTACCTCGTTTCGAAGATCTCCTCGAGGAGGCTGAGTGCAAATTTCTGAAATTGATTTTGGCACTTTTCTAGTCTCTCCATTTTCCCTGAAAATGTCTTTTAGGCCCTTAAAATGGCCTTAAAAGTTTAGAACTTGAGAAACTACGAAAAATAGAAAGTTCTGTTAAATTTAAGGAGACAAAACTGAAAAGAAATAATGTTAGGTCAAGTTGGGTTGATAATGGTATGATCATGTGTCATTGGGTGGTTGTAGTCAGTTTTGGACATATGGACTCAATTTTCCATAAGTGCATCTTGGAAATCGGGTCTTGCATAATAACTCTCATCTTCATGTTTACCCTAGTGAGCTGGTTAAAGTGGGTAAATATGGGGTGAGTTCGTTACAAACACTCTGTCCTACTCCTAGGGCTAAAACACCTGTGACTGCCGTAGAAACCACAGGACATACCTGCGATTGGGCTTACTAGGCCACAAATAGGCCTCGACCTAACAGACTAAGGCCTCGACCCCCTTCTCCATTCCACATCCTGCCCTTACTAGGGTTTTTCACCTCCAAACTAGTCACAGATTTGCTCCAAACAAACTCGACTCACTTTTGCTTAGCAGATACTTAGCTCGACATCTTGAACGAAATTACTCCATGAACAAAGCTCAACCTTCTCTAGGGCTCTTTCACTCCACACTATTATCCTTCACAATGTGTCTATAGGCCTGTCCTTTGGCCTCTTATTTATACTCTTGTGTGAGTGATCTTGGGGGTTTTCCTTGTCCATCAAGAAACCCCTATTTTACCACTCAACAACAAAGTAGATTAAACAATTAATTATCTTGGGTCTCAATCCCACAACTTTGGGTCAAACCCCAACCACTTGGGTAACTTACCCAATCAACTCCCTTTTGGTGGGTTTTCCCCTCACCCAAATACCTTCCGAGCTACCCAATTTTCAAGTTTAAACACACCCTATCAATGAGGAAGGTATTTCCATCACACCTTGAAATCTCCATCTCCATGGCTTTCCTTGCATACCCATGATTGTCCTTGCATGATCCATGACTTTCCTTGCATAGCCATGACTGTCCTCGCATGTGCCACACCTTCTTTTGTACTAGGCCTAGCTTTATCTTGCATGGTGCATGGTTGTCCTGGCATGCAACATGACTTTTCCTTGCACCACCATGAGTGTTCTCACATGGTTTGTGACTGTCCTTACATGGGATGAAAACTCCACCTGCTCTCTTGAACCTGAAGGTTTGACTTCCATTGGGCGGTTAACATTCCTTTGCAATTTCCCTCTGATGCTAGAGTACCTTTGAGCCTATACAACCTCCATTGGCTCACTCTGCTTTCCCTCTTGGTAAGTGCTGCTATTGAACTTGCATCCATCCAAAGTTAGTGCTGAGCTGTGGTTGAACACTGGGTCTAATCCACTTTAGACCATCGCAACTCAACTTTGCATGAGTCCTCATCCTCCTACGTCAAATACCTCATGTGCACATGGCTCGATTGCCAGATGTGCAACTTCACAACCCAACGAAGATATTATCCCATGATTAATCTGCCATCCACACAGAGATATCTCGTCTACGTCAAAGCACTTTTTCTATTGAACCTTCTGCTTCATGTCTAGCCGTTTCACACCTCCCTATTTAGCTGCTTCCTGTGCATACTCTGATCCACTTGCCTTCAAAGTAGCTCTGATACCATGTTGAAATTTCCTTTATCCTCTAGATCTGGTATGTGCCCTAGCTAGGAACAAAACACATTAGAGAAGCCCAACATAAAAACACTTTGCACAACGAAAATATAACAACAATGCATCAATCAAGTACACATGTTTTA
Organism: Pinus albicaulis; assembly: GCA_034641835.2. Taxonomy (NCBI): domain Eukaryota; kingdom Viridiplantae; phylum Streptophyta; class Pinopsida; order Pinales; family Pinaceae; genus Pinus; species Pinus albicaulis. The sequence goes on from CM076573.1 coordinate 724,438,683, forward strand.
TGAGCCCAAATCTCGATCTTTATTAGTCCATTAAGGAAGAATCGTTAAGGCTCCCGTACCAGGTATCACACCCCTTCAAATCTTTGATACAACTAGTATACATAATATACAAAAATATAGGGCTTGAGATATGATCCTATAGATCCTTAATCTGCCCAATACAAATACAAAGACGAATCTTGACTTGCTAATGACAATCCTTTGTCCTCAACTCCAATAGTCCTCTTGTCCACTGCTCTTTTGGTTGCCCTTTGCCTCTGATATTCACACAGTGATAAGCTCCCTTTAGATCACTGTCAATCTTGCTACCCTCTTGGCAGACTTCAGGATCAACTCCCCTCTTGGCAGACTTTAGGATCAACTCCTTAAATTTGGGCTTGTCTCTTTAGCCCACTCACTCAACAATCCTCCTTTCAATAGATTCACTACTTACACATCATCTTGAGGCACATAAGCTTTCTGATCACAGGGTTGAGGCTTCTCGGCCTCCTCTGTTTGCGGCCTAGCCTTAGAACAATTGTGGTCACTTTAGATCACCGTCGCTGACCTCCTTAAGGCCTCGACCTTCTAGATCTATTTGATCTAACCCTCTGTGGCCCTAACCAGCCTATTTGTGCCCTTAGCGAAGTATTCTTGCCTCAGTTGTTTTATAAAAATCAGAACAAACCCTTTGATGGTCTATTACAGGCCTTAGCCAGTGTTCCTAAGCATAGATATGCCCTCGACCTTTCCGTCCAAACCTTTTGTTGCTACTACTACAACTCTTAACCTTTGATCCAACCCTCTTCCAACCACGATTAACTCTGTCCTGCCTTTGTTTTGCCCTTGATTTGCTACAACTAACTTTGTCCAACACTCTGCCCTACTCATAGGGCTAAAAAATCGGCGATTGGCCCTTTATATCTCTATGACTGTCTTATAAACCGCATGATAGACCTGTGGTTGGGCTTAGGCCACAAACAGGCCTCGACCACCTTTTCCAATCCACAAGTTGCCCTTTCTCTGGTTCTGCATCTCCAAACTAGTCACAGATTTTCTCCAACCAGACTCGGGTCACTCAACTCGGCATCTTGAATGGACTTATTTACTTGCTCCTGTGGCTTCTCTTGGGTAGATCTTGGCCTCCATGAATACAACTCAACCCTCTCTAGGGCTATTTCACTCCACACTATTATCCTTCACAATGTTTCTCTAGGCTTCTCCTTTGGCCTCTTATTTATACTTTTGTTTGAGTGATCTTGGGGGTTTTCTCCTCCAAGCCCACAACTTTGGGTCAAAACCCCAACCACTTGGGTAACTTGCCCAACCAACTCCTTGTTGGTGGGTTTTCTCCTCTTAGAAATACCTTTCGAGCTACCCAATTTTCAACATGAAGCTGCACATGGGTGTTCCAGAGAAAGGCAATTGAGAATTGTTGTTGTGAAGAAGCATAGAGTAGTCATCCAGTCAATATGGCCAATAGTTTGGAGAGTCCATTGTGGGATCCAAAGATTGGGTTGGGCTACAATGAAGCAACATAAGACCTGAGGTTGGGCAAGTGGCATCTGCGCAGAGGTATGATTGGATCGATGCTAGTAGAAGCCAGCCAGGCCAGACTGAGGAGATCGGTAAACTAGAGCCAACAAAGGAGCTCAAACATCACCCCAAGTTATCGTTGTAATAACTAAGCAAAGGAGGATCACGTTGTAGGCAGAATGTCATGTTCGACTCGATCAAATATCTGCAGGATGCAATGGGCAACAAGGAGTTGTTGGGCAAGGGATATGTTGCGATAGGTTATGAATAGAAGTGCCTGCGGGGTTTGGCCAAGGACAGTACCAGTAGAGCTTGCTAGCAGGATTGACAAAGGTTAATCCTTAGAGGAAGAGAGGGAGATTGATCCAGTTGGGGGATTGGCAATAGATTTCTTTGGTGTCTCAAAGGATTTAGACATACCGACAAGGAAGATCCTTGCAGATCTATAAACCGACATATTTTTGTGGGAGCTGGAAGGACTTAGCAAAGAGATATGATAAGAAGCATTTTAGTGACAAAGAACAAGGAGCGAGAGGCTCCGAAGGTCGAGCAGCTCAGAGGGAGTCAACCTTCATTTTCAAGTTGGGAGGAGCAATTGATAGATTCCTCCAAGTCTGTCAAGAAGGTATCTTGGTATGAAATGACCTTATAGGATGTTCAAGAGCAAAGGCTTCTAGGAACAATGCCAAGGGGAGTTGGACTTCGTGGATCTTTCCAGATCAGGTGGCAAAGAAGGTTTCAATTCAGAGGGAACAACCAAAGTAGTGGATATAGGTCCAGGTTGAGGACAGTTTTAGGGGGTAGAAGTACCTCCCTCGCTAATAGGGAGTGTTGATGTTTGTAGCTTGGGTAGGTGCTTTTGCACAGGCTTAAGTGTCTAGGCGTGCAGATTCCAGAAGTCACCCACAAGATCTCCATAGGATACTTGCTCTAGGTTGGGCAAGTTGCTTTGTTACCTAGGAAAAACACGTATGTATTATGTTGGCTCATTGAGCTAAAGTAAAGTTAGGTAAAGTAATTTACTTTAGTGATTTTGCTTTAATATCAACTGTTGATCTCAAGTGAGGCGAGATCTAATCTTGACCATTAACCACTTTGGAGATTAGGGTTAGGGATTTAGCTTAATGTAAAGTTATAAAAGCAAGGCTAGGGAGAGGGAGAAGACACATTGTACAATGACACTAGCCTTAAGAGGAGGAGTGTGATATTGTAGAGTGCCGGGTTCGTGGAAGTACAAGAGTTAGCTTGGAGATCTAGATTTGCCAAGGAGATTGAGCAATGATCTAGGGTCGATCTGCTGGATCAGATCCAAGGCTTTTGTATTTTCTTAGTTGGGCCATTATCCCAGGACAGGAGTCCAAGTAGGTTCTGAATCACTATTAATGATGAACTACTTTGATTGGGCAGAATCTGTTTGTGTCATTGTGATTGAGATATTTGCTTTCACTAAATTTTAATGTGTTAACAAACCTAGCTGTGCATTTAATCAATAGCTTTATTAAATCTGCTAGGAATGAGAGCCAGGTGCTAGGTTTGCGGAAAATTTAACAGGGATGGATTCCAACTAAATTGTAATAAAAAAATAAAACTCAACAAAATTCCCTGGATTGATGAACAATGACAATTATTACTAAAAATCAAGCCTTCAAATGGAGCAAACCTCCTGATGATCCCCAATTTCCAGATTTAAAATAGCATGTCAACCCGTAATGAACTTGTTGCTGGTCAAAATTGACCATGTTCAACATTCAAGAAATCTTTATACATGTTGACCACGTTGACACAAGCACCATAAAGAGGGCCGAGTCTCATCTGCTTGCAGGGGTCGAGTTATACATGCACTGACGCATTCTTAAAGCAATTTGTACCCTGAAACTACCTACACAGAGCAGCGTTTAGATTCTGGAGTGTTGACAGGTTAACATGGGGGTTCGATCAATTGACTGGCAAGTGTGTTACTGCTGAACCCCAATCCAAACCGGTCTGTCCACTTCAATTGACTGAGCACTGTCGTGAGACAAGCGCTGCCGGCTCACTGTCTGTCCTCGTTGAGTCACCGTTGATTGACCGAGCGTAACCATTTTGTGGAACGATGGTCTGAGCATAACTATTGTGGATGTCGTTTGCCATTACTGACACACAATGTAGCAACGGATAGGGTTCCCAACATCAAATTTAATATTGCTAAGGCCTGTGAACCGGTCATGACATTTTCTTGATTTTCTATTCAGAAGATTATTTTGGTTCAGATTTGTTTAACTTGACTGATAGAATTGGCAATACTAAGGATTCTCTTGCGTTGAAGATCCGGTCAATTGAGGATCCACAATTCTCATCGGAATGAATTTGCATTGAGACAAATTTTTCTTAGGAGTCGAGCCGCCAGTCTAAACATCCAAGGCTGTAATTATATTTGCTATCATTTGAAGGTGGACGGTGGTCGAGTTGCCCAATCTGTGCATAACCAAGACAGAATTGATGTTTAAAGCCAAATATCAACCCACCATAGCCGACTTCTCTAAGAACAGTAAGAGCAGCATTCCATTCATGGTGCATGAACCGAATTTTAGCATTTATCCACAACAGAAAGCTTCCAAATCTGGCAGAGGACGAATTTATGGAGCTGAACATTGTCATTTGCTCAGAAAGGCAGGGTTTTAATTGTTGTTTGTGGGCTGTATAATTTCTACAAAGATGGTCGAGTTGCATACCAGAAGTGGTTGAAAGATTCTACCATGTATCCATTGAGTACATGCTGAAGATAGGGCTTGTTTCCCACTCAACTGACCCTGCTTATCTGTGAGGAGAAGGAAGTAATGGAGGAAAGCTGAGTTTCCACCTATGGCTGATTTGTATCATTGCGTGTGGTTTTTTGTTTCTAAGGCAGACTGTGACCTTCATTCTCCTTGGGCAGCGTATAAACCAGGTTCTTCTATTCCTTGAGTTTTTATTTACTCTTAACAATACAATGTTATAATTGTGGTTCTCTAGAAAAGCTAGTGTGTGATTTCTGAGATAGTGTATTAATGAAGAACTTGGCTATTTGGGGCTAAACAGTGCCTCCTTAGCATTGTGTAATCACTTAACCCCAAAACTCAATGAATTACACCTACAACAATATTTATTTGCACTGGTTGACAAAAATTACACCTACACCACTATAACGACTCAGAAGAACAGTGACCACATCATTGATTGAACCATGGAGGGACTCCTAAGCACTTGAGAAGGATAAAAGTTGGTTCCTTGAACCACCATGCATTAGAAGACCAGAAAGCAAAACAGAACAACAGATCCTTCTCCAAGAAGGTACATAATTTGCTCCAACAAAGGCATTGGAGGAATTTACAAAAGGAAGAAGAAGTGGGAAATTGGCTGTATGCACTTGGTATGGACTTAAAGAGTGGAAGATCAGAAAATGACTTTCCCATGTTAGAGAAACTGGAATCTTGCCTTTCAAAGGTAGAGGAATCTAATTGGAGTTTAAATTGGGCTTTGGAGCCATCTATGCTTGCATTGGTACAAGCTAGATTCTTGGAACATCCAAGTGAGAGAGTCAAGCTTATAGCTGCCTCTTGTTTTAGTGATATTTTGAGGATAAGAACACTCTTCCCTCCCTACAATGATGATATTATGAAAAGAATTTTCAGACTGATAGTAGGAACCTTTCGGGATTTATCCAACTGTGCAGGGTCTACATTTGGGGGAAAGCTTAAGGTCTTAGAAGCCATGGCCATGAACCGGACTTATGAGGTCATGATCGATCTTGAGTGTGATGGCCTGATTCCGCAGATGTTCCAATGCTTCTTCAGCATTAGGAGACATCATTCTGACATAGCCATAGCTCACATGCAGTCCATCCTGTCGTCATGTATGGGAGACCGTGATGCCATTTGCCGGGAGCTGCAGATTAGGTTGTTGAGCATTTGGAGGAGAGAGCAGTTGGTCTCACCCGCTGCTTATGAGCTAGCCCAAGGGCTAGTTGAGCAAAACATTGAGCTTTTCAAGAGACAGTTGACCAAGGAGGAGTTTCTCCAGTTTGGTGGATCAAGCAGCAGAAATGAGCTAAGGAGGAAGGGACTTTGCTTCATTTGCAAAGAACCTTGGGGCCCTGATCACTCATGTTTGAGAGATGCAGATGAGGCGACAAAGGTAGAACAGAAGGGCATTCCTTCTGTATGCCAGGATGAGGACTCTTCTTCAGGTGAGTCCATGGGATCAGATGCGGACTTTGCTTCATTTGCAAACAACCTTGGGGGCCTGATCACTCATGTTTGAGAGATGCAGATGAGGCGACAAAGGTAGAACAGAAGGGCATTCCTTCTGTATGCCAGGATGAGGACTCTTCTTCAGGTGAGTCCATGGGATCAGATGCGGATGCTTCTGGGGAGCGAGAGCAGTCATGCAGAGATGATGAAAGTAGATCGGAGCTGTATTCCAGTGTGCGGGGTGAGCAGTCAGGGGACTCTACGGGAGATACTCTGGGTGATGAGTCACTTGTGACGATTCAACCAGAGCAGCATATGACGGAGCCTGAGTCAGCAGTGGAGGATACTATACACATCATGCATGATAGTCCTTTGAGGGAGAGCCAGATGGAGGCTCACATTGAGTCTATGATGGATATGCGGCTAACCTTGGGGTTAGCCATTAAGGAGGAGCAGTCAGATGCACAGACATCGAGTACGGTGACAGCAGTTGCAGATCCATATCCTTTGGAGATGTTGGAGGTTGATGGGATAATTCTGCAGGGGGCTAGTGGACAGCACGAGCATTACATTCCCGATCAGGAGAGGGAGGCGCTGTTGGAGATGGTGGAGCATCCATCGTTGGATTGACACACTGATGAGGTACAGGCAGATGCACATGCAGTCAGTAGGGTTGCAGTACTTTCAAGGAGTAGCACTCTCCAGGAGTACATCGATGGGGCTTGCAGCATATCTTGCCCACTTTGGCCCATTATAAAGAGAGGGGCTTTCTTCTACAGGCAGCTTTCGTTGGCAGACAGGGCAGAGCAGTGTGAGTTGATTACGGGTTGGCGACAACACTACAGGCGTGTTCCGTATGCAGTTGTTGCTACATTGGATTCTTCTTCCAGGATGGATTGGCGGGAGATCATGAGTTGGTACGATATTCTTCGTAGGGAGCACAACGGAGCAAGGGTCCTTAGACATGACATATGATATAGATTCCAGTTGGCAGTGGGGCACAGATTGACATTTCTTCAGCATCCCATCTCGGTTTCAGGAGAGCAGGATTAGCATTGGATTTAGTCAGGGGTTGGATTGGACAAAGGTGATGAGTTGGTACAAAGTTGGTGGGGCAACTTACACCGTCATAGATACAGCGCAACAGGAGACATGGTCTTCATCTCTTAGAGCATTAGTTATAGCCGGAGGCAGTGCGCAGTCCGAGCCGTGGGACTTGGGCTATGATTGGCCATCGTGGTGTGGGGATTCAGGAGGATCGTTTGATGATAGGTACAGTGAGAGATCAGTTTGGGATCTCGGCATTGAGGGGTCTATTCTGGGTGGCTTGACACAGGCACATAGTAGCACCAAGAGTTTTGTATGGGATCTGGGCATTAGGTCTCAGTTACATCGGGCCAACAGGGTGGCCCACATATTTGGATTGCTTGAGGGCAAACAATCTTGGGGCGGAAGGTCTGTAATATTCCTTTTTTTGGTGTCACCTACGACAGGGTTAGGTTGGACTTCCAGAGTTAGGAGCAGACAGGTCACAGGTACAGATTGGTGCTATCAGCGGGCTTAGGGGCTTTTTGGAGGAGTTTTGAGGAGTTTCCATGGTGTCCGGTGGCATTCGCTTGATATATTCCATCATTCGAGTAGTTTGGCTTTTGTTTTGGTGCATTCCGACAACTCTCGGAAATTTGAGTTATTTGTGGGCTTAACTCAGCTGATTACGCTCAAGGTGGCATTCCAGGAGGAATACATGATGGAATACCTTAGTGTAATAGCTCATTAGAACCACGACGAGGATACCTACATGATGGGACGGTTGGGCATGTGTTTCAGTGACCAGAGGAGACATGGTAGCCGATTTACTCTTTTCTGCATTAAAAATGAATATTTTAATAAGAGGGAAAAGTGCACCATGAATAAAATAATAATAAAATAATGCTCTAGAAGGCTCCAAGAGATCTATAAAAGAAAGGGAGGAGTCCATTGAGGGATATCTTTGGATCATATCATTTTCTTGTATGAGAGGTTTGAGACGTGGTTCTCTACTTCAGTCGTAGCCCAGGACGGAAACCCTCGGGTGATTTGTGAGTGTTGCATGAAAACCCAACTCTCTCTGAGGAGACTTCATTCAGAAGTTTCACAGAGCTTCAGGGATATTGGAGTGAGGATCATTCAGATCTTCAATAGGTGCTTCAGTGGATTCAGTGGTAGCTGTTGCCGGAGGGAGACTGCAACAGTCAGTTTTGGAGGCCAGTGTAGTGCAACAGTTCATCTTGGTGGCCAATTTTCCATCTCAGCTATTTTGGGTCAGATTTATATGTAACCCTAGTTATTACTTATAATAAAATGCTGAGATTCTTCCTTTTCCATGTGTTAATGGATTGTAGTGTTTTATGCGTCTTTATTTTACATGGCAATCTTCTGTTGAGTAAATAGTGATTTTTCGGCATATTGTGGAGTTTAGTTATTTTTCTGCATTTTTAGTTAAAATATCCCTTTCGGGATATTACGATATTCAACCTCCCAAAATCACCCCCAATTCTTGTGAGCTCCTCCACCAACTGGGTAATTTGTGCTACAAGAAATCAACCAGTAAAACTCCTCCAAAATGATGAGCAAGCACAACAATCCCCTCAACAATCCTCCTTGTACCTCCTAGCAAGCACAACACGAAACTCCCTATCAAATTACACCCACAAACAAGCCCTCTCTTTGAACTGCGCAGTCCATAAACTCCTCTACACAGGCCTTGGGAAGAATAATTCGACCTGGGCAATAGTCACACCCTCGACCCACAAACCCACAAGGAAATTCCTGTAGAATGCCCAAGAAATGAACTTGCAAAAACCTTGAACTAGCTCAGGTCGAAACAACCTCTCCACAAGAACACGTGGTCCCTTTCTGCACCCAGATTACTCCACAATGCAGCTCGATTTCCCCTGTAAACTCTCCGGAATGCCTCCAAGGATTATGCTAAGACTCCCCTAGGGTGGCAGCCAAGGTCCACCGAAGGAGTAGTGAGATTTCCCCTTGGAAATCTCTTGTGATGAACAACACTTTGTGACCCAACTAAACAACTTGAGCAACAATGGTTTAGATGTCAAATTAGCAAAAGGTCCCAAATGCTGCATTGCATATTCTATTTATAGTTGCTACCTCACCTCCCCATTGTGGGTCCCTCATCCCACTATTTCGACCTCCCCACCTTGCCTCCTTTCCACAAAATCGATTTTTCCTCCAAGGGGTGCGTATTTCCTTGAGGGGTCGCCCCCACAACCCACCAACTTGAATTTTTACCCACTTTTCCTAAGTTTGGTGTCCAAAATTGTGTTCTCCTCAAAATTGCAAAATTGTAATACACCCCTAGCAAAATTTATTGAGAAGGGACATTATAGATACATAAGAATTAGTCATGCAACCATGCTAGGATAAAGTGCATCAAAAACATGAGAGAACATGCTGCAATTATCCAACATGATTTCATGAGGGAGTTAACTTGGCTCTTACTATTCAAGTGGACTCTGGAGTAAACTAGCTCCTAAAAACTAGGATCCACTCCTCAAATGTGCACTTATTCCTAGAACATAGGAATTATCCATACAATGGAGGAAAGAAGCACTCTAGCTCCTTGAAAATAAAAGAATTGAAAAATGAAGTGTTCCTTTCCCTAGAAAAGTGGAATTTAACTAAGATAAATCCCCATAATTAAAGGATGAAGCTCAAGTATGCTCTAAGAGAGAGAAGATTATGCGAGGAAAAATGATGCATGTACACCAGTGCCTCCCCTCAAGCCTAACTTTGGTGAGAATGATGCATGAAAAAGATTGAATCTCAACAATATGAAGCCATGCTAGGTACCCAAGTGACAAAAAAGACCCCTGAAGAATGAGAAAATAGGGAAAACCTAGTGGGAAGAAAACCTCCCCCCAAAAGAGGATAGTGCAGAGTAGACTAAGCAACCTGCTTTGAAGTAGATGTCTCCTCTCCCAAGTGAGCTTCGAACTTCTTCTTAGTGAAGGATTTGGTAAAGATGTCTACAATTTGTTATGCAGATGGATAGTATTGCAGATCAATGATATGATCATGAATCATCCTCCGTATATAATGCATGCGAATCTCAATGTGCTTGGTTGTTTGCTGCTAAACTGGATCTCTGGAGTTTACAATGGTACTCTGATTGTCACAAAATATAAGAGTAGGATGATGATACTAAATAGCAAACCCAGTGAGAATATGCCGCAACTAAACGAATTGTGTTATTGCACTCATTGCTCCTCTATACTTTACCTCTCTAGTTGATGAAGCATTGGCCCACTGATTCTTACTCGACCAACAAATAGGTATTGAGCCAAAGCTGAATACATAGCCAGAAGTGGACTTGCAACATCGCTAGCCAAATCATAATTTGTGTACCCAACTAGATCACGAGTGCAATTTGTTGTATAATTTATTCCAAAACCGTGAATACCCTTCACATGGCGAAGAATTCTCTTCACAACTTTCCAATGCAGTTCACGAGGCTCTTGCACGTATCTTGAAATTGATTTAATAAGCATAAGAGATGTCAAGTCTAGTGTGGGTGAGATAAAGCAAACTCCCAACCGACTGTCTGAGGTATGTATTGTCCACCAAACTGTGATACCATCATCCTGAAGCTCGACTTTTGAAAGAAAAGGTGTTGTAGTGAACTTGCAGTCAGTCTTCTGAAATCAAGTGAATAGATATAGTGCATATTTGGACTATGTCATCTTGATTCCTGAGTTAGATTGGGTGATTTCAAGACCAAGAAATTAATGCAATAGCCCCAAATCACTCTTGGAAAACTTGCTTTGCAAGGTAGATTTAACTGCAACAATAGATGCTATTGAACTCCTTATGATCAGTAAGTCAACTACATAAAGAACTATCAACACTTTGGTGCCTCTTTTTATTTTTTTATGATTTGCTATTATTTGGGTAAATAGCTTAGGAGCCCAATCTTGCTTTTGATATTTTCCTTTACTCCTTTTGGATGAGTCAGTTTATTGCTCATCAGGGTTGAGAGTTGAGACAATACAAGAGTTCCTTTTTATGGATGAAGCATCATGTGCTTGAGGAACTAGCTGATGGCTAATGAAGGGGGTGGAGCTCATGCTTGGATTTTGCCCACATGCTTAACAAATGCCCCAACCATATGTTGCATTTTATCTTTTTCTTTCATTGTGGCTTTCTTATGCTTATATCTTTCTTTTAGCTGCATCATTCTGCAGGGCTAAGTTTTCCAGGCCCAAGCTCAAGGATGAGGATGGAAGGTGTCAATTCTAATGACAAATGACCACTTGCCCGAGGAGTGGAGATGATTAATCGGGAAATATGAAAGTGGTAATTATGGAATGTCTTGGATATGTTACTTCAATTAGCGCCTTCCCACTGGACTAGAGTCAAAGATTAACCTCTTTGGTGAAGGGAGGGAACAAGAATACAATCAAGATTGGTCAATTATCCAGTTTGCCCCTTGATCTATATAAGTATGACCATAACATTAAGAGGAAACACATGATTGCAAAATGGTTAAGGTACTTGTCGATGGATGACCCACCTTCCTTCATGAAGGAATGTTGGATGGGAGAGAGAAATCTGAGCACAACAAGAAGTGGAGGATCTTGGCATCATGTTATATGCTGATCATATAGGGCTGCTGGCTAGCTGGCTGTCCAAGGAGGACAAAAGTTTTCTTCTGTGGGTTACCCACTTTTTGGTGGGTAACAGTTTGAAACCCCCCATAAAATTACAAATTCATTTCCTCCCATTGTTTGTTTCACTAACACCCGCAAGAGTGAGTTATTGGTCTACTTCTTTTTTCAGTATTATGAATCATGATTGCTTGCTATTAACTTATTTGCCAAAAGTTAAAACTTTTACCTATGTTTGAATTGCAGCTTTTGGGTTTCCCAAATCCCGTGAAACTTTGTTCCAAAATCATTTCCAATTCTTAACCCTTTGCTTTTTCCTATTTCAGGCAACTTGGACTCAAAGTATATTGTCTATCATTTCTGCTGAAGTTTACCGACTATTTCTCCTGAAACTCCTCTATCCATCATAGTTTTTTAACTAAATACGAAATCTTGATGGGCTTCTTTGTTTTTTCTTCTAGAAGTATTTATTTTATTACTTGTTCCTGGTCCTTGTATTCTAGGAGAGGAAATTCATCTAAACTTAGGTTTTTTTTTTTTTTTTTGGATTTGAAGAGGGTCTTTAATTTTAGCTGGGCTTGTTTTCCTTACTTGGCATTCTTCCAGGTATCTTTCTTGAGTGATTCCGCCTTAGGAAACCTTCCTGCTTTTCGCTTCTTAATTCTGTACCACTTCCCTTCTTAATCCTCTTTTTCATTTGGAGTGCTCATTTCCAATTAACAAGGGGCTATTTCTTCATATAATCTGACTTATTAGATGAATGTTCTTTTAAGTCGTTGGTTGACTTGGAACGTTGGCATACTTCTTGCACTCCAAGTACCATTACTAGTGAGTTGTCATTTTCTCCGTCTGCTTAGTGAGGAATGGGTTGAATACTTTAATCATTATTTAACAATAAATTTTTCTTTGAGGTAGAGGCCCCTTCCTTTCCTAGTTCTTGGAAACTTAAGTTTCTCTCTTTAATAATGGAGGCTTTTGTTGTTTTGTGTGTTCGTTAGGATCCTTCTCTTTCTTTTGTTGATAATCCATCAGGAATGTCCATAAGCATGACATGATCTGGTATTTGGGATTTGATTATAGTCTAGATTTTGTACATGTGTCTATTGTTTGTTATCCTGCTGAATTTTGAATTTGATTGGCCACCTTCAGGGTGCTTGCTTCTAGCTTTACTTTCAATCAATTTTGGCGCAGGCTATAATGTCTTCTTCTTTAATTTGGTCTGAAGACATCGAGTGTGTGCCTATTCCGTTTCCAATTTTTTTTTTGAGGATTTCAAATTTAGGGAGGTGCCTTCCATCTCCAATTTTTTTTTGAGGATTTCAAATTTAGGGAGGTGCCTTGAATGGAAAGGATGCCTAACTCAAACATGGCAAATTCAAAAGAACCTGGGAGTGTGTAATAAAGAAATATTGTTCAGAACATCAGAGATTGAAATAGTTACATTTAAATCTAAAAAGTTTGGATTTTGATTAGAGAGTTGTTTCTTTCAGTTGTAGAGCTCGTCTCCTAACTATTTTTGACCAACCCTTTCTAGCATCTATGGTGTGCAACATTATATAATGTTTTCTGTTCCATGGGATTTTTGGTGTTTGTAGAAATTGGTCAGGCATTTTGCTTTTGGAAAATTTTGGAAAGACAGCCGTTGTTAAATCTACTATATTACTTTCTTTGTAATTTTTAAAGGACCTTGAGAATCTGTCTTGACTTCTGAATTTGAATGAATAGCCTGACAAATGCGGTAGCTATGGATTGCGAAATGGTTGGTGTTGGCAGTGATGGCAGCAGAAATGCACTTGCAAGGGTTACGCTGGTATACAGTTTATGTTTTTTTCACTTCAATACTATTGATTTGTACATTTTGATATGTAGTGTACTTTCATACATCCAAAGTGACCTTTGAGTCAAATTAAAATTTAGATTGTTGCTAGGTGACAGCGTATTGTTTATCATGATGTTGCTTCTGAATTATATATCTGAAAGCTCCCTGTGCTCAACCCAGTAGAATTCACTTGTATGTTATTGAATAAAAGCTGTATTGCATGTTTTACTTTAGATCTTTCCCCAAAGAAGTACCATTATGGTTCAAAAATGTCTTCCATCAAAACTTTACTATGTATGGGGACAAAACACTCCAGCCTTGCCAAAATTGTATATTCTGATTTTTTTGATAGGATTCTTCTGAGTTAAATTCTAAATATTCAGTTAAATGAGTTATAATTCGAACAATTGGATATTTTTCGGAGTTTTGCATTTAACTATTCCATACCACTATAGTCATTGGTAGGTTTCCTGAAGAGTAATCCTATTCTTTTCAGTTATTTGAACAACGAATAATGCTAGGCAATTGAAAAGGCCTCATTAAATATTGGTAAACATTGTCTCAGTGAAATGTTGAAAGATTTGAAAGAAATCATATCGAATGTTCCATGCAAACTGAAAGCTATTTTTTCTCTAAGCTATAATGTGGGCTCTGCATGTTTCACAGAAGTTATCTTTAGGACATGACCAACATGATAGACATGACATGAAATGAAATATTTATTGTCATCCATGTAATACCAACAGAATTTATGGGATGTCTTAAAAACAGAGTACATAACTTTTGTACAGTTCTGTATAGCTGTATAAGAAACGTCATATTTTTTTTTTTCTTGGTAACAAACGGTGGGTAAAAACCCTGAGCATTTCCCCTCTTTCTAAGAGTAGTATCCAGAGTAAACCCTAGATGCTTCAGGGCACAAAGCCTGGCCAGCAGCAGGGCTCAGAGCCATTACAGCCATATACTCATTATGATCTCAACATGTCACTTACGGGAATAGAACCTGCGTGGAGAGGATAACACTTTATTCTACAATCACTCAATCTAAACCCAATTTATATATATGTGATATGTGACTACAGAATATATATTTCCAAAAATAAAATCTAAACCAACAAATTGAGTAAACATGCAGACTTTAGCCTTATATTGAATAGACAGAAAAGTAAATTGTGGGCTTATCTTTTACAAGAGGTAAAAGCCCATCAATGATGATTGGAAGGGTTCCTGAATGGCCTTTTTCAAAGACTTGCAGTCTGCTGGGCATCAGATGAGTGCTTGAAACATTGACATAAAGATGAACTCCATTCCAATTGCAGAGAATACTCCATTTTTCAATCAGACTAAATCAGAAATGGTCGTGGTTACATTTTACATGTTACTAGTTACCACCCAAAATGCAGGGGCATTTTGGATTTGTTATGTGTACTTTGCTACACCTTGACATGTATGGGTAACTAGCGGATACTTTTTACTTCTGATTCTTATCACAGTCAGTAGTTCCACAGATGAGATTTATGATTTTCATGGATATTTGGCCAGAGATGCTCCCTGCATTTACGTAGCTCGCTCTCAACGATGATTATTCTTGTGAGGCTTGATATGCATGTGGTACATGGTCATATTTCATTTCATTGGTCATATATGGTGTTAATGTCTCATGTGCTGGTCATGAAAGTGGTGATCATTTCTTGAGTCAGATAAGGAATCATAACGCTCTAAATTAATGCTATTCTCTTGTTTTTCCATGGTGGATCATAATCATCCTTTATACAAGTAATTGTCACTCTTGGGTTGCGTTGTACCATTGGGTGCTTAGGAAGGTGTAGCGTGTCCATATCCCAATCTATAGTTAACTCTTTCTATATCTTGATCAATGGAGGAAGATCCCCCAGTCATGGTTAGTTGCCATATGTCATAAAAAGGTTAGTACTTCATAGTCTCCTTAGAAAAGCCTCATCTCAAAAAAATGGAGCGGTAACCTTGAGGTTGATGCAGCCAAATAAAAAATTCAAAAGCCGAAATAAAGCTTGAGCAGTGCTCCCTCACTATGAAGCCATTACCCCAAGTCTTATGCTTAACAATGCATATCTAAAGAAAAAGTACTACTTGAAACTAAAAAAAAAGTCAAAGAAGGGGTAGTAAGAAACGATGCAGAGGAAGTTGTAACTCAATGCAAAAGTGCACCCTCATGTTTTAAAGTCACTCATATGGTTGACCGTTGAATATCTTTAACAAACCTCACCTAGTTATGTGATGCACTCATGAAGTTACTTATCAAGTCATACCATCTAGCACTACACATTCTCTTTACCTGGTGTCCTAGGAACTACCACTAATATTAAGGGTTGGTACATGTGATAGGGGTTGATGTTGTCCCCATCATGTTTTAACTTGGAAAATGGTATAAATTTTAAGTTATTGTGAAGTTAGAAGATGATACTTAATGTTTCTCTACCTAATGGCATTTGCATTTTGACACAACGCACTATTTATGTTGCATTGAGATTTGTGTACATGCCTCAGGACCCATGTATTGCATTGGGATCTGTGATTTCCTCGGGTCACGTGAGTCTTGCCTTGGATGTTGTACACTACATGGTCATTGTGCTTGCATGGGAGATAATGATAGGGCCATTGCACACTTGGTTTGACCTATTTGCACCTTTGGAGGAGGTCATTGAGACCTTTTAGGAGGCTATTCCACCCGTTGAAAGGATCGTTCCCTGTTTTGAGGGGAACATTACACTTTGGAGACTGTTTCATGCCTTATTTTGTGCTTGTTGAGTGAGCTGTCCACTCCTAGAGCTCACATGTCCCACAAGTGGGACTTCTTTCATGCACTTGAGGATAATGACTTGGTAGTTAAGCTTACTTTGCTTGATTTGGGGAGCATCTCGACGGTCTCTTGACTCAGTTACTCATGTATCATGGATATTATCTTATAGGTGGCAATGGGCATAACCACCTCATAGTTTACTCATTATTGACCAAACCTCTATGACCTCTATGGTTTGTTGAGGTCTGAAGAGATAATGGTATTTTATGTTTCTCTAGGCTAGATCTAGGAGAATATTATTTTATATTGAGAAAGTTATTCTCTTTCTTGTAAAAAGATAAGCACCTCTTGTTGTAATTCATTGCTAAAATTTGTGGAGAAAACTCTTTGTCTACTTATTGTATGATGCTGTGGATGGCTAGCTAGAGTGCTCTCTTGGAGATTTTTGTCTCATGGATGCTTTGCAATTGATGGATGTTCATGGATCAATGGTTTTGTGAATAGATTTGATGAGTAAGTGGTTTGTTTAAATCCTTTTGGAATTTCATTTTGAATTGTTGCAAGTGTGGTTGTGCCTTCTCTCTATTTCTGATAGGTCCTTTCTCAAAACTATTGGACATAGTAACACGGGTACCGCTCCCAACCATTGGAGAGCACGTACCCCACGCTCCCGCGTTCTCGGGAGCTTGGGAGCTGGTCGGAAACTTTCCAAAATCACTGGGAGCTTCAGAGGGTACTTTGGAGCTTTTCGGGAGCTTCACTATAACAAATTTCAACGTTTTGGGTACCTATTTTGAGCAGATTTTCACCTTTCAGATACCTATTTTGAGTAGAGAAGGTACCATTTATTTATTTTCGAAGTGATACATGATAGGTAAGGGGGTTGTACTGCATGGGCTCTGTAAAACAACAAAGATGTGGAGATTTAGCAAAGGTTTCAACAAAATATAGACAGTTGCCAGTCATTCCTTGGAAGCTTCTCTTGCAAATCTTGAAGTTCAACAATTGCAAATAAGTCTACCTTCTTGAAGTCTATCTTGAAGCTTTAATGATAAGATTCATCATTCAACAAATTACAATGATGGTCAGAAAGAGAAAGAGTAGCGTGTTAGTCAATTCATTTTATAAATTTCCAAACTTGAATTTCACAATTGAATATAATATATTGTTGCATGAAATCACATAATAATCAAGTAATAATAGCCTTTTTTTTCGGTTTAGGAGTTACGCGTGTTTCTTTGTTGGTAAGAAATTTCATTGGAAAATTGTTGATGGATTAATATTTTGATTTTATCTGATAGTGTTTCAAAGTTCAATCTTTAACATATTTCATTGCAAGATGGAATCTGCAGGATGTAATTTAATTGGAAATTTTTGGATGGAAATAAATAAATTAATATATATTAAGTTTTAATATATTATATTATTGCTGCTCCCAACTTGACGTTTCTTGTAAATTTGGGCAAAGCTTCCAGCGGTACTGGATACTTGTTCCCCGTACCAGAAGTACTCGCGTACCAGAAAATCGTGCAACATAGCTATTGGAGCATTTATAATGGAGGATCCTTCCCTTGATCACCATGAAGTTTGTAAGCTACTAGGATGATTTGCTGGGGTGTGTGTTGAGAAATATAGACGACAGTAGTTAGGATGATTTCTCTTTTCTTGATAACTGCTTGTGATGTCTTTTTACTTTTTATTACTTATTAGCTTTTTCTCTTATTATAATGTTTGTTCTTATCATCAAACAACTACTAAAACAAGAAGAACAATAGTACACAAGAACACAAGATATAGGCTGCAAGCCAAATCCAAAACCTCTCCACTTGAGAGGAAAATCCATAAATCTCTTCTTTTCTTATAGATTCTTCAATTGATGAATTCCAAGACCTCTAGACCAAGACCAATAAGTTATGAATAAAATAATATAAATAATGTAAACAATAAAAACAATAAATAATGATTAATTCGCTAATAGTTATTAATGAAGGGGCATGTCTGAATGGGACATGACCTTCCATGAAGAGGCACCTGTCTAGTATATAAGCAGGGCCCTCACTCTCAACTGTATCATCATTCTTATTTATACATTTTTTATATAACAATATTTGTATCCTCAATGGATATTTTTATATTCCAAGTCTTCTGGAGTATTTAACTTGAAGAATGAACTTTGTTCATTCCATTTGGTATCAGATTTTTTCGATCCTCTGGCTACTCACTGCTGCACAAAGCTAGTCTGGTCCAAGTCTTTGGCTATCGAAATCCCTCAAATTCCTTGTCGTTGAAGCGTTTCGCTACAAGATTTTGGATGGTCTCCATTTTCGCTAATAGGCCTTTGGCCATTTAAAAAAAAGAAAAAAATAGAAAAAAAAGATCTCTATAAAAAAATCAATAGAAAAAAAAAGGGTTCAAAATTCAAAAATCAAAATAAAAAATAGAGAATATAATATTAAAAAGAAATAATTGAAATAAAAGAAATAAAATAAAAAAGTATATTACATCAAAAGGACGGGGATATAATAATAATTAAGGGTTAAAAAAAAGAGGGGGGTAATAAAAATAAATAAAGTAAATACTTGCTCGACAGGCCATTGTATGTAACCACAGTCGTCGCTAGACGCACCGTCGCTTTGGCCTCACCACAACACGTAGCTGCAACCTTTGCTATGACCCGTCACAACTCACAACTAGAGTCTAGTACCAGTCGCCACAAAAACAAAAAACCTCCACCGCCACTGCAATCATCAAACCATTGAAGACGTTGTCGTTTCCACTATTGTTGAGTCTCATTGCCTTTGTCGACCAGGTTGTGGTCTCTATCGCAGAACAAATTGTTGAAATAAGCAGCCATTGGTTAGCTTTCGTTTACTGCCACTGTTGAGACAACCGTTGTTCCATCCATCGTCGAGCAACTCTACCATCTTCCCAACTCCTCAACATGTCTTCATAACTCTGTTAACAACCTTATCATTTGACGGTTCCATTCAACCTAAGTCACCTGATACGGGGATACGGGGATTCGAAGTATCGGATACGGGTACGGTGACCCCGGAAAAGGATACTTCTGGGATACGTTACGTTATATATATATATATATATATATATATATATATATATATATATATATTAAAAATTAGATATTTTTTGCACAAATTCATACAAAATTCATTGATTCAAACCTAGATATTAGATACTCATGAGTCATACATCATCATTGATACTATAATACAAATTACAATGATACATTGATACACCATACATGATACAATCGTCAAATTTACTCAGAAAGACAAGATTGAAGATAGTAAGATATTGTAGTTTTTTCATTAAGTCATCGGAATCAAAATGTGTTACATAAGAACACTGCCAAATGGATTGGTGCTCTTGATTAAATACGAGTTCCATACCCTAATACATGACAAAATTCGATGGAAACATTGCAATAGCCCAATCCTGAAATCCTGAAAAACTGATAAGTCTGCTGGATTTTGAATGAGATCTAAAATTCTACTTTATCCATATGAAATCCAATGAGGTTGGAACCACTCTCAAACATCCCGAGTCATTTCATGGTAATGTTAAAAATTTAAGTAAAAGGATGAAAATGAAGATTAAGGAGAATGTCACTTTTACTTTAAGAATTTAACATTACCATGAATCATATATAAATATTAGGGCCATAGGCTTGATGCCCTCTACTGAAAAATCCTCCTCAATTGGTGAAAAACAATGAGCAAAAGCCCCCCTTTATAATAAAAAAACAACGCTTTTTTGAACCTGCGGGCGTATTCGACGGGGTACGGTCCGGATACGGCGTGTCCCTTTTCGGATACGCTGTATCCCGACCGTACCCTGTACAGATACGCCGTGTCCTTTGAATTGGGGCCGAATCCGATACGTAGAGGTGTCCAACACGGGGATTTGGGGATACGAGGGCATTTTAGGAGTATCCGATTACTTGGCATTCAACACATTCCACACTCACACACAAATCATAGACGACGACTCCATTATTATCTTAATCAATTCATAAAAGGCAACGACGTTACAAGGCATCTCATTGTCAAGTTAATTTATTCCAGAAACTGTCATCATTTGCATTTAAGTGATTTATGCTAAGACAAACCAAAACACATTTAAAACTACATCTCTTTAATTCAATTATCTGTATTGGCGTAGGAAGTCGTGCTCATTCATCGAAGGGTTGAGCGGTTCGTTCATGTTGTTCTCAACAGACTTCTATTCCACGTGACCCACCATTCGTTTTAAAAGAGTTGAACCACATTGTTTGAAAAAGTCAAAAAGTGATCATATATATATATATATATATATATAATCATTATCATTAATGAGGTTTAGTTAGTTGAGAAAGGTACATTTTTATTAATTTAGGGAGTCAAAAGTTAAGTAAAACAAATTTAACTATAGCCAAGGAAGTATTTTCAAGAATCAAAGGAAGCTTTAAGGTACATGGCATAAATTGAAAAAGGAATATATATTTAAAGACAATCAAAGAATAAAAAGTTATAAAAAGTATATTTAAAAAAGTGGGACTATCACACTTTGTATACTTAGTCGTTACGAAGGATACATAAGCTTCATAGTCAAAGTATCATTTGACGAAATTATTAATGAATACAACATGGAGTTTAAATTAGAATTGAAGGAAGGAAGATATTTAGAAACCTTACCCAGCTACGCTAAAACGCTATTTAGAATTAAGGGAACTCTCGCAGGAAAATATGTCACTATTTCTATCTCACCCGCCAAAGATAAAAGTTATATAACGCCTAAATTCGCAAATTAATTAGTGATCCTGGAGTCAAATATAATCGAAAAATTAGACTGTTTTGGCAACGAAAAATATGACAACCAACTTACAGTTAAACATTGGGGATTATACAGTTATATCACAATTCTCAGTCCAAACCCTATGGAACAATCAAGGTGACATTATTTTGGGTTCACCTTGGATGGAAACCCTAGGTTCCTTCATCTTGAATATGAAAAATAATTTTTTGACATTTTCATACAAAAATAAAAAAATAACATTACAAGATGTTACATTGTAACCAAATTCAGTGACACCCGAATACATACAAGATATTTCAAAAATGATTTTTCATGAAGGTAAAAAAGTACCACAAAATATGCAAAGAGAAATTGACAAGATCACCACTGACAAAAATGAAGAAGTTTCTCGGCTTAAAGACCATAGTGAAATATTACTGACCCAAATTAAGAAGCTTAAGAAGGACAATAAGTCGTTAGAAAACAAGGTACAACAACTTATCGAGAAGGAAGCATCAAATGTAGAAATTCAAGTTGACAAAAAAACAACAAATACCGATTTGGTCAATATCACAACTCAAGAAGAGGACAAACTACTTGAAGTAAAGTTGTACTCAGAAGTTGCAGTTCCAACAACAAAAGATTCAAGTGAATATCTAGAAATTAACCATTCAACTTCCATAACTAAAGGAAATCAGGTACTTCAAATAAATCAAGAAAGCAACACAAACAAGATAAGGGAAAATCAAATCACTAGAATTCCTTATCGACATCTGAATCACGAGAATAGACAACTCAATCATGCTACATATTTAGAACAAAAACAACAAACTAATGTTTCGAAGAATACTAATGTCAGTGCAATCCACTCATGTGATAACAATTCATCACAAGTTTCCAGTCACTGCAAGATTCGATAGAAGATTAATTTAGGATGGTCTAATTCCATTTAAGTTCGACAATTTTATTTATAACTCCGAGGATCATATTGTCATGTATCAACAAAGATAACTGTTTCGAGACGAGAAGACATTCGAAACAAAAAAAGAGGTAAAGCTTTTCCATCGACAAGCTTTGAGGACACAACTTTTTGAGGAGGAAGGCAATGTTATGAATAAAATAATATAAATAATGTAAACAATAAAAACAATAAATAATGATTAATTCGCTAATAATTATTAATGAAGGGGCATGTCTAAATGGGACATGACCTTCCATGAAGAGGCACCTACCTAGTATATAAACAAGCCCCTCACTCTCAATTGTATCGTCATTCTTATTCATACATTTTATATGTAACAATATTTGTAGCCTTAATGGATATTTTTATATTCCAAGTCTTCTGCAGTATTTAACTTAAAGAATGAACTTTGTTCGTTCCAGAATACCCTTCCAAGACCAAGTCCAACCTTCTTGATGATGTGCTTCTTTTGTCCAAGTTAAACCCATAAAATCTCTTCCAACGACACAACTTTGACCCCCAGCTTCAGAATTTCGGCCTCTATTGTAGGTCTGAAATTTTCGACCCCTGCAACTGCTACTACATCTACACGTGTGAGCGAAATTTAGCCTTCCAAGGCCTCCTAGCAGCGTCGCTTGGCTTGCTTCCTTGTCTAGGGCTATAAAGTGACCTATTAGGCTCCTCTTCCAACAAAAGGCTATAAAGTGACCTATTAGGCTCCTCTTCCAACAACTTGAGAATTTTGACCTTGAAGCACTAAAACCCAAGCCTTCTTCGCACGTGTGAGATAGAGAGAGAGAAATAGCCCAAAAACTTCTTCCTTTGCCCTTCTCCTTCTTTGCTAGCCTTCATCTGCTTCTCCTTCGCTTGGATGATGAGAAGTGAATGTGTGTCCAAAGGAGGTTGAGTTCCCTCCTTTATATAGGCATCTAATGTGGACGAGGCTCCTCAAAATAGGCCAACTTCTTAGCTGCTAGGCCAACTTGGTCTTGAAGGGTAATTGACACTTACAAGTTACAATGTGGTGAAGGGTATTTGACACTTACAAGTTACAATGTGCCCGATAATTCTCTTTACAAGTTACAATTTGCCCGATGCGGTTTTCAACTTATGACAATGACTCTTTTGACTTCTTGACCTAGGACAAACCCTAGAAGCATTCGATGGGTGCTTGATGTCTAAAATAAAAGACCTTGAACATGAAACCCATGCCCCAAAATAGTAATACTAATTTTTCTTTCATTTTACAATATTCAAGAATCAAAAGTACATTTCATATTTATGAAGACTGAACCTAATTACACATTTTTCAGCACTTCCTCTTCACTAGGGAGGTATTCATAAATGGTACATGGACATTCTCAATCTGAAGAGATCTCATAAGAAGTGTCAGATTGCTAATCCTTCTGTTTAGCATCATAACAACCAACATTGTCACATAGCAAGGCCTTGACTAACAACTCTATCTCTTCACAAGATTAGAGCACAATGCTGGCGAGACCAATGATTTATAGACACCATCATCAGTGCCTCTCAAGGCACATACCCCACCCGGGTATTCAAAGAGTATGTCCTTCCAGGACTATTCTTATCTTTGATAGCTAGTCCTCAAAGAATATCGGTCCTCTACGACTACTCTTATCTTGGATGCCCTGCCTTATCCTTAAAGAGTATAGGATGCCAAATGCTTACCCAATCTCCCATTCTTTCTTCCCAAGTGAAGACAAGAATGATGTGTCTATCTCTCCCTCTTAATTAGGGAGGATATATCAACCAAACCAAGCTTGTCTCTCAAATACACAAGCTTCTTATTAGGAGGATATTTTGTCAATATATCAGCTACCTGCTCATTGGTGGAGATATACCGTAGCTGCAACACACCATCCTGCATCAACTTTCGAATATAGTGATACTTGTTATTGTTAAAATTGGACAACTAGGTCCAAACTCCATGTTGTGATGCTTAGATGAAGATACCAATATTTTTATTGGGTTCCTCTTTTGGAGAGGCGTAAGATCGATATAAAATTGATCTTAATCTGATGAGCGGAACATTTATTTTGAATTTATTTTTAATAATTTCAAATATGTGCAGGTCGGCCTTAAGGTTTTACACCCCCAACAGATGTGTCACACACCTCAATGATAGATATATATACAATCAACGTTGGACTTCATTTCACTCATTCTCATCACACACATCTTCTCTTCTGATTTAGTACGAGCTCCTTGGAGGCAAATTCGGTTCACACGTGGGAAAGAGGACGAATTACTGCAACAAGGGTTGACCGAAATTTACTGCAGCTCATCGCAGCTAGGGTTTCCATGTTAGTTTGACCAGCGTTGACTTTGGTCAACACATGGTCCAAAAGGGTTGAAATTTGGTGGAGATTTCGATTTTGGAAGGCCGTACTCATTGGCACAAAAATTGAGGTCAAAAGGTTGACCGAAGACTGAGATGTGTTGACTTTATTGCTACTGCCCTGCATTGACTTTTTTGGATAGCATTGACTTTTCCGGGGTTGACTTTGAGTTGACTGGGTGACTGATTTGAGGGCTGTTGTGACACAAGCTGGGTTGGCCGACCAAAAAGGCTTTGCTAGTTATAGCATCCTACTGACCGTCGTAACGCACCAACACATTCTTCTGTTTCTGGTTTGTCTTCTATAGATCCACTGGTATGTTCTATCAGCATTTTACTTGACTATTTATGTGATTGTTGTAACAAAAGGTAAAGTTGCATCAAGCATAGAACATCTACATAAATTTACATGGTATCAGAGCTGAGGTGAAGACGAGCCCTATTTGTAGCAATCACTGGAGAGGATAATGGGTTCCACAAGCTATAGCTTCAAGGAGGATGACAAATTGTCTGGGAAGGATGACTTCCATGCTTGGAAAATGATATTGGATCTCAAATTGGAAGACCAAGATGTCATGGACTATGTGTAGGGTAAAATCCAAGAACCTCCATCCACTGCTACTGTTGCTGCCAAAAAAAAGTACAAGAAGGGGGAGATCAAAGCAAAGCTGATGATCATGGAATCCATTCATAAAATCCTGGTAGCTTACATCTTTGAGTTGGGCACATCCAAAGAGATGTATGATAAATTGATCCTCATGTTCAAGGCCAACAATGCGAATCAAGTACTATTCTTCAAGAATCAATTGAAGAATCTAAAGAAAGGCAGGGATGAGTCTGTCCAATCATACTTTCTTAAGCTGATTGAAATTAGGAACAATCTGCAAGCTATTGGGGAGACAATAGCTGATCGAGAGATGGTACTCACCGCACTTGGAGGGCTCTCATTTGAATGGCATGTGTTCAACACTACCATTCTAAATAATAATGTGATACCTGACTTTGATGAAGTACTGTCAAGATGTGTTCAAGAAGAATCAAGAATGAAGGAGTATGGAAATGGAGGAAATGCTACATACGCTGCTCATTCTAGAAAGAAGAACTCTGGTGGTCTGAAGAATAAGGGAAAAGCAGGGGCCCAAGGAAAGAAGGGCAAGTGTTTCACCTGTCATAGGCCTGGTCACTATGCTAGAGAATGTCCTTTCAAGAAGGATTCTCCCGATGGTGATGACAACAACAACAACCGAAGAAATGGCAATCAAAGGAACAATAGGTTCAAGGGAAAAAGGAAGGCTTCCTCCGGCGGAAATGATCAACCTTTCAAAAGGTCAAGAAACTCCAGATATGAGGAATCACATGTTGTTGATAAAAGAAATGAATACATTCTTGTATCTGCCCTCTATGTTACATGCCCACCCGACACTATGGATGTCTGGTTGATAGATAGTGGTGCCTCAAGGCATATCACTAGGTTCAAGGAAGCACTTTTTGATATGATTGAGAAGGATACTAATCTGGAAATTATCCTTGGAGATAATGCCACATATCCCGTGAAAGGGACAGGGACTGTGACCCTCCACTTGTCTCAAGGTCAAGTCCTTCACTTGCAGGATGTACTCTATGTACCAAATTTGAAGAAGAACCTTGTGTCTATATTGGCCATGGAAGACAAAAGTTTCAGTGTGGCATTCACTGATGGAAAGGTGCTCATGTGGAAGAAGAGCTTCAAGGAAGTTATCTCGATAGGGTTTAGAGTTGATACACTCTACCAGGTTGGAGGAAGTCCGCTGGGAGCAATGACATGTGATACTATTCGACAAACTGAACTATGGCACTGAAGGTTTGGACACCTTCACTACAAAGCCCTTCCCGAAGCAAGGAAGGTGGTGACAGGGATGCCTGAGTTTCCAAATAATCATGAAGGTGTATGTAAGGGTTGTGCCGAAGGAAAACATGCAAGGGGACCTTTCCCCTCTAGTGTCACAAAGACATCTGATGTCTTGGAATTGATCCATTCTGATCTATCTAGTATGCTGCTCGTGACATCCTTGGGAGGATGTTCATATTATATGACGTTCATAGATGACTTCTCTCACAAAACCTGGATATACTTCTTAAAGAAGAAGGATGAGGCTTTCATGTGGTTCCGTACATTCAAAGCCTTGGTGGAAAATATGACAGGGAAAAAGATCAAGATTTTGAGAACTGATAATGGCACTGAATATGAGACAAATGAGTTCAAGGACTTTTGGTTGGCATTAGAGGGAGACCACTACTTGTCTACCTGCTCCAAGGCAAAATGGTGTTTCAACGAAGCGAAAGAACTAGAACATTGTGAGCACCCGATGCTACATGCCTATGTGACTAAGGTTGCAGTTTCTATGAACAACTGAGAGGACTCAGCAACTGCTGTGTGCATATTGAAGAGATGCACGCATTCCACTCTAGAAATCCAAACTCGAAGGTTTTCTCTAAGTAGAAATATGATGCCTCCACAGTTTTAGAATTTTGGATGCAGTGTAATAGCTTCAGGAAAGAAAGAAGAGCAAATTGGTTATGTGAAAAGGAATGTTGTGGGACTATGGTGAAACTTCGAAGGCCTACGAGAGTCTATGTCTTTGGTCAAAGAAGTGGAGATATGCCACGATGTCACCTTTGATGAAGATACTTCCCTGAGGAAAGTAGTCAATCTTCCGAGATCTGAGGAAGATAATGAAACAAGGTCTGGAAATCAAGAGGAACTGAAGGATGAAACAATGCTTGATGTTGAAGGACCGATGGACTCGATTGATCCACCTCCTTCACTATGAAAGAGACCATCATGGCTCAGGGACACTCTGGAGGATGCTGAGGGACATGCTGCCCCAAGGGGGACATTCCGTGAAAGCAAGAAGCTGAGTAGATACCAAGGGTATCTAGTAGCCATGAGTACTATTGTACAATTCGAGCCTGGATCCTTTGAGGAAGCTGTAAAGCATCGAGTTTGGAAGGATGCTATGCACGAAGAGTATGAGTCCATTATGAAGAATGATGTCTGGGATGTGGTTCCAAGACCAAAGGACAAAGTAGTTGTCACCTCGAAATGGCTCTACAAGATCAAACATGGATCTGATGGAAGTGCTGAAAAATTCAAGGCAAGTTTCGTTCCCTGTGGCTTCTCTCAAAAGGAAGGCATAGATTATGATGACATATTTGCACCTGTGGCTCGATACACCACCATTCGATCTATTATAGCCCTTGCTGGTACACAAGGATGGAGTCTTCATCAGATGGATGTGAAGACCACATTTTTGCATGGTGCGATAAAGGAAGAGGTATATGTGGAGCAACCTCTGGGGTTCGAAGTCCAGGATCGGGACACCCATGTCTGCAGGTTGAAGAAGGCCCTCTATGGGCTGAAGCAAGCACCTAGAGCTTGGTATGAGAGGATAGATAGCTACTTGATGAAGTTGGGCTTCGCTTGAAGTAATGCTGATCTGAACCTTTACTTCAAGGTTGTCAAGGGAATGCCTCTCATTCTGGTGCTGTATGTGGATGACCTCTTCCTGACAGGTGTTGACCCTCTCATTCATCAGTGCAAGAGGGAGCTCGCTGTTGAGTTCGAGATGAAGGACCTAGGACTGATGCATTACTTCCTAGGCCTGGAGGTCTGGCAGAGACTGCGAGATTTTCCTTTCTCAAGGAAATACTTGTGAAGCTTCGGAAAGATTTGGTATGGTGGATCGGGACTGTAAGTCCGTGGTCAACACCAATGGAACTCAACTTCAAGAAGTTGGAGTGGCGTTGCCGTTGGGCCCGAGCACTCAAATCCTTCGAGCATCGTGAACTCGTAGGGCCCCGTTCTAGAACACCCGTCCAGATATATGTTTTGCAGTGAACACTTTGAGTCAACAGATGGTTGAGCCTCATCACTTTCACTGGGTTGGCGCCAGGAATCTTCTGAGATACCTTCGGGGCACAATAAACCATGGGCTGAGATACACTGCCGGGAGGGTGACACTCCTTGGATATACTAATGCCGATTGGGCTGGCAGTGTGGTGGATCGTAAGAGCACATCAAGATGCTGCTTCAATCTTGGTTCTGCTTCAACCTCATGGATGAGCAGGAAGCAGAAGTAAGTGGCTTCGAGCACCGCAGAGGCTGAATACATTGCAACAAGTATGGCCTGTTGTGAAGCAATTTGGTTGCGAAAGCTCTTTAGTGCGCTGTTCGGACATGTGCTAGATACCATCGTGATACTCTGTGATAACTAGAGTGGGATTCGCTTGTCCAAGAATCCAATGTTCCACGATTGAGCCAAGCATATTGATGTCAGGTACCACTATATCCGGGATATGGTACAGCGAGGCGCAGTAAGGCTCGATCATATAGGAACTGATGGGCAGGTCGCGAATATTCTCACAAAGCCCCTGGGGAAGGTCAAGTTCCTAACCTTCCACGAGAGTCTTGGTATCGTGGAATGACCCTATGATATGGGTCCTATTGGATGATGAGCTTTGGGAGCTCTGGGGGGCTTTGGGGATAGCTTCTCGGAGCTATAAGCACTCGCGAGGCTAGGCTTGCCAAACCTTATGGTGCTTCTGCCCCACCGTTATGATGTTTGAGTTGGTTCACCTCTCATTATCTGTGCCCCGTATGCATCCTACCCATTGAGTTCAGGGCTCATGGGAAGTACCTCTGATTTGGTCAATGAGGTGGGAAAAGCTAGAGACTAGTAGCAAAGACTGATGGACGCATAAGAGATTGCCGTACTCTTTATCTAGGATGGCACGGTCCAACCACTTGATCTGGGATCAAGTATAGTGAGGTTTCGGACCTCCAACTGACTTCGGGTCAGGTAAACCAACTTTGGGTTGGTATGAGACTCTTTGTGAGTCTGATAGAGGTTTCGGACCTCTGGGCTGAATCTGTCAGCCGGGGGATGATGTCTTTGTGATTGACCCACTTTTGTTCTGAAAGAAAGAGGCCAGCAAAGCAAGTTACGGCGGGTTGACGCACGATGTTTGTTTGCACAGGTGGATTGAGTTCTCCCTAGTTGAGAGGGAGTGTTAAAATTGGACAACTAGGTCCAATCTCCATGTTGTGATGCTCAGATGAAGATACCAATATTTTTATTGGGTTCCTCTTTCGGAGAGGTGTAAGATCGATATAAAATTGATCTTAATCTGATGAGCGAAACATTTATTTTGAATTTTTTTTAATAATTTCAAATATGTGCAGGTCGGCCTTAAGGTTTTACACCCCCAGCAGATGTGCCACACACCTCAATGATGGATATATATATAGTCAACGTTGGAGATCATTTCACTCACCGTCATCACACACATCTTCTCTTCTGATTTAGTATGAGCTCCTTGGAGGCAAATTCGGTTCACACGTGGGAAAGAGGACGAATTACTGCAACAAGGGATGATCGAAATTTATTGCAGCTCACTGTAGCTAGGGTTTCCATGTTAGTTTGACTAGAGTTGACTTTGGTCAACACATGGTCCAAGAGGGCTGAAATTTGGTGGAGAGTTCGATTTTGGAAGGCCGTACTCATTGGCACAAAACCGAGGTCAAAAGGTTGACCGAAGACTGAGTTGCGTTGACTTTATTGTTGTTGCATTGCGTTGACTTTTCTGGACAACATTGACTTTTCTGGGGTTGACTTTGAGTTGACTGGGTGACTGATTTGAAGGCTGTTGTGACATAAGCTGGGTTGGCCGACCAAGAAGACTTTGCTGGTTGAAACATCCTGCAAAGTTATTTATATGCTTTGTATTTCGATGAAACACTGGGTCTTCAGAAAACCTTATAATGTTGGTGTTATCACAATGTATCACTGTAGGGTCCATTGTTCCTTCAAACAAGTCAGACAACAACTTCCTCAACCAAGCAGCTTCTCTGCTTACTTCACAGGCTGCAATATATTCGGCCCCAACACTACACAAAGCAATCGATTCTCTGCTTACTTCACAGGCTGCAATATATTCGGCCTCAACACTACACTACACAAAGCAACACTACACAATGGAGGATCCCAAACTAAAACATCATCCTGTAGTGCTTCTTCCATCCTGCTCACTGCCTCCTCAGTCGGAATCTGTATATCCAATCAAGTGGACATCCTTCCGCTTATCATATTTTAGGCAGTAGTGGAACGTTCCTTGTAGATATCTCGGTATATAGCTTGGTTGCTATCCAATGATCATGCTTAGGCTCCACTTGGAACTAGCCAATGAATTGTCTATACCTGGTAGGATCCACTGGGTTTGATTTAAAACTTTTTAGCCTCTTCAAGTTTGTGATCATGGGGGTTGTCATAGGTTTGCAATCCATCATGTCAAACCTCTTCAACATCTCGATCACATACTTTCCATGACCTAGATAAATTTCATCAGGGCTTTGCCAAACTTCTAGTCCCAAATAATAATGCATTAGCCCCAAATCCTTCATTTCGAATTTTGCTGCTAGTTGCTTCTTACATTCATCCTTCCACATTTGTCATGAGAAGATCATCCTCATATAAAAGAATGATTACATATTCATTCTTCACAACTTTGATATAGAGATTCAGATCAACATAACTCTTTGTGAAGCCCATTCTTTCTAGGTATGCATCCATCCTTGCATAGCATGCCCTTGGTGCTTGATTAAGGCCATATAATGCCTTCTTAAACCTGCAAACATAAGCCTCTCTATCTTTGACTTCAAATCCCAAGGGTTGCTCTATATAGACTTTTTCATCAATAGTGCCATTCATAAATGCAGTCTTGACATCCGTTTGATGAATGTTTCATCCCATCGATGCTGCCAGAGAGACTAGTGAACGTATAGTTGTATACCTTGTTGTGGGAGAAAATGTCTCTTCATAATCGATGCCTTCTTGTTGAGAGAAGCCCCAAGCCACAAATATGCCGCCTGTTTAATCTTGTAGAGCCATTTGGAATTTGCCATTGATTTGTCTTTAGGCCTAGGTATAATCTTCCAAACCCCATTCTTCATTATCGATTGATACTCTTCATTCATGGCATCTTTCCATTCTTGATGATTGACAACCTCTTCAAAGGTGGATGGTTCTGCTTCTATTAGCTTTTTCATATAGGCAACATACCCAAAATATCTTTTGGGTTTCTTGCTTTCTCTGAATGTGCCTTTGGTTGCTCCATGCCCCTCTGCATCTAATAGAGTAGATTTCTACCAATTAGGTCTCTTTCTAGTTTTGGGGATGACCACAAGTTGCACGAGTTCACTGGGACCTTCATCTTCATGATTTGATTCTTCTTCCTCCTTGGTACCTTCCTCTTCAAATATAGGAAGTTCTTCATCATCAGAGTCCATCGAGAGATCCTTTGATTTCTTGAATGCAATACTTTCATCAAATATCACATCTGGACTAACTTCTATTCAATGTCCTTCTTTTATGTAGATCCTATATGTCTTTGAAGTATCACTGTAGCCATTAAATGTTCCCTTCATGCTTGAAGAATCCAATTTATTTCTCTTATCCTTTGGTATTTGAATATAGACAGGACAACCAAAAATTCAGAGATGGTCCACGCTCGGTTTCTTCCCAGTGAATGCTTCTTCAGGAGTCATGTTGTCTAGTGATCTGTGAGGACTTCGATTTTGAATATATACAACAGTCTTTGTTGCTTCACCCCACAAAATTTTTGGCAAATATTGATCTTGTAACATGGATTTTACACTTACTTCAATAAATCAATTCTTTTGTTCTGTAACTCCATTTTGTTCGGGATTGTTTGGGACTATCAACTCCCTCTTAATCTGAGACTCCTTATAGAAGGCTATGATTTCCTTAACGGACCTTAATATCTTTATTCTCCTCCATTAACGGACCTTAATATCTTTATTCTCCTTTCTATAAGGTTCTCCACTTCAACTTTGAATTCTTGAAATTTGACGAATACTTAATCCTTGGCTTTCATCAAATAAACCCAAATTTTCCTTGAATGGTCATCAATGAATGTTACATCATATAGATGACCTCTAAGAGACTTTGCAGACATAGGACCACAAACATCAGAATGAATGAGATCCAAAATTTCTTTTGACCTTGAAGCACTGCTTCCAAATGGTCTCTTGATATTTTTACCCAATGCACATCCCTTGCATACTCTTTCATGATCCTCCTTGACTTTAGGGATGGCATTCACCATTGAATTTAGAGTTGGTAATTTTTTGTAATAAAGGTGACCAAACCTTCTATGTCAAAGTTCACATGGGCTAACTTCAATGTGAACCAAAGCTTGAGAGAGGGGAGTCAACAATCTGTACTGAGTCTTCCTTCACGGATCCCAATCATCTTTGAATTTTCGATGCTAGAGTTTTTATCCTATACTACAATATTTCCATCTATGAAAGCAATTCTATCTCCCTTATCTTCTAGACATGAAATGGAAAGCATATTCTTATGCAAACTTGGAACAATTAGGATGTCATTGAAATGAATAATTCCTTCATTCTCCAGCTCTAGTGAGGTTGATCCAATTTCTCTCACAGGATAGGTCTTCTTGTAACCAAGCTCAACAAAGTAAGAATATTTTCCTTTTGACAGTGTCTTTAGTTGCTTGCGCTCACCAGTCATATGTTTTGATTCTCTATTGTCGATCACCCAAATATTCTCATATTCAAATGTGCTAGTAAGTGCTGAGAATAGTCCTTCGTCCTTTGTAGATGTCTCGGTCATATCCTTCTTGAGAGAAAATAAGAGATCCCATAGTTCTTTAATGCCCTTCTTGAGATGACTTGCAACCATAGTACACTTCTTTAGGAACTTCCTCAATGTAGTAGAGATCTTCATCATGCCCTTAGCCAACCTTAGCTCTGATACCATGTTGAGAAATCTAGAGGGAAATAGTTTGGATGATTTCTCTTTTCTTGATAACTGCTTGTGATGTCTTTTTACTTTTTCTTACTTATTAGCTTCTTCTCTTATTATATGTTTGTTCTTATCATCAAACAACTACCAAAACAAGAACATTAGTACACAAGAACACATGATATAGGTTGCAAGCCAGGGCCAAAACCTCTCCACTTGAGACGAAAACCCGTAAATCTCCTCTTCTTATAGATTCTTCAATTGATGAATTCCAAGACCTCTAGACCAGTGTTGCAGGAAACGATCCCACTGGGGCTCCAACCCCCGAAACGCGGTCCGTAGGGAACCATACAAGATCTGCCGTACGAAACGCGTTTCCAAAAAAAATTGCGTTTCTTGGATTTTTCTAACCGTACGGTCCGATCCGCGATTCCGTCCGACGGATCCGCGTTTCGTACGACAGATCGCCATACGGAAGCGCCGCGCTTGCAGTACGGATCGCGAGCAGTTTCGTACAACGCGTACGGATCTGACTAACGCAGCTTAGAAAAGCGATTTATTTTTTATTTTTTATTTTTATTTTTGTCTTTAGTTGGGTTAGAAGGTGAGTTAGTGTTGAGTTAGGGATATGATAAAAAAGATATAAGCTCTCTTTTACCTCCTTATATGTTTCCTAGATGCTCCCTCATGGTAATGTTAAATTCTTTAAGTAAAAGGATTTACTTAAATTTTTAATATTACCTACCATGAAATGACTCAGGATGTTTAAGAGTGGTTCCAGCGTGATCGGACTTCATATGGAGAAAATAGAATTTCATATCCTATTCAAAATTCATATCATATCGTACGGCAGATCGCCATACGGAAGCGCCACGCTTGCAGTACGGATCGCGAGCGGTTTCGTACAACGCGTACGAATCTGACTAACGCAGCTTAGAAAAGCGATTTATTTTTTATTTTTGTCTTTAGTTGGGTTAGAAGGTGAGTTAGTGTTGAGTTAGGGATATGATAAAAAAGATATAAGCTCTCTTTTACCTCTTATATGTTTCCTAGATGCTCCCTCATGGTAATGTTAAATTCTTAAAGTAAAAGGATTCATCCTTTTACTTAAATTTTTATTATTACCTACCATGAAATGACTCAGGATGTTTGAGAGTGGTTCCAGCCTGATCGGACTTCATATGGAGAAAATAGAATTTCATATCCTTTTCAAAATTCAACAGACTTAATAGTTTTCAGGAATTCAGGATCAGTGGTATGGTGGCATTTCATTAGATTATATCATGTATGAGGGTATGTGATTAGCTTTTAATCAAGAGCACCAATCCCTATATGTACCCTAGTGTTGGTGGTGTTAATTGTTGATCTCCTTTGCAAAAAATTACATTTCAATCAAGTCAAAATCATTGATCAAGCATGTTAAGTTCTTTCTACCATATTTTAAGGCTTGCAATAGGTAGTTTGATCAAAATTCGGCAATTTTGACTAATGTCCCTAGATAATCGAAGTAGAGGCAAAGGCTAGACAAGAGGATAAGAATCTAGATTATAGATGGTTGATGCTCAAATAATTAATGATTAATGTACAATGGATGTCATATCTGTCTTGATTTATGTACAAATATGCATGATTCCATATCTTCTACAATTAATTTGGTATTTTGGATGTTTTTTTAATATAAATGCAAATATATATATCATTTCCAACAAATTTAGGAAGCGAAGCGTCTCGGAAGCGTCTACTATATATAGTAGACGCTTCCGAGACGCTTCGCTTCCTAAATTTGTTGGAAAGCGAAGCGTCTCGGAAGCGTCTACTATATATATATAGTAGACGCTTCCGAGACGCTTCGCTTCCTAAATTTGTTGGAAATGACGCTTCCGTGTCCCCGCTTCGTCCCCACTTCGTGCAACGTTGGCTTCCACCCATTTTTTCTCCAAAGGAGATAGAATGACATTAGGGTTTAAGGGATTGAGAAACTTAAGTGTAGCTTTCTCTCTCTCCTTGAAACTGCTTCTATCGATCATCTTAGACTCCATTAACCCTTGATTGAGAAAGGCATTAATTCATTCTCTTGTGTCAATCTGTTAATTTTAGATAACAATGGTATGTAATATGCTTGCAACAATTACTTCAATGTCCTTTAGTTTTTTTTTTCTAAATTTGTCTACTTCTATTATATCATACACAGCAAAGTATTACATAGCTCGTTTTCCGGATTTGGCCAGCCAATTCTGGAGGGATATGTCAAGAGTTTGATACAAAAATAAGGACTGCCCCAGCTGGGGAAACCAGTCCACAAGTAGCAAAAATTAAGAGCTGCCCAGGTTGGGAAATCTGCGTAAACAATTTGAAACTAAAGCATAACAGAGAAAGGTTCCAAAACAAATTTGAACTAGAAAATGCCAAGTAAAAACTAGAGTGAGAGGAGGGTACCCAGCAATTGGAATTAAGATTGCCCTTCATTCTTCTTTGGAGGGTTGGGTTCTTCTTCTTCAATCATGCAAACATAAAAAGACTCATCGTCCTCCTTGCTCTGCGCGTGGGCAAAAGTCGTAGGTGGAGGAGACACTTGGGCAACAGGTTGGTTGGAGGTGGCCGCAATTGCACTGGAGTCTTCATTTTTGCCACCCTTGTCGCTGCTAGAACCTTTATCTCCGCTAGAACCTGAGCCGTTGCTAGTGCAATGGCTGCTGCTAGAGGTGATCTGCACCGACAGGGCTTTCATCTTGCGTGGAATGAAGGCCGACTCAGAAGGGAGAGTAGACTTGCGCGGGCGTTTCTTAGGTCGAAAGCCCGAGGATTTAGGCGGAGAGACAGGGAGGTGAAGAGATAAATGAGCAGGGAGGTTGACAGGGTCGAGCCTGCTTGGCTCTTCCCAACCCACCGAGAGATTCAAATCCCTACCCAAGGCCATTGATAGAGGAGGTCTGGAGGGGAGGCCACACCCACTTGCACGTCAACAACGCATTCTGTGGCGCCTAGGCATGGCTGGTGAGGGAGCAGAAGCGCAAGACAGGGAGGGAGCTTCCTTCTGAATAGGAGAGGAGCTCCTACCACCAAAATTCGTCAAGGGATAGCTGCACCTGGACTGAGCAGGGCTAAGATCCAAGGGTTGAAAGGAAATGCAAGAGGCGAAAACTGAGAGCTGGATGGAGAGTCGAATGGAGGCCTGAGGAGCGCGACGGGCTGAATTAATAGCCATGGCAGCAGGACGAGACAAAGTTAAAGCTCTGTAGCAGAAGGACGTCTCAAGAAAGTTGGCGGAGTGAGGAATAATGGTCAGCATGCTCCAACATTTAACAGCGGGCGGGCAGCCATGTGCGGGCGTGTGGAGCTGACAGCTGCCCTGCCACATGGCGCCCAAGTGGCCCAAACTATTACTGCAATGCACCCGCATTCGAGGACTTCAATGTCCTTTAGTTATCCTAATGACAATTTCCAATAGAAATCACGTTAGCCATTAGTCACATTGACAGTTATTATAGATAGAACGTAAACAATAGAAGCATATGACAAGCCAAGACAAGAGAACACCAGTATTTGGCGAATGTTGGGGAAAAACCCCAAGATAGGGAAAACCATTTGATCAATTCTTCTTAATATTATATCAAATGTTCAACAAAGAAAAAGAGCACAACAAATTCAAAATTGACTTGCAAAATCACTGTCCAAAACAACCCTGTCAAACCAACAATATTCTACTTCTAGTCAACAACAGTAAAAAAGCCCTAACCAGAGAGTCAACAGTGGTCAATGCAGCAGCAAACAGTTCCTTTTGGAGCTCAGTCAAACCCAATCAAATTCAGCCTTCCTTACTGGTCAATGTCAGCCCAAAAATAGTAAAAAAATATCAGTCAAAATCGATCAAATTGAAGTCAACCATGTTGTCAACGAAGGTCAAAGTGCCCAAATCACCTCGATTTTTGTGCCAATAAATGTGACCTGCTGAGAGAGAGATTCTCTCAAAAAATTGAAGTCAAAAGGTGCCTAGAGAGTCAAAGTCAACACTGTACAAACCCTGGTCAAACTGCAAAAAACTTCAGAATTTCGGTCCTGTAATTTTGTCCTCCTTCCTACCACACGTGTGAGAAAATTAGCTGCCCAATGAGGTGTACGAACCAATTAGATGAGGAGAGAGAAGGATGTGTGAGTTGATGAAGTGCCTAATGAGGGTGGAGGTCTTTCTTATTTATACAAGTCATTGAGGGTCAAAATACATGTATGTTGGGCTTCATGAGCCTACATGATGATGTGGTCGACCTTGACAATTTGCAAATGTGTGGGCTTCACTTCAAAAACACATTTCTCCTTGTCCAAATTTTGTGATTTAGATCATTTTTGGTCCTCTCACAAAGAGGAATTCAATGTAATAATTATCTCCATCAAATGAGTTGTCCAAAGTGGAATTTAGCCCTAGTTGCCAATTTTAACACTCCCTCTCAACTAGGGAGAATTCCACTTGCCAATATCTGTCCATCGATCATCATGTCATCTTATCATCATGTACCATCTATGCATCTCGTCTCAACTTTGTTGAACACTGATGTAGATAATGATGAAGAATCGATCGAGAGTGAGTCACAAGACCTTGCCACTCTCCACTGACAAAAGTCAGTCGAGGGGTAGAATCCCAATCAGATTTGATCCCAGATCAAGTTGTTGATCACCATGCATCCTAGACATAGGGAGTACGACAATACACGATGTGTCCATATGTAGTGCTATGGTCCCTATCCACTTTTCCCAACTCATTGGCCAGATGAGAGGTACTTCCCATGAGTCCCAGACTACATGGGTAGGATGTATGCTGGGGCATCCGCAGGTGAAGGTGAACCACTCATCCTATGCATATATCATCAACTATAGGGGAAGGTGAGCCACTCACCCTATGCTCTCATATATCACCATGGGGTATCACAGGGGAAGGTCAACCACTCACCCTGTACACGGCGTACCAATAGGGGAAGGTGAACCACTCACCCTGTACATGACGTACCTATAGGGGAAGTTGAACCACTCACCTTGTACACGGCGTAGCTATAGGGGAAGGTGAACCACTCACCATATGGTCACTCATATCTCCAAGAAGTACCCCAGGAGCTCCCAGAGCTCAATGTTCGACTCAAGCGAGACCCTCATGGGAGTGTCCTTCCATGACTCCAAGTCTCTCTCGAAAGGTTAAGAATTTGACCTTCCCTAAGGGCTTCATGAAAATGTCAGCAACTTGCTCATCAATCTCAATGTGTTGGAGCCCTATTGTTCCTCGTTCTACCATATCTCGGATAAAGTGGTGCTTGATATCAATATGCTTGGAGTGGTCGTGGAACACATGATTCTCTAAAAGGTGAATCCCACTCAAGTTATCACAGTAAATAACAGTGGTATCTAGCACATGCTCAAATAGCTCACTAAAGAGCTTCCTCAACCAAACAACTTCACAACAGGCCATACTAGCTGCAATGTATTCGGCCTCGGCGGTGCTAGGAGCAATTGATTTCTGCTTCCTACTCATCCATGAAATTGAAGCGGATCCCAAAAAGAAGCAACATCCTGATGTGCTCTTTCTATCCACCACATTGCCAACCCAATCAGCATAAAAAAATCCATGTAGCCACAAATTCCCGGCAGTGTTTCTCAGCCCATAGTTGATTGTGCCACAGAGATATCTCAAGAGATTCTTAGCAGCAATCTAATGTATGCGACGAGGCTCAACCGTAAATTGACTCAAAGTATTTACAGTGAAGCATATGTCCAGACGGGAGTTTACCAAGAACATCAGGGCCCCCACAAGTTGTTTATACTCAGAAGGGTTTACCAATTCGAGCCCAGCAACACTTCCACATAGCTTCTTGAAGTTGAGTTCCATTGGAGTAGACACAGACTTGCATTCCACCATCCCACATCTCTCTAGCAACATCATTTTCCTTGAGAAAGGAAAATCTCACCTGACTTTTGCCAGACGTCCAAGCCCAGGAAGTCCTTTTCAAGAGGCATATCCTTTTCAACCTTGAAGTATAGGTTAGGATCACCATAGCTCCTTGTAAATCCCAGCTTCATAAGACAAATGTCAATCCTTTCGTACCAAGCCCTAGGGGCTTGCTTGAACCCATAGAGGGCTTTCTTCAACTTGCATACATGTGTCCTTCAATCTAACCTCAAACCCCTGAGGTTGTTCCAAGTAGACTTCCTCCTTAAGCGAGCTGTGCAAGAAAGCAATTTTGATATCCATTTGATGTAGGCTCCATCCTTGATTGGTAGCGAGAGAAATAATAGATTACATAGTGATATATCGGGCAAACGGTGAAAATATTTCATCATAGTCCACTCCTTCCTTTTGAGAGAAGCCACGAGCTACAAACATGGCCTTATATTTTTCAGCACTTCCATCAGCGCCATGTTTAATTTTGTAAAGCCATTTAGAGGTGACCACAGACTTGTCCTTAGGACTAGGCACCACGTACCAGACATTTTTTTTCATGTCGATTTATCTTCCTCATTCATTGGATCTTTCCATACTTGGTGCTTTACGGCTTCTTCGAATGTGCAAGGTTCAACTTGAACAATAGTACTCATGGCATCCAAGAACCCTTGATTCCTGTTTGGCTTCTAACTTTCGCGATATGTCCCTCTTGGAGCAATATGTCTTTCAACATTTTCTGGAGTATCTTTGAGCCATAGTGGTGATTTCCTTGAGGTGGAGGGATCACCAAGAGGTGGATCAATAGGATCCATCAGGGCCTCAACATTGGGCATCAACTCATCTATCGGAGGTTCATCTTGTTTTTCGACAACAACCTCATTGTCCTTGCTTGAGATGGGGAGATCTCTGGCTTTCCCAAGGGCAGTGTCTTCATCAAAGGTAACATCACGGCTTACTTCTACATCTCTTTGACCAGGTACATAGATTCTACATGCTTTTGAATTTTCATTGTAGCCGACGAATATGCCTTTCTTTCCAGAAGCTTCCAACTTATTCCTTTTCTATTTAGGCACGTGAAAATATATCGAACAACCAAAGATTTAAAAATGAGAAATGCCAGGTTTCTTACCAATGAAGACTTCCTCGAGTGTTTTGAAATCCAAAGCTT
Source organism: Pinus albicaulis (assembly GCA_034641835.2). Lineage (NCBI taxonomy): Eukaryota > Viridiplantae > Streptophyta > Pinopsida > Pinales > Pinaceae > Pinus > Pinus albicaulis. The sequence continues at coordinate 724,478,703 of CM076573.1, forward strand.
GATGTGGGCTCCTATTTTGAACATATACAACAAGTGTTGGCAGCTTCTCCCCATAAGAACTTCAGTAGACCTTGATCATAGATCATGGCACGAGTGGTTTCCATAATTGTTCAATTCTTCCTTTTAGCAACGCCATTATGCTCAAGAGTGTATGGAACAATTGTCTCCCTCTTAATGCCAACCTCTCTGCAAAATTCATTGAATTCATTTGATTCATATTTGGTTCCATTGTCGGTCCTCAACGTCTTGATCTTCTTCCTTGTTTGATTTTTCACCAATGCCTTGAAAGAAGGGAACCATTTGAACACTTCATCCTTCCTCTTCAAGAAATAGATCCATGTTTTGCGTGAGAAGTCATCCACAAAGATTGCATAGTATATGCGTCCTCCCAATCAAGTTATAGGTAGAGCACCAGATAGGTCAGAATGGACCAATTGAAGAATATCGGTTGTCTTGCTTTCACTAGAAGGGAATGGTCCCTTTGTATGTTTCCCAGCTACACAACCCTGACAAACTCCTTCATGGTTCATATTAAAGTCGAGCATCCCTGTGACCATCTTTCTTACCTCGGGTAAGGCTTTGTAATGTAAGTGGGCAAATCTTCGGTGCCACAACTCAGATTGAAGAGAAGTATTGCTTGCCAAAGCTCCCAAAGGACTTCCACCAACTTGATAGAGACCATCAACCCTAAATCCAAGTGTAAATGTATCTTTAGGGTTTCTTTGCCAAATACGTACCTTTCCATCAATGAATGCTACCTTGAAGCCTTTGTCTTCCATCTCATAAATAGATACCAGGTTCTTCTTCAAATCGGGCACATACAACACATCTTGTAGATGAATGGTTTGACCTTGATTCAAGTGAAGAGTGACAATACCTATCCCTTTCACGGGGTAGGTGGCATTATCTCCAAGTACGATCTCTAAATTAATCTTCTTCTCAACCAAATTTGAGAGAGCCTCCTTGTATTCAATGAAGTGTCTGCTTCTCTCTGTCGGATTTTGTACACTTGGCCCTTGTTGATCCCTCTCCGTCTCCACCCTGCAACTCTCCCTTTGAATCAAATTCTTGTGCCGAACTTCAGCCAGTGAGAAAATGATCAAAAGTATCCGGAGGAGAGGTAGTAGATAGAGGCTAGAGCAGAAATAAGATAGAATTCATCTTGCTTTCTACAACATTACTTTCATCATATCTGGCATTTCTTGTCCTTTTGGGAGGTCAACCGTTTCCATTTCGAGCAGCGGGAGCATTCCTCTTTCCTTTGTTCTTGAACATGTTGTTCCTTTGATTGCCATTGCCTTTGAAATTGTAGTTGTTGTTGTCATCATCCCTTGGAGGATTCTTCTTGTGAGGACACTCTCTAACATAGTGGTCAAAACTGTTGCAATTGTAGCACCTTCCTTTTCATCCTTCTTTGAATCCCTTCTTCGATCCTTAGCCTTGTCTTCTTGGACCAGCATTATTCTTCCTTTTTGCATGAGCGGAGAAGCCAGTAGGTTCATTTCCATTAGAGGACTTATCTCTCTCCATCATCCTTGCCTCCTCTTGAGTGCATCTAGCCAATAACTCATCAAAACCAGGTATCCTGCCATTGTTGAGAGTGGTGGTGGTAAATACATCCCATGGTCTTGAAAGACCTCCAAGTGCAGTAAGAGTGAGCTTCCTGTCAGCAATAACTTCTCCAATAGATAGTAGGTCATTCTTGATTTGAGTTATTCTCATGAAGTAGGATTGGATAGACTCCCCTTTATCAATCTTTATATCCTTTAACTTTTTCTTGAGAAAGAGTATTTGACTTGCATTGTTCACTTTGAACATCTCAACCAGGGCAGCAAGAAGCAGAAATCCGTAGCTTTGAGCTCAGCAAAGGCAGAATACATGGCAGCAAGCACAGCTACGTGTAAGGCCATATGGCTCAGAACATTGTTACTGAACCTGTTTAGAAAGAAAATGGAAGTGACCAGTATCTATTGTGATAATCAAAGTTGCATCAAACTCTCTGAGAATCCGATATTTCATGATCGGTCAAAACACATTGACATCAGGTGCCATTTTATCAAATACTGTATTCAGAGAGGAGCAGTACAACTACAGTATGTTCCCATAGGGAATCAAGTGGCAAACATACTCACCAAAGCTCTAGGGAGAGCCAAGTTTGTTCGCTTCAGAGAGCATATGGGTATGATGGAAAATTCGTTTCAGTAGCAGAAACAGGTGATATCTCAGCCACAAATGCAGCAGTTGAGAGGGAGTTGCAGTACAAATGCAGTGTTGATTACGGCAGGATCATCAGTAGTACATTGCAGCAGCAACACAGTGGTTGATGAGCAGCATCAACAGCGCAGGGGGAGATGCTCTAGTGTCAGAACAATATGCAGCAAGGCATAACTGTTACAACACATTCCTCGCTAAGAGGGAGTGTTGATTTTTGGTAGCATCGGATGTGTGCTCTAAGTCTCAAATTTTGTGGAGAGGCTTAGACACATACATTACAAATAACCCAGAAATCATTTTGGGAAATTCCACCCAAAAACAGTTTTATAAGAAAAATTAATTATTTTTAATGAGGACCCTAAGTCTAACTTAGGAAATTAAAATAATTAATTTGTATTAATGTAAATTGTGGGTGAATCTTCTAGAAAAAGCAGATCAAGTCAAAATATAATCTTAGTCATTGATTAAAGATCTACTCTCGGTTGTTGAAGTCTGAACGAGAAGACTATAAAGGAAGACCTGAGGGTCATTTGTAAGATACACCGAGGCGGATACTCAGTTGCCCCAAGAAGATCGATTTTCTCACTGGCTGAAGTTCGGCACAGGAATTTGATTCAAAGGGAGAGTTGCAGGGTGGAGACGGAGAGGGATCAACAAGGGCTAAGTGTACAAAATTCGAGAGAGAGAAGCAGGTCAGAGGAAGGACTGCACAGAGGTAGTGACGCAGTAGCAGTGACAGCACATGAGCTGCGACGTTGGATCTGCGTAGCCACTGCACAGAGGCTGACGCAGTGAGACGCATAGGGTCTCAGAGGCACTCCAGGGTTAGAAACTCACTGAAAAGAAAGTGAGGAATTCGATTGTAAATTTCTCATAATATTTCTCTTTTATTCTGTTGGTCATTTTCTATACGAGAGATTTTGCTGAAGAATAATAAAAGAAACCCTCATTTGTTGCATCGGTTTTCCCGCATTGGGTTTTTTCGGGGACAATTGTCCAAAAATAACTGTCATTCATGTGCTTGTATTTCTTTATATTTTGCTCAACATTTTATTCGTGAATACTGTAGTAGTATTTATTTCAATATTTACTGAAGAAATTTCTGTAAATAACTTGTTGCTGGATAATAAGTAGGAGAAATAATATCAGATGCCGCAGTAGAATTTCGTTTTAGAAATTCTCACACTTCGCTCACCTTATCGGCATGAAATGGTTTAAGCCATTAATGATGCCCCAAAGGATACAATAGCCTTGGGTATGACAAGGCTAGAATCGCGGGACTTGATCATGAAAAAACAAAAATAGCACATTCTTTGAGTAAATGACAAATTCTTGGAATGAGTACGGGGTGTCCATTGTATCTGATGGATGGAAAAATGTAAATGGAAAACCATTGATAAGTGTTCTTGCTATGTCTATTAATGGTGCAATCTTCCTTTCAACATATGATTTCAGAGAAGAACTAATCTTCCTTGGGAAAAATAACCCCAAATTATTTTGGAAGGAGCTCCAACTAAGAAAGATGCAAACTGAAAACAATATTACAACTTCTAAATGGTTTTCTATGCAAGACAACTTTATGAGTAGGATCCGAAGGTTGACCCTCCTCCCTTGGTCAACAGTGATACAAAACTCTTCACGGTGCAAGAGGTAGAGATAGGTATCAAGAAGTTGAGTGTGGGAAAAGAAAAAGACTTAGCTGAACTCCAAGCAGAGAATCTAAAGTGGGGCTTAAAAATTCTTGCACCTCACATTACAAAAATTTTCAACAGCATCATACAACAGGGGTTCCCCACAGATTGGACAACTAGTCTGGCAATACCTCTTTTCAAGAGTGGTGACGTCAATAATCCCTCCAATTATAGGACCATAATGATAAACCCCTTATTTGCAAATTTATTTGGAAGCATGTTAGAAAATAAAATCAGCAAGTGGGCAGAAGAAAGAGATAAGCGTGCTAAAGGACAAGCAGGTTTTAGGCTTAAATATTCCACAATTGATCATGCTATAACTTTAAGGCACATCAATGAAGAAGTTTGGGAGAAAAAGGAAGAAGTCTTTTGTTTCTATGTTGATTTCAGAAAATCCTTTGACACAGTTCCTAGGGATAAGCTTTGGCACAGAATGGAGGAACTTGGGGTTCCCAGGCATTTGAGAGCAGTTGTGCATAGGCTGTATGAAAAGGTGAAAGTCAAAATTAGAACTTCAGCAGGCATTTTTGAAAGTTTTAGAAGCGATATCAGTGTTAAACAAGGTTGCCCATTGTCTCCTACCCTCTTTGGTTTATCTATCGACAAGCTTGAAGAGTGGCTATATTCGCAAGGGGGTGACAGTATCCATTTGGGAAAGTTTGCTATTAGGCTTCTTTTGTACGCAGATGACCTTATTTTGATTGCTAAACCTCCTCTTGGTTTTCAAGAGCACTTACTTTCCCTTGAGCATTTTTGTAGAAGTGTGGGGATGCAAGTCAATGTCAGCAAAACGAAGGTAGTGGTTTTCTCTAACAAAAGAAAACATAACCAACATAACCAACATAAGTTCTACTTTGAAGGCATCATTCTGGAAGAAGTTGTGTATTACAAATACCTCAGAATTGACTTCAATAGAATCTAAGCTGGGATGGATGTAGAAAGAAAAGAACTTTAGGGGGTTGGAAAGCATTTTATGCTTTCCAAAATAGGTGTAGAGAGGCAGAGTCATGGGACTGGAAAACTACTCTTAACTCTTTTTGAGCTTTTAGTGATTTCGGTGATTCTCTACGGTTGTGAACTGTGGGCCACCAGTACATCTGACATGCAGTGGAAACAAATTGAGAAAATTCAGAAGCGTTTGATTACAAACAAATTCAAAATTAAAAGTGTAGTTCCTTATGCTATCTTGTTAAGTGAAACAAGGGTTGCTCCTATTGAAGCAATTGCTATGGTGTGACAGGAAAATATGTCTGGCCAACAACAGGGGATCTCCCCGGTAAAAAGTCCCAATTAGACCTTGAACCGTTTGGAATAGGGATCCCGTCCGGGGTGTGGGTTCGGCTACCATTGATTTCTCCTTTCTTTGGGTCTTGCTTAAACTCTATAAAACAATGGATACACACCTAATCAAATGATACAAGACATATGATTGATGCATTAAATGTACACACAACACTATGAGTAGCAAGAGGAAATAATAAAGCATGAAGACCAAAGGAAATGTTGTTAACAACACTTCGTTAGGGTCATGCTTGTAAACTGTTCTGGCCACAAAGGAAACAGTTCCTCATGGCAAGAACACCCTTCACTTCCTAAAAGTTTTAAATGGTAACACAAATGCTAATAAACAAAGTCATCAACGTTCGTTAAGAAAGTGAAATGAACTCAACCACCATTAACATACTCAGCAAACTGTTATGCAATTGTGATATGAATTAAAGATACAGTTCCCTTAATCTAAAGATGTTCAGAAACTGAAAATATAATACTCAATAGCGCTCATACATATGACAACACCAGATACACAAAGGGATTTTTCAAAATGCTTGCATTCTTGCTCAAATGTATAATCCTCTGGTAATACAATGCACTCAGCTCGAGTCCAAAAAAAAAAGCCCCTTACAAGTTCCCGAAGGAAGCATTTATAGAGCAAAGCTTGCCCTTTGGGCTCCCTGACTTTTCGCTTTCCCGATTGTTGGGCTACCTTGCGACCCAGTCTGTTCTGTGACCTGCGACCTGAGCCACTGTTGCGACTTGCGACCTGACTGGGTTCTGCGACCTTGCGACCTAGTCGCTGGGTTGCTGGGTCACGTTGTCGGGCATTTAATAAGGGATGCGACTTAGCGACCTGGCGACCTCTGCGACTTGCAACCTTTGGGAATTTGCGACCTGCGACCTCCAGCCATTAGCGACTGCGACCTACGACTTCAAGCAGATCTGCGGATTTTATAGTAGTATTCCTTATCTCACATTCCTCGCTTTGAAAACCGGCCCTCTTGCTTGCTGAGAAAAACTCCAACTCATCGTGCAAACCAATAGCTTCCACCTGCAATCACATAGCTTAGGTTACACGTCTTCATGATCTAACCTCGATATTAAGAGCATGTTTGAATAATTGCAAAAATGAAAATAATAAACTTAGACCCCTATGTGGTCAAGTGTGGAGCTACTGAATCATCGGAGAGAATGGCTAGGGTAAGCTTTCTCTGTGCCCTTTTCTCCTTAATCACTGTAATGTAGATTGGTATCACTGTGGACCGAGTGTGGCATGCAGATACTTCACTTGAAGGAGATCCTTCCCCGTCCGAGACTCTTTGAAGTTCTGGACACAGCTGGAGTTGTCTGAATACCAACCAGGAAAGTTTCAACGGCCACATAAAAGAGGTACATTGCGTGGATTCCAACCATATGACAGCTATGTGATTTCATGCAAAACCGCTTCTCCCATGCCTGTAATGGCTTAAGGTTGATAATGCCCTCAGCTATCCTCTATGTTGCAACGCATTTCACATTAGTGCTCCATCCGGTCCATGCAAGGGACATCTCAAGGATGGACAATCGAACCCCGTATATACGTGTAATTATTAATCACACATTGGCCGCACGCATGGGGAATGCAAGTTTTCCTTTTGCTAAATGACGAGCAACATTTCGAGCGAGAGCTTCTAGTTTGCCTTTGTCCACAAGGCTGCACCTTCACACTTCTAATTGCTTTGGGGCCACGGTGCTGCTACTCGTCATGTCCTTTCTCTAGATACCGTCGACGGGCCCTCTCCTTTCACGTGCACAAACCAATGGAACTCTCAGATCGCAGGCTTATTAAATGTGAGATTCGACCTCACACAGGTCGCACGGTTGCAAGTCCATCTAGGTCGCATAGTCCTTCGCTTCACGAGTTTTGCGACTTGGCGACCTGGAAGATTTAACGCGACTGCTCCTACAAAGGTCGCAGGGTTGCAAGTCACATTTTCACTCACTCTATTAGCTATGCAACCCAGCGACTGAGAGAAGCTGCGACTTATTTGGGGGGTCGCGCGATCACGCTCTTGATGTGGGATGCGACCTCAACAGGTCGCAAGGTCGCGATTTTAATCCGGTCGCATCTTTCTTCGCCCTGCCCGTTTCGTGACCTGGTGACCCATTGTGTCTTGGATGCAATCACGTTTTGGATGATGAAATGGGTCTCATAGTCGCAGTCGCATCGCATAGATATTCATTTCATACCAGCGCTTCATGAAAAAGATTCTACTGGCGATTAATAAGGCGTGTGTGATGTAGCACTCTCTGTAGTCTTTCAGTGCAGTGAGGGCCTTCACGTACCGATTGCTCGCTTCTATCGACAACGGTGTTGCAGATTTGATGTACACTTAACAATGGCAATGCCTCTCAGCCTTTCATTTGTGCATGTATTGACTTCTTTTGCGACTTGGTTGCTTATAGGCATGTGGATTTCGACAGACTTACGCTGAATCCTTGCATGGGTCCACGGAACGTCTGAAGCTTGCTTCGAAGCAATGGACGACGCCCAGTTAAACGCCTTCCATACAGCGCACCCCTTAGAACGTTGCTTATGAGGTTGCAGCATTCGGGTAGTCCATGGCTTCATGATTCCGTTTGTATTCCATCACGGGCGACTGCGCGATATTGACTCACTACAGCGTCCGGCCGGTGAAAGTCTGTGGGTTCGACTTATAGTTATGTCGACACAGTGATTCCACAATGCAAAGTGCTTGGGTTTGCGCAATGCAGAAACTATGCTTGCAACGGCGTATGCGGAGGACGCTTAACTATTTAGGTGGATTCAGAATAAGTGAAACGATTTCTCTGCTCCAAAAGGTAATGGTCAGCGGGCCAATACCATGCTGACATGTGTTTTGTTAATGCTCTTTCTGTGAACCGATTATAGACATTCCGCTTCCGTGGTGAGCAACTCATTCCTGCATGAGCTTGCAATTGAAAACGCATTGCATGCAGTCTCGAATAAATCTACGTGGGATGTGTGATCCGGTTTTTCAGTGCCTTTGGACAGAGTAAAAGCAAACGCCTTAGGAATTATCGAAAATTGAGCTCTGTGAAGACAGCTCGACGTGGTCAGTAGTGGCATTATCGAAAATTTAGCTTCCAACGAATATGAAACGATAACGTCTTTCTAAAGGGGACCAGCGCAGGTAATTAATAGCAGATTTGAAGAGTGATTGTCTCCTGGAATATCGCCCTCGGGGCTACGGAAATTGGATTTTATCTGTTCTTTTGAAAATAGCTCTTTTAGTGTCAAATGAAGCATGCCTTTTATGGCGCTGGCTTTTCGGTCCATGACTTCAGTTTGTAACGCATAAATCATTCGAATTCCTTTTCAGTATTGATATCCTTATACACTTAATTGAAAAGCGCGGTCCTTCTGTGATGTTACCATGCAGATTTTGAGATAGAGTCATTGAAACTCATCCTTGCAGTGCATTTTGACAATGTTGTAGTGGGCTTTTTTAACGAAATGAATGCGTTGTTGAGTGTACATTTCTAGCAATTTTACCAGTCTCCATAAAACCAGCCATATCAAGATCCTTCGACCATCTTTCCTTGACTAATTTGAGAGCTTCATTATTGTTAATCCATTCATGGTCGTTTTCCGTATGGTAATGATTGATGCATTCCACGATCAACATCCTGCTGGAAGAAATGGGTCTGCATCTCTTTGAAACAGTCCATATGAATGGCGCGCCCTCAAGGTAGTACATTAACATCCCTCATGGACTTGAACAAGAAATCAAGACAAACGGGACAATCGTAGTGTATTTCTTTTTCTACACAAGGATGACAATCCCTCGCCATAATCGGATAGCAACAACCGCATCTGAAATAGTGGAAGAAATTATTCTTGCCCCCAGTTCTACATATATCACATCCATGATGGTGGTTTGCTATTTTGGGATATGATCATCAAAAGCTTGCAAATTTCACAAAAGTACTTGCCCATGCAGACCCCATAGTTAATACATATTTGATGACCATCTTGCTCGATGTCCGAAAGTGAACAAATGACCCTTTGGAGTTTTGTGTTGATGAACATCATGTCTCTGCTGGAACTTAACATTGGCAGAATTCTTTGCTTCATTGTGGCAGTGTCTACGATCAATGACCTCATGACAACATGGCGCTCTTAATATGGCATCTCCGTTAATAATGTGAGAAACCCTTGTCTTTTGATATTAACTGCATTATCATAAGATTTTTTTGGTGCTCATTGCCTCCTTGTTTCTTTGAGTGAATGAACACACACCACATCATTCTCCATCTGAAAATAATGTTAACTTGCTCTTCCACCTCACTTGTGGGTGCATCCTTGTCATCTCCCTTAACAATGGTCTTCAAAGGTGGCCTTATGTCTCATATCCACCTAAGTGGGGCATGTGGATGAAAGTGTCATTGTTCACCGCTGTGACCTTGTCGTTGAGCTTAACCTTATTTCCCTCGGTGCCATGACAATCGTTGATGAGTTTATCAGTTGGGGGGATTGACCTGTATAAACAACATAACATTGATTAGTTCATAGTTATTCTTTGTGAATGGTGCCCCTAGATAAAATATATGAGACCAATGAACATAACAGAAGTATTCAAACAACGTGCTTAATGACCCATGGCGAGGGGGCTGTTAATGTACATCCTGAGTGCACGGAAAGTTCTTATTCGAACGTATGCTTGGTGATCCCTCCCTCACATGGCGTGATTGCAGCAACAACATCTGATCATGATGGTGAGAAAGCTCGTGAGGGGTTGGGGATAGGTCGCTAGGATGTCACTGACTGCAGGTCGGGTGAAAGACTTTAACGACTAAGCGAGCAGAGGGGGACCCGAAATTTCGAATATACCCAAAATTTTGGGTGGTGTTGTAGCGGCTACAACAGTGGGTCATAAGGTATTTTAAAAAAATTGAGCAAATGGAAGAGGGCAGATGGCCTAAGGTTGTGTTTAATGACATATTGTGCAAAAGAAAGAAGACTTGGATGCGTCAAAATAGCAAATGGTTTAGCAAATGGGGCATTTGCTTGGCCATGTGTCCCACAAACAGTAAAGAGATAAAAGCTTTTGTTATGGAAAAGTTCCACAAATGTACTTGGGAGAAGGAGCTAGCGAGATTGAAAAAGTATTATATTGAAGAGTTTAATCCCACTCATAATCATCAACAAAAGCATACATAGGGGCCAATATTTCTTGGAGAGACAAAATTCTTATTGCTCAATTAAGGACTAATTCTCATCAACTCTGTTGTGAAACAGGGGGTTGAAAAATGCCAAAAGAAGTGTGGGAGGAAAGAGTATGTATTTATTGCTCTTTCGGAAAAGTGGAAACAAAAAAGCATTTCAATTTAGAATGTGAGGTTTTTAAAGACAACAGGGAAAGTTATGCAGATATTTTGGTAGTACCTGTTGGGATAATCTATTCAATGAGGGGTTTGTTGAGAAGCTGGGAGAGTTTATTGTGAAACTTCATAGGAAAAGGGCCGAATACAAGAGCCAGATAAAGAAGAAATCTGTCCCATAGGCTATCTTTAGGCTCGTGGATGTTAAAATAACTTCTTCTTCTTATTCAGAAAAGTTCAAGACCGCCATCAACATTGCAGAACCTTTACTTGAAGAAATTTAACATATAGGGCCATACAATGCCATCCAAGTCGTCACTGATAATGTTGCTAATTGTAAGGCAGCAGGAGCAATTATTGAGGATAGATACCCCAACATATTTTGGTCTGGGTGTTTAGCTCATATAATGAACCTTTTGATGCATGATATTATTAAGAACAAACACCATAAATACAAATGGATTGGTGATTTGTATGTGTTAATTTTAGATAACAATGGTATGTTCTATACTTGAGCACAATTTACTCGAATGTTCCTTTAACAACCTAATGACAATTTCCAATTATTTCCAGTAGCAATCACATTAACTTAATCACATTGGCAGTAAATGCAGATAGAACATATAGAAAATGCAGAAGACAAACCAAGACAAGAGAACACCGGTTTTGGCAGATGCCAGGGAAAAACCCCAATGTGGGGAAAAACCTTTGATCAATTCTTCTTATTATTCAATAGTTCAGCAGAGAGAGAGAGAGAGTACAAAAATCAAATTCACTTGTCCAATACACAGTCAAATCAACCATGTCAAATTCTGTAGTCAAATCAGCCCTAACCAGAAAGTCAACGTTGGTCAAAGAAACAATAAAATGTCCTCAAAACAACTCGGTCTTATCCAATCAAACTTGTCCTGATCAGAAGGTCAGAATCAGCCCAAAATAGTCCAGTCAAATTTGGTCAAAGGAGAAAAAATTGCTGTAATTTTCTGCAGTCAACCTGCAATTTGGTTTACGGTCAAAGTGCTTAGAAAACCTTGGTCAAAGTGCTCAGAAAACCTTGGTTTTTGTGCCAAAAGTTGTGGCATGCCGAGACAAAAATTTCCCTAAAATATCTAAGTCAAATGGTGTCTGGGAGGTCTCGGTCAACGTTGGTCAACAATCTGAAACTTTTGCAATTTTGGTTTTGTGATTTAGCCCAGAAATTCTCGGTTTCTGTGCCCAGTTTTATGGCCTGCAAAAATCGAATTTTTCCACTAAAAGTCAAAGTCAATCTTGGTCTAGAACACCTCAGTCAATGTTGGTCAAACTGTCTCTAAACTCCGAAATTTTCGGCCTGCAATTCAACTTTGAAATTTCGTCCTTCTTGCCACACGTGCAGGAGAAAGAAGCTGCCCAATAGTTGTACGACCCAATCAAAATAAGAGAGAAGAATGTGTGAGTGAATGATGTCCAAATGAGGTGAGAGGTCACTCCTATTTATACAATTCATTGTGGGTGAAGATACACTTCTATTGGGCTTCTTGACCCTGCATTACGTTGACGCTGACTTGAACAATTTGCACATATGAGAGAATAACTTCAAAATTACACTTCTGCTTGTCTGAATGAGATGCTCTTTAGATCAATCTTGGACCTCTCGAAAAGTGGAATCCAATGCAATCATCATTTACATCAAATGAGCTATCCCAAGGTGGAATTTGGCCCTAGCTGCCAAATTTAACAGTACAAGAGGCAAAAAATGATAAAATTTATTACAAATTATAGCAATACCCATGGGCTTTTCCACATTCGCTCAAGATTGGAGTTGTTGAAGATGGCGAAGACAAGATTTGCTAGTTATTGCCTCACCTTCATGCGCCTTTTGAAGGTAAGAGAATCATTGGCTAGCATGGTATCAAGTCAACACTGGCAGGTATTAAAGGATAGGGGTCCAACTGCAGTTGACAAGCAAGGTTTTGAACAGGTGGGGGAGGCCGCTCTTGATGGTCTATTTTGGGCACGTGTGATGGAAGTTTTGCAATTCACCAAGCCCATTTATATAATGATTCGTTTTGCAGATACAGATGAACCAGTGATTGGGGAGGTGTATGAGCAGATGGATAGCATGTTGGGGCAAATAAAATATATTGTTCAGGAAAATGATCCCAACTTGTATACAATGATTCACAATTGTGTGTGCGCACAGTGGAATTAACTTAATGTTCCACTACATGCCTTGGCATATATCCTTATGCCAAAATACTACTCTCCATCTTGGTTGGGCCAACCTGCACTTGGGGGTGGGGTTAGGATCAAACCCCATACAAATCCAGAGGTGTATCGAAAGGATATATGGAAGCATTAGACAAGTTGGTCCCTGACAAGGAGGCGTGTGCTATTCTACGTCTTGAAGTAGGCAGATACTTCAGTTGCACTGGTTCATTTGGTTCTTTGTATGCAATGGAAAATAGAGACAGATTTGATGCTCTCACATGGTGGGAAGCATATGGAGGCATGGGACTTTTGTCAAAATTGGAAAAACCAGTTCTCTCACAGGTTGTAAATACTTATTCTGCAGAGAGGCATTGGAGCACCTACAGTTGCATCCATAATGTGAGAAGAAACAGAGTCAATGAAAGCCGGGCGAAAAGCTTGATTTATGTGCACTACAACTTGAGGTTGTTGAGTCATTATTGTGATCGGGCTTATGAGGATATATCATATAAAATTTGGGACAACAACCTAGAGATACATCTAAAAGAATTGGAAGAAGAACTTTTGAGAGATGATGATGAAGCAACAATAGCCATGCCACCCCCACCATCTAGTAGCAGTGTCAGTGCCACCCTCACCATCCAGTAGCAGTGTCAGTGCTTGAGTTCCACCTATTGTTCCTTTGTTGTCGCCGCCTCCATTTACATCCTCATGTGGAGGGCATGTGCCTTCTGGTATTGGTCGTGCGACTATGCAGAGGGAGACTCCTAGAAGACCACCGATACCACGACTTGCTCAGAAATAAGACATTTCTTGTGGCGGCAAGAGGAAGCAACATATAATAGATTTACTTGTCTTTTCTAGTTTCTAGTAGTTTTTATAACTGTTGACTTTTGCATATTTATTATGATATTTTTTGTAAACAATATATGACAATTTTAGTTTGAAGTTTGAAGTTGGCAATTATAACTCATTCGTAATGAATTATGAATACGATGCTTCGTGAAAGCTGGAAGTTGCTTCATTTCATTTCATTTTATAACATTTCATTTCATGTTAGATATTCTTTATTGTAATGGTTACACTTAGCTTAAAAGTACAACTTGGTGATCAATGATGATAAATGTTATATATTGAATTTTGAAAACTTGAAACTTTAATAGTGATGAATTATTAGGCTCAATATGTTGTATGTTACTAACTTGTGGACGTGGTTGATTAAGATTATAACTTCTAGATGATTGACGTTATATGGTTCAATCTATGTTTTATGCTTTTTATATATAATTCGTCATTCTACATGCTTTCGCTGACATATATGCATCAAAATATAAAAGATATATATATTATATAAAAATTCGCTCCTGAACCGGGAGCTTCTGAAAATGTCTCTCCCACTCGCGCTTCCCGTTTTTGCTCTCTCTCCCAAGTAACCTTGATCTCAACCAGCTTATCATATATTTCCTTAGAAGTTCCCAAATCAGAAATATAGGCAACCAAATGCTTTTGAATAGAACCAATCAAAATTTTCTTTGCTTTGACCTCACCTTTTCTATACTTTGTTTTAGCAAAAACCGATGCATTTGAATAAGGCTCCACCACTTTTCCCTGCACATAATCCAATACTTCATGCTCCTCCAAGGTTAGGTCCAAAGTCATCTTCCATGCATGATAGTCATATTTGTCATTGAGCTTGCCCTCAGTCTTGAAGTAAGATGTAGAGGCCATGTAGACTTGTCCAATAGATCTCTTAGTGATTGCCTTTCTCTCTTGCTTGGGCTTTGTCTTCACCTGGGCTCTGATACCATGTAATTTTAGATAACAATGGTATGTTATATGCTTGCAACAATTAATTCAATGTCCATAGCCCAATCATCAAGCTGCACTCCGGCTTTGGAGGTATGTGAGTGAAAAAAATCAGCTAGTTATTGAAAAGCGAGAATAATTAGCTAAGTGAAAACAACACTCTACAATGGACTCACTTGATGTCCAGGTCACAAGTCGCCTAAGCTTGTTATAGAAATTCATCACGGTAGCGACATTTAATATAATTCCCCGCAGGGTTGTGGAATTTGAGAAAGAGAATGTAGAGAGAGGAGAGAGAAAGGGTCATAGATGCCTTGTTGACTTCTAAGTTTCTGAAAATTTTGGTAAGTGCCAGGTATATAGGGCCATGGGGTCTTTAGATTCTGTTAGGTACAACTTAGCAAGTAACATTTGGCTCCACATGGGGACGTGTGCTGGATCTTTAGGAAAGTATACGCGAACCTAGAATCTGCAATCAAAACATCTTGCAACCAACCACATTAGGAAGACCTGCACTAGATACGTCAAAATAATCCAAAAATCTACTAAGGGAAAAAAACAAGAAATGAAATGCTCAAGTAAGAGGCTGAAACCAAAAGCAAGCAAGCAAGGTCAGAAATACATTACAAAATGCCCCTTGGGCATCAAATGTCTTCGGTAAAGAACAACTTGAGCATTTGCCCATTCGTAGGCAAATCAAGTGACTCCCCATCAAGTGTACTGAGGTGAAGTGAGCTTCATATGGTAATATCCCTGAGGATATATGGTCCAAACCATAAGCTATTGAACTTTCCATGCTTCCCTGGTTTTTCCCTTCTTTTGTCCCAAAGCAATACCATGTCACCTTTCTGGAGTGGCCTCCGCCTAGAAGACTAATCAAAATTCCTCTTCACCTTTATTGGTTTTTATAGCTCTGATCAAATGCCTTTCGCCTGATTCCATCCAACTCGACTATCTAATCAATCCTGTGTTACACTGCATCTTTATCTGAAGTGAAATTTTAAAGGAGCTGATACACTAGAAGTCTCAAATGCATATGTAGGGTGTCATCCAAGCCATATACAAGCTCAAAGGGGCTCTTCCCAGTGGAGCTCTTCTGCGTGATTATATCCATACACAATGCATATTTAATTTTGCTATCCCATGCTTTTTTGTTATCCCCCACAATCTTTTTGATGATGGTCATCAAATTCTTGTTGCTAGACTCAGCAAGACCATTCCCTAGGGAATAATAGTTAGATGAATGGGATAAGATAATGCCATACTTAAATCAAGAAGAGGAGAACTCAGCTGAACTAAAAGCCTTGGCATTATGAGTTGTGATCTTCACAGGTACTCCAAACTTGGTGATAATATAATCTTCTAAAAAATCTATCACAACTTTCTCGATGGCAAATTTTATGGGGATGGCCTCTACCCACTTAGTGAAATAATTTGTTGTTGTCAATATCCATGAGTACCCATTACTCGAATTATCTTTGAACTGCCCTATGATATCAAGGCCCCAATGTTGAAAGGGAAC
The DNA here is from genome assembly GCA_034641835.2 of Pinus albicaulis. Classification (NCBI taxonomy): domain Eukaryota; kingdom Viridiplantae; phylum Streptophyta; class Pinopsida; order Pinales; family Pinaceae; genus Pinus; species Pinus albicaulis. The sequence continues at coordinate 724,494,765 of CM076573.1, forward strand.
CTCAACCACCACTTGTTGCAAAGGTAGTGCGGTTAGCTTTTGTTGCCTTATGAACAATTGCCAAGCTTGACATCCCCTCACAAATTTGTGCAGATCTGGCTCTAAGGATCTTATGGGTCATAGCTTTAGCTTCATAGTGGTGCCCACAAAATCCTGTATGAAACTCTGAATAAGTCTTTAGGCGTCATCTTCATCAACACATCTAAGCACAAGACCTTCGAAATTTCTCCAACCTAAGCCATTTTCGATGAAGCCTTTAACCTTTAACCTTAAAGCCTTGAACTTTGAAACCTTTAACCTTAAAGCCCTTCTCTTATGTCCAACTAAGTGACCTGGGCTAGTAAGTTTAAGTGTTAATTTTAGATAACCATGGTATGTTCTATGCTTAATGCAGTTTTACTTCAATCTTTCTTATAGGCCCAATTCAATTTAGCAATCACATAAACATGAAAGTAAAATGCTGATAGAACATAATAATAGATCAATAGAAGACAAGCCAAATAATGTAGATCAGATTTTACAATTCTTCTTGTCCAACAAAGATAGAGAGTGATGTGTGTTATGACAGTCAACACGATGCATCAGCCAGCAAAGTTTTTCTCAACATTAGATCAACCAACCTTCCAAGAGTCACACACACTCCTCAAAAACAACTCCAAAAGTCAATGCAAGTCAACAAAAGAATCCCTCCTCCAGATTTCCTGCATCCAAATTTCCGACATCATTTCTAGCATCCATATTTCTGGCATCATCCAGATTTCCGGCATCCATATTTCCAGCATCATTTCCGGCATCCAGATTTCTAACATCATTTCCGGCATCATTTCCAGCATCCATATTTCTGTCATCCATATTTCCGGCATCTAGATTTCCGGCATCCATATTTTCGGCATCCATATTGCCGACATCCATTTTTGGCATCCATATCCGGCATCATCCATTTCTAACATCCATATTTACATGTGGGAGAGAGAGAAGCCTCTTCTAGGCTGTACGAACCAATCAGATCATGAGGAATGTGTGTGATGAGATGATGATGAAATGGACATAATCTCTCTCGAATTTATATAAGTTAGTGAGGATGTGTGACACATCAATTAGGCTTGTGAGCCTACATTACAAATCTGGCTGACCGTGCACATGTGTGGAAAAATAAAATCAAAATATATGTTTTGCTCATCCAAACAAGATGATCTTTAGATCAATCTTGCACCTCTCTGAAAGAGGAATCCAAGAAAAATATAATCATCATCATATGAACAGTCCGTCCTGGATTTTGGTCCTAGTTGCCCAAAATTAACACTCCCTCTCAACTAGGGAGAACTCCATCTGTCTAGTTGTGCCATTCAGAGATTAGTACCATCGTGTACTATCATATATCATCATGCGTCATCCTGCCGTAACTTGCTTTGCTGGCTCTTCTTCGCAAATAGAACGAAATGGTGAGTCACAAAGACATCACGCTCTGCTGACCTGAAGTCAGCTTAGAGGTTAAAACCTCTCTTGGACTAAAAAAGAGTCTCATACTAACATGAAGTTAGTTTACTGACCCGAAGTCAGTTTAGAGGTAAGGACCTCATCAGACTTGATCCCAGATCAAGGTGTTGGAAACGTGCTATCCCAGACATGGAGATCCAGGAGTCTAAAACTCTCGGGAGTGTATCTCAGCCCATACACTGCCGAGAGTTTTAGACTCCTGGATCTCTAGTAGATCCATGGAGTCTAAAAACTCTCGGCAGTGTATCTCAGCCCATGGTTGATTCTGCCCCGAAGATATCTCAATAAATTCTAGGCAACAATCCAGTGAATGTGATGAGGCTCAACAATATGTTGACTCAAAGTTTTCACTACAAAACATACATTCGTATGAGAGTTCACTAAGAACATAAGGGCCCCCATGAGTTGTCGATACTTAGTGGGATTTCCCAGCTCGGGCCCAACAGCGTTTCCACACAACTTCTTAAATTTGAGCTCCATCGGTGTCGACACAGACTTACAGTCCACCATACGAAATCTATCCAGCAACTTCACGACATATTTTCCTTGAGAAAGGAATATCTTGCTTGGCCTTTGCTAGACCTCTAAGACTAGGAAGTAATGCATCAGTCCTAGGTTTTTCATCTCAAACTTGGAAGCTAGCTCCCTCTTACATTGATGAATGAGAGGGTCAACACCTGTCAGGAAGAGTTCTTCCACATAGAGAACTAGAATGAGAGGCCTTTCTTTGTCAACCTTAAAATAAAGGTTTGGATCAGCATTACTTCGAGTGAAGCCCAACTTCATCAAATAGATATCTATCCTCTTATACCAAGCCTTGGGGGCTTGCTTCAACCCATAAAGGGCTTTCTTCAACTTGCATACATAGGTGTCTCTATCTTGGACTTCGAACCCCAGAGGTTGCTCTAAATAAACCTCTTCCTTTATTGAACCATGCAGAAAGGCGGTCTTCACATCCATCTGATGGAGACTCCATCCTTACGTTGTAGCAAGGGCAATGATAGATTAGATGGTGGTATAACGGGCGATGGGTTCAAATATATCATCATAATCTATGCTTTCCTTTTGAGAGAAGTCTTGGGCAACAAATATTGCCTTGTACTTTTCAGCACTACCATAAGATCCATCCTTGATCTTATAGAGCCATTTCGAGGTGGCAACGGATTTGTCCTCCGGTCTCAGGACCACTTCCTAGACATCATTTTTCATAATGGACTCATATTCTTCGTGCATAGCATCCTTCCAAACTTGATGCTTTATGGCTTCTTCAAATGATCCAAGCTCAGATTGTGCAATTGTACTCATGGCTGCTAGATACCCTTGGTATCTATTCGACTTCATGCTTCCACATAATGTCTTCCTTAGGGCAATATGTCTCTCGACATCTTCGAGAGTATCCCTAAGCCATGAGGGTCTTCTCTTATTTGAAGGAGGTGGATCAATAGGATCCAAAGGTCCTTCAACATCGGGCATCTGTTCATCCTTTGGTTCTTTCTGCTTCCCTGCTTCTTCATCTTCTTTATCTTCCTTGGAGCTAGGAAAATTTCTTACTTTCTTGAGGGTAGCATCTTCATCGAAGGTGACATCGTGGCATATCTCCTCTTCTCTTTGACTAGTCACATAGATTTTATATGCCTTCGAAGTTAAATTGTAGCTTACAAACATTCCCTTCTTTCCAGAAGCATCTAGCTTGCTTCTCTTTTCTTTCGGCACATGAAAGTAAACAGGACAACCAAAAACTCTAAAATGAGAAACATCAAGGTTCTTACCAGAGAAGACTTCTTCGGGAGTCTTGGAGTCCAGAGCAGAATGTGGTCATCTATTTGGAATGTACACATCTGTGTTCGCAGCTTCTCCCCATAGAAACTTTGGAAGACCTTGGTCACATAGCATGGCACGGACAGTTTCCACAATGGTCCTGTTCTTTCTTTCAGCAACACCATTTTGCTCAGGAGTATAGACAATTGTGGTCTCCCTCTTAACGCCATCTTCACTGCAAAAGTCATTGAATTCATTTGACTCATACTTGAACCCATTGTCAGTCCTCAAAACTTTGATTCTCTTCTCAGTTTGATTTTCCACCAAGGTGTTGAAGGTACGAAACCATTTGAATGCTTCGTCCTTCTTCTTCAAGAAATATATCCAGGTCTTGCGAGAGAATTCATCCGTAAAAGTCATGTAATAGGAACATCCTCCCAAGGATGTCACGGGCAGCATACTAGATAAATCTGAATGTATCAATTGCAAGATATCAATTGTCTTTGTGACACTTGAGGGGAATGTTCCCCTTGATGCTAGCCTTTGGCACAACCCTGACATATACTTTCATGATCATCTTTAAATTCGGGCATCCCTGTCACCACCTTCCTTGCTTCAAGACAATGTTGCACGAAGCAGGGACGTTTTTTGGAAGCAAATACGTGGAAGCGTCATTTCCCAAAAATCTAGGAAGCGAAGCGTCTCAAAACCGTCTACTATATATATATATATATTTTTTTTTTTTTGCATTTATATTAAAAAAAACATCCAAACTACCAAACTAGTTGTAGAAGATATGAAAACATGCATATTTGTATACAAATCAAGATAGATATGGCATCCATTGTACATCAATGGTTAATTATTCAAGCATCAACCATCTAGAATCTAGATTCTTCTACTCTTGTCTCGCCTTTGCCTCTACCTCGATTGTCCAGGGATATTAGTCAACATTTCCCAATTTTAATCAAACTACCTAATCCAAGCCTTAAAATATGGCGGAAAAAGCTTAACATGCTTGATCAATGATTTTGACTTGATTGAAAGGTAATTTTTTGCTATGGCCATGACAAAGGAGTTCAACAATTAACACCACCAACACTAGGGTACATGAGCACATAAAGGGCTTGGTGCTCTTGATTATATGCCAATCACATACCCTCATACATGATATAATCTAATGAAAAGCCACAATATCATTGATCCTGAATTCCTTAAAACTGTTAATTCTGTTGAATTTTGAATAGGATATGAAATTCTATTTTCTCCATATGAAGCCCTATGGGGCTGGAACCACTCACAAACATCTTGAGTCATTTCATGGTAATGTTAAAAATTTAAGTAAAAGGATGAAAATGAAAGATAAAGGAGAATGCCTCTTTTACTAGTGCCCCGAAGATATCTCAGCCCATGGTTGATTCTGCTCCGAAGATATCTCAATAAATTCTAGGCAACAATCCAGTGAATGTGATGAGGCTCAACAATATGTTGACTCAAAGTTTTCACTACAAAACATGCATTCGTATGGGAGTTCACTAAGAACATAAGGGACCCCATGAGTTGTCGATACTTAGTGGGATTTCCCAGCTCGCGCCCAGCAACGTTTCCACACAACTTCTTAAATTTGAGCTCCATCAGTGTCGACACAGACTTACAGTCCACCATACGAAATCTATCCAGCAACTTCATGACATATTTTCCTTGAGAAAGGAATATCTCGCCTGGCCTTGGCCAGACCTCCAAGACTAGGAAGTAATGCATCAGTCCTAGGTTTTTCATCTCAAACTTGGAAGCTAGCTCCCTCTTACATTGATGAATGAGAGGGTCAACACCTGTCAGGAAGAGTTCGTCCACATAGAGAACTAGAATGAGAGGCCTTTCTCTATCAACCTTAAAATAAAGGTTTGGATCAGCATTACTTTGAGTGAAGCCCAACTTCATCAAATAGCTATCTATCCTCTCATACCAAGCCTTGGGGGCTTGCTTCAACCTATAGAGGGCTTTCTTCAACCTGTATACATAGGTGTCTCTATCTTGGACTTCGAACCCCAGAGGTTGCTCCAAATAAACGTCTTCCTTTATTGAACCATGCAGAAAGGCGGTCTTCACATCCATCTGATGGAGACTCCACCCTTACGTTGTAGCAAGGGCAATGATAGATTGGATGGTGGTATAACGGGCGACGGGTCAAATATATCATCATAATCTATGCTTTCCTTTTGAGAGAAGCCTCGGGCAACAAGTCTTGCCTTGTACTTTTCAGCACTACCATCAGATCCATCCTTGATCTTAGAGCCATTTCGAGTTGGCAACGAATTTGTCCTCCGGTCTTAGGACCACTTCCCAGACATCATTTTTCATAATGGACTCATATTCTTCGTGCATAGCATCCTTCCAAACTTGATGCTTTATGGCTTCTTCAAATGATCCAAGCTCAGATTGTGCAATTGTACTCATGGCTACTAGATACCCTTGGTATCTATTCGACTTCATGCTTCCACAGAATGTCCCCCTTAGGGCAATATGTCTCTCGACATCTTCGAGAGTATCCCTAAGCCATGAGGGTCTTCTCTTATTTGAAGGAGGTGGATCAATAGGATCCAAAGGTCCTTCAACATCGGGCATCGGTTCATCCTTCGGTTCCTTCTGCTTCCCTGCTTCTTCATCTTCTTTATCTTCCTTGGAGCTAGGAAAATTTCTTACTTTCTTGAGGGCCTCATCTTCATCGAAGGTGACATCGTGGCATATCTCCACTTCTCTTTGACTAGTCACATAGATTTTATATGCCTTCGAAGTTAAATTGTAGCCCACAAACATTCCCTTCTTTCCAGAAGCATCTAGCTTGATTCTCTTTTCTTTTGGCACATGAAAGTAACCAGGACAACCAAAAACTCTAAAATGAGAAACATCAGGGTTCTTACCAGAGAAGACTTCTTCGGGAGTCTTGGAGTCCAGAGCGGAATGTGATCATCTATTTGGAATGTACACATTTGTGTTCGCAGCTTCTCCGCATAGAAACTTCGGAAGACCTTGGTCACATAGCATGGCGCGGACGACTTCCACAATGGTCCTATTCTTTCTTTCAGCAACACCATTTTGCTCAGAAGTATAGACAATTGTGGTCTCCCTCTTAGCGCCATCTTCACTGCAAAAGTCATTGAATCCATTTGACTCATACTCGAACCCATTGTCAGTCCTCAAAACTTTGATTCTCTTCTCGGTTTGATTTTGCTCAGGAGTATAGACAATTGTGGTCTCCCTCTTAACGCCATCTTCACTGCAAAAGTCATTGAATCCATTTGACTCATACTCGAACCCATTGTCAGTCCTCAAAACTTTGATTCTCTTCTCGGTTTGATTTTCCACCAAGGCCTTGAAGGTGCGAAACCATTTGAATGCTTTGTCCTTCTTCTTCAAGAAATATATCCAAGTCTTGCGAGAGAAGTCATCCGTAAAAGTCATGTGATAGGAACATCCTCCCAAGGATGTCACAGGCAGCATACCAGATAAATCTGAATGTATCAATTGCAAGATATCAATTGTCTTTGTGACACTTGAGGGGAATGTTCCCCTTGATGCTAGCCTTTGGCACAACCCTAACATATACCTTCATGATCATCTTTAAATTCGGGCATCCCTGTCACCACCTTCCTTGCTTCAAGACAATGTTGCATGAAGCGGGGACGTTTTTTGGAAGTGAATAAGCGAAAGCGTCATTTCCCAAAAATCTAGGAAGCGAAGTGTCTCAGAACCGTCTACTATATATATATATATATATATATTTTTTTTTTTTTGCATTTATATTAAAAAAACATCCAAAATACCAAACTAGTTGTAGAAGATATGAAAACATGCATATTTGTATACAAATCAAGATAGATATGGCATCCATTGTACATCAATGGTTAATTATTTGAGCATCAACCATATAAAATCTAGATTCTTCTACTCTCGTCTCGCCTTTGCCTCTACCTCGATTGTCCAGGGATATTAGTCAACATTTCCCAATTTTAATCAAACTACCTAATCCAAGCCTTAAAATATGGTGGAAAAAGCTTAACATGCTTGATCAATGATTTTGACTTGATTGAAAGGTAATTTTTTTCTAAGGCCATGACAAAGGAGTTCAACAATTAACACCACCAACACTAGGGTACATGAGCACATAAAGGGCTTGGTGCTCTTGATTATATGCCAATCACATACCCTCATACATGATATAATCTAATGAAAAGCCACAATATCATTGATCCTGAATTCCTTAAAACTGTTAATTCTGTTGAATTTTGAATAGGATATGAAATTCTATTTTCTCCATATGAAGCCCTATGGGGCTGGAACCACTCACAAATATCCTGAGTCATTTCATGGTAATGTTAAAAATTTAAGTAAAAGGATGAAAATGAAAGATAAAGGAGAATGCCTCTTTTACTAGTGCGCAGTACACCACGTGTGTGTTACAATCATCCAAGACTAAATTGAGTTCCCTTTACTTAGATGAGCACAAACAAGTTGTTTTAGTCTAAAATTAGACCAAAAGCCCCAAAAATTATGTAGAATGTGATTCAAAGTTGGATAGGTCACAAGTTGACCCCAAAAGATAGCTAAAACAATATTAGAGTAGAAAAACAAGTCTTTCTAAACTCACACTTGTAAGCTAATATGCGTCCAAGGGCGATGACATCCTACAAAAGGTACATTTCTCATCAAAATATGCCATCGATGACTTAAGGAGGTACATTTGATTCGAAATGTCACATCAACTCATCAAAGGTATCCAATCATCCAGCAAAGGATCCCACAACAAGGCATTATCATCAAATAAGCCCATGTCATCAATCCAAGCTTCATGAAGGTGACGTCATGGAGCTAGGGCATGACCTCCTCATGCAAAGCTGTGTACCATCCTTGCTAGAGGAGTCTCAAATCATCATCATCACCAAATCATCTGAAAAACAGGGCAACATCCATCAAGAAGGTGCAATGTTAGCCTAGGGGCGTCTTGTCATCTTTGGGGTACATTAGCTTTCTAAGCAACATGTTGGTTCAAATTTGCAGCGTTCTAGGTCCTAGAGGGAGGAGTATCATTAACTGAGCTGAATAGATCCTAAGGTCAACACTTCTCAAAATTGGTCATCATCCTAGCTATAGTGCCCATTGGAGTTATCAAGTGGGGTTAGATGTACTCTCTAAAGTGTTGGAGAAGCATCATACAATCCTTCAGGGGTTGGCAACTATACTTGGGAGCAAACATCTAACACAACTTACAGATCAGGAGAGATTAACATCACAGGTGCAAGGACCATAAGAGTATTAGAGTGGACCATATTTAATGTAAAAGGCACCAAAGTGTTTTACACAAGCATCATCTTCAAATATTTTTCTAGCTTATGATTTGTAAACAAGTTATGGGAGGGTTATCACAAGACCCTATTATGTGCTTCCAACCCTAAATGGGGAATAGTTCCTAGGCAATGCATCAATCAATAGGTGCAAGCGATTAATGACATGACATGGGGTTTACTTGATGGAGGACATCCATGTCTTGTGCCAACAATTTCTTCGACATCCTTGAGTGTTATGATGGGAAGAGGGAGCAATAATGGTACTTGAGTTACCCCTTTGCTTCGACTATTTTTACCACCTCCCTTGTGCACCTTTTTATCCGTTGATTTTCTTTTTCTTTTATGGATATAGATTGGGTTACAAGCTCTCACTGATTCATCATTGACCCCCTAAAGATAAATCGTTTCAATGCTCGTCAGGGCTGGGATATTCAAAGTTCCTTTTATTTAGATAGGTCGTGCATGAGCCAGGAGATGGGTGAAGGCTAATAAGGGGGTCAAGCTCAGGCTAGGCTTTTGTCCATGCACTTACATTTATCCTTGCCAATCTTTTGCATTTGTAACATTATGGCTCATGCTTTTTTTTCTCTCTGTTGCATCAACCTGTTAAAGCCAAGTTTTCGGGCCCCTACCTAAGGATGAGGAAAATAGGGATCCAATGTCAGTGACGGATAACATTCAACCCGAAGATGGGATGAGGATACAAGGGAGAGATGGAAGGTGTTAAGTATGAATTACCATGGACATGCAAAATCAATCTGAATCTTCTATTTTGGCTTGTCCTGGACAGTGAAAGAAAAGGCCTCAAGGAAGGTCATCCAATTTAACATGTGAAGCATGGGAACAAGAGCACACCAAAAGCAATCTGTCATCCAATTTAACATGTGATCCCTTTAAACATTAAATAAAAGCACTTGAATAAAAAATGTTTGATGTACCTTATTATAGACTATCCATCTTCACGGGATGAGCAGGCTAGATGAGATAAAGCACTGATCGGAGCATGGATTAGAGGCATTTGAGACTAGCCATCTGTTGATCATCATAGGTCTGTTGGCTGGCAAGCTGAAACAATAGGAGAAATTTTTTCTCTTAGGGATTATCCATGTAGGTGGGTAACAGGCCCATATGGGGCAAATAGGTGTGCTAAATCATTGGTGTGACAGCTTTTAATAAGTGCGATCAAATAGGTGTGCTAAATCATTGGTGTGACAGCTTTTAATAAGTGCGATCACCTTTTACATAGAAATAAAGTGAGTAATTAGGGCACCCTTAAATCATTTGTCCTAGTAGATCGATCCCAAGATACCTGAATACCTACCCAAGACATAAATGCATGACATGATGGGAGTTACCACCACCAAGGGATAGTTGGCCATTGCAATGAAACCAGACACCTTTAGAATGGGGACTAAAAGGATCTGCCATGGCCATACACCATAGGGGATCCAAGCCACTACTAGCCAAAACCTGTACAAGTAGTCATCCCACGAGGCCCCATGCATAGGAATCATCACACTTTGGGTACATACGTAGAAATCATCGCACTTTGGGTTCATCAGCAGTCACATTTTGTAAAAAAATGTAGGGCACACAACATAGGATCTGAGATGTAACACTAACCACTTTATAGTTTGCTTTGTATCCACCCTGGTTTAGGCTTCATCGCTGGTTTTCCCCTTTAGTCCATTTATAGCCTCACTCTTTTTTATAGGCCATGTTATCCTTATGTTGTCATACATTCCTTCTTGGGAATATACTGGGCAGAGACTGCAAACACTCCCGTACAGTCATAGATTTCCAGAACATCGCAGGAGCTGGGTTAATAGGTGGTGGCCGCCTTCAATTCATAAGAATCTTCTGCCGAATAGTGGGGTCAAAACTCTCATTCAAGACAAAAAACATACCTCTGAGTGTTGAACACTAATGCCAGCAGCAGCTCCGTTTGGTCCTCTCAAATGATGGAAACAGAGGTTCTTCCACGAGCAATGAGCAAATACATGTTACTTGTTCCACCAACATGATACCATATGTGAATGGGTGAATATGTAAAACCTCCAAACATCATACCTTAAATCATCAAGGTTTCCTTCAAATGATTTGGCTACTGTGCACTATTGAATAAAACCCTGAACCCCTTTGTAGAGTTTTGTACCTTAAATCATCAAGGTTTCCTTCAAATGATTTGGCTACTGTGCACTATTGAATAAAACCCTGAACCCCTTTGTAGAGTTTGTATTTCCAAGGGATGAGACAATGATTTGCTTAGGCTCACCGATGGTTCAAATCCTGTTTGTTATCACACAAAAACCTTTGGCAACTTCAAACCTTCTCATCTATGCAACCTTCAGTCCTGATCTCTTGAAGTCTGAATGCAATAAACCAATCTTAGTGTCTTCCACTTTTGATGTGCCATCAAGAAGTAAGGGAGTTCCTTCATTGATGACAGTGCCAGCCAGCCCCTTTTAAACTTGAAAACCATCTGGGATCATCTTAACTATATGCCATTGATAAAGATATCCATTCTCCCAAAGAGTGCCTTCAGGATGTTCAAATTTTGAGACAACACAGCAATTTTTTTTCTTTTGTCCTTGCAATTGGTCATTTCATACATGGCTCTTTATTATCATGACATGTATTTTCAAGTTTAAATAAAAAAACAGCTGGATGAGATGATCTAAAAACTGGACAAGTCAGACTCGTCTTTGGAGAAAATTTGTCTTTTTGCACATGCAAAGTTTGATATGGTGAAAACACTATCAATTTTCAAAATATCATAGCTCATTAAATTATCACGTGCTGAATAGCGGAAGCTGCAACTGCGTAAGGTCATTTTGCAGTTTCCATTCCATCTTCTCCATTCGTTGTCACTTTTCAGAATTTTGAGAGATTTATTTGAAATGCATGTCTCAGGTAAATGCATGGGGAAATGCCATATATGATGAGTATGTTCGTCCACTAGAGGTTGTTTCTGACTTTAGATCAAATATTAGCGGAATTCGAGCTCATCACCTGAACAAAGGTTGGCTGATTTATTTTCTCCCCATTTACAATGTGTTTTGATGGAATTTCTCTATTTTTTAAGTCTTAGATTAGACCATAAAATGCTCCTATAAATTAGTTTGGTGTCGTGTTCTTCCTCCAAAGCTTATCTTATCACAGAGTAGTACTTATTTGAAGCTTGCTCACAATCTAAGGTATACTGAAGTCAATAGACTTGGGTTTCTTGCCGTGCATTGTTAATCACATCTCATTGCCTGATCCTTTCGAAGTTCATTTCTGATTGGGATTTAAAAGTTAATACTGAACTTCCCATCAAGTTTAATTTGTACTAAAGTTAATTCAAAATGTCTCTGGTCCTTGATTTTTGTGCCTTAGGAAAGTATTACCAGTTGCTTCTACACTCATGAAGCTCAATCGTATTTTTCTGCAGCAAAGGACTTGTGGAGTGTTCAGAAAGAAGTATCAGAACTGATCAAAGGGCGGATTCTTGTAGGCCATGCACTACAAAATGATTTAAAGGTAAATCACATATGATATATGATTTCTATTGCAGAATTTGTGATATCTCTTTCCAATTTGGCTGCTTAATTATTTTCAAATGCAAGGGAATGTCTGATATTGGGATATAAATTTATTTTTGGAGCCTTGATTAATGTTGTGGATATGATATTGGATTCGAGCATTTATTTGAAGGGTTCATGTTACAGCACGGGGTTTTTTAGTTTCTGTAATATTTTTTATTCACAATGCGTTGGTATTACTATATTGTTTACATTATTTGTAAACAATAGACAACTTGGATCTGTCAAGTTGATGACATATGCATTATAGTCACCATTCAATGCAGTATTGGTTGTTGGATCAGTTACGTTTCTCAAAATTCTGGTGTTGGCATCTATGGAAACTCAGTTCCAGAGAACTCTGCCCCACTGTACTTTATTTACTATTTAGATTTGGGACTTGAAAAGAATTTAGTACTCATGGATTATTTGACAGTGCTGGAAACACGGTAAACATTTTTGCATTGTTGGACATGTTTTCATGCTTTCCAGATGCATTATCTTACACTTGTTGCACCTTTGTTCAGTCTTTTTAAACTGGTTCTTTCTACATCTTTCTTTGCATCTTTTAGATTGCTGAATGAGCTGTTACTTATGTGTTTTTGAATTGTTTGATATGCTTTCCCTGTCAGGACAGAAAACCCTTAACATTGGTGTTTTCTTAATTCCTTATTTTTGATTTGCTGCTTCCTTGTCTTATTCTCAATGCAATTATTTCTTATTTCATTATAATGATTTTATATGTTATCGCCTCATGTAGACTGAAGTAGCTTTGCCAAACTTACGTTGGATGAAATTGGAAAACAGGTTTTGCGGAACATTTTTTGATACTTGTTCCTGGTCACACGTAATCAGACCAGTATTTTTGGATTGCTTTTAACTCTCATTTAGAAGATGAGATTTTTTTAATATTTTTTTCTTCCCGGTTTTTAATTATTGTCACTTTAAACGTGGGTTTGAGTCAGGTAAGCCTTTTGCATTCTGCGATTGACATTTTGACTATGCATATACAGATCCAATAGATAAGTGTTGATCATGTGTGGTATGGATTTAGTTTCGTTTCGTTTCTTTCCTTTTCATTGTTTTATTGTTTATTTCAGTGCTAAACAATTTCAAAATATACTGTTTTATACTTTTTTTAGAGATGCATTATAACTACTTCATGGAACAAAGAGTCACATCAATCTAACAACTGGATTACAAGGAAATTCACTTCCTGAAAAAGCCGGAAATGGTAACATTTGAGCTTGCATCCCAATTAGTAGGGACTAGATCTTTATGGAAAATTCCGAATTTGGATTTTACGAGCCAACCAAATTCCTGCTTAAAAAGCCTCAGTTTCCCTAAATTAATAGGGGATAGTTTCTCATGAAAAGTAGCTTTGCAGTTGGATTTCCACAGAAATCCAATAATGGACAACTGAACTGTGCGCCCTAAAAGTTTACAGATCTCACTAATCATTCAAATGTTCCCAGGGAGAGGGCCTTTACTAATAGGGTCTTAGATTTGGTGTGTAAAGAAGAGGCATTCCAGCGAAGGACAAAGGAAGCACAACGCAGAAATAAGGTCTCTTGGTTTTGGGTTGAAGACTGTAATAAAGTGCGGATTGCAGTGCGAGAAATATACCACAGAAAGGTGACCATCCAGTGAAGAAATGAAGAGGCAATCCAACGTAAGAAAAAGGTAATGCATCTCTGTTTTGGGTTAGTATCTACCTTGCACATCTGAGGTAGTCCGAAGGTCTCTTCAGGACTGTGATCTAGTGCGTAGAAGGAAGTCAAGCCAACAAGGATAAGAAGGCTTGCAAGATGTGGAAGGGATCTTGGTCTAAGGTATCGTGGGTATAATAAGAGGACCAAGGAAGTGTTTGCTGGAGGCTGAGATCAGACTATGGAAGAATCAAAGAGAAGCACATTAGTTAGAACTTAGGGCTGCTAAAATAGGGACAGGGTTTCCCTAGTGCTGGTGCAGTACGGTGCAGAAAAGGAGGTCAGCATAAAGAGCCTAGAAAGAGCAGGGACAAGGTCTTGGAGGCATACCGGTGTAAAGGGTCTGTCTCATGGTTATGGTACTCGTCAATTGAAGATCTATAAGGAGAATTACTTTCGGGTTTTCCTCTCCAAGAGGGAGAGGTTTTGGCCCTGGATTGAAGAGCCTAAACTTTGTGTCTCTTGTGTTTTGATAATTGACTTGATGAAAGACATAATAAGCTAACAAAGATAAGATCTAATTAAAAGAAGCATAGTAAGTTCACAAGTAATTATCAACAAGAGAAGTTGAATTAAACGCCCTAATTTCACAACAATTCAAAGATGAACAAAGAAACTATGGATTCCATACATAACTCTACATTTTGGACGAGATGCCCATTTTGTCGAACATAAGATTAATATTTATTGATTTTTTAAAATCGCACAATACCTTGTCCAAAATGTAGAATATGGTTTACTTTAGAAGAATATCAAGATAACACCCACACAAAAATTAAAAGAAGAAATCACAAAACTTTAACAAAAGAACAAATCATCAAAAATAAATATAAAGATCTTGAAGATCGGTTTCATTAAAAATTAACAGAAAGCAACGAAGAAATTTTCCGTCTAAGGGACCACAATGAGAAATTACTTTCACGGATAAAAAATTCCGAGGTTAAGAAACAAAGACTAAAACAAGAAAATGAAAGTTCTGATAAGGAACCAAAGGAGAATCTATCAGAAAAAGAAAAGGAAAATTCGTGCCCAAAAACCCTTAATAAAAAATTATTAGAGCAAATAAAAAATTTAAAAAATAAAGAGCAAGATACTAAGAACAAAGTCAATGATTCAGAAAATGGCGAACTTTCACGTCTAAGGAATCATAACCAAGCCTTACTTAAACAAATGAAGAAGTTTAAAAGTGACAAGAAATTGTGAAAATTTCAAATTTGAAATACTATTGCAGTGATAGATTTATTTCGCCTACTTATATATGATAAGTTATTTACGAATTTCTTTCAGTCAATGTTACCAGACTCGAAATCGACAAGGCAAAAGAGCAAAGAGTTTTAATCGGATCAGAAAAAAATTGGGAAAAAATCGGTGAATTCAGTAAATAAAGATATACACATATATTGAATTAAAAAAACATTTTTCGTTGATATTCAATATAGCTATGTCCAAACAATGCATAATATCAATAGATGTCCAAAACATCATGAATGAATAAGTATCTCATATATGTTATGAGTCCAAACATGATCCAAAGTGTTGACACCTAATCCTATGGGTTGGGTGTGGATATGTAATATTGTATAATAAATAATATTAGGAAATAAGGAAGGCCAAGAGTCATTGGGAGATGAATCCCAATAGCCTCACCTCCATGTATAAATACATGTACATTCTTCAGCTAATACACATTCTGATTTGAGGAGTTACCTCCTGGTTTGACATGGTATCAGAGCCAGTCCCACTATTGGCATTTTTGCCTGTGGTGTAACTCCCTCACTCCTTTGCTCAGTTAGTTTTTTTGTATAGTTTTGCTGCTCCATTAAATTGATGCTATATACTGTTATTCTGCATTTTTTTTTCTCTGCACAACTTTGACATTTGCAGCTCCTGCAGCTCCTGAAGATTCTGCAATTCTGCAGTTCCTGGAATACTGCAAATTGCAGCCCCTGCACACACCTGCAAATTCGATTATTAAAGTCCTGAAATTTCACCTACCCAACGCACCTCACATCTCCCCTCTTCCCCAACGCCTTCCCCATCGCCCAACTCCCCTCCCTACCTGCGCTGGCTCGACTCACGCATCACGCACCATACTCTCTCACTCCCCATGGTCCTCACCTCTCCCTAAGCTTCGTCCCCTCCAGTACAGTTACCACGCACAGTGCTTGTCCATTATTCAATACACATCGCCCTGTCCATTATTCAATATATACATCGCTCTGTGGTATATAACGCTCCTCCAGTCTGTCATATAATACCACTCTGCCGAGCAGTCTCTTTACGCCTCCACGCTGTCATTATAACACGCACAGCTCCACTCCCCAACGTATCTTACCGCCCTCACTACAACGCTCTGATATATAATACGCTGTATGATTTCCTCCATTTTCAAATACGCTGTCTATTCCACTGTATTATCGACTTCCATAATACGCTGTCTATTCCACAGAATATAGTGATAACTGTAATACGCTGTCTGTTCGGTGATATATTATCGCTGTCCCATTTAATAATACCACCAGGCTGCATATATAACACCAGTCCCACCATATATTACCGCCCTCCCATCTTTTATTACCGCCCTCCCACCATATATTACCACCTTCCCACCTTTTAATACCACCCCCACCATATATTACCGCCCTCCCATATAATACGATCTCATACATATTACCACTCCACCGTTTAATTCCGCCCCCCCTCCCATCTTTTAAAACCGCCTTTCTTCCATATTTTCAATATAGATTCCCATATATTTTTTTTTTGGTGCAGAATTCTGTATTTTTAGCAAGAGTTTTTGTCCCCTTTAATTGAAATTTTTTTTTCCAGAATTGAAGATTTTCTAGCAGAATTTTTTCCAGCAAACTAATGCATTCTCTCATATCTATTGTTGGGGTGGTTCTCTCCGGCAAAGAGAACTATCTTGAATGGTCTCGGAAGATTAAACACACACTCATTTTTAATGAGTCAGAAATAACCCGGAAGGACAAGAAGGAAATCCACCAAAGAAAGCCCACTTCACACAAGGAGTCGCCATTTGGGAAAACAAAGGTTCCAAGGCCTATGCTCGAATTGCAGCTTCCGTAATGAAGAGGTGAGTCACCATATTTCATCATTCTCAAATTCCTATGATGCCTTGAGCAAGCTAAAAGAACTCTATGACTCACATTCAGAATTAGAAAATGTTAAATTGATGATTAAGTTGTTTAGTCTTGAAATGAAGAATGATGATCCCCCTGCTTTAGCTTCAGAAGTTAGATCTATCATGCATGATATTGATAGCAATGGTGTAAAATTGGACATACCTCTCATAGCATATGTTAAGGCATTATATCCAATTTACTCACATTATCTTGAGTCTTTTCAAGCAAGTGGGAACCTTGAGCATATCACGTTTGATACACTTGAGAAAACGTTTGTAGAAAGAGAGAAAGCTTTCGGGAAGATGACAATCCCTTCATCTTCCGAAGAAGCTGCATACTTGGCACATAGAGAAAATATTCATGCTACAGATTCATCTAGAGGAAGAGGTGGCAGAAGAGGAAGAGGAAGAAGAAACTTCATAGAAAGGGGGGGCAGACAATCTGACAAATCCAATCTTCATTGCACGCGTTGCAATAAAGAAGGACATGATGCATCCAAATGTAGAACACCTTGGGAGAAAATTGAGCAGCAAAGAAATCAAGACAAAGGTAAAACTAATGACAAAGACAAAGGTAAAGCACCTGAATCCACTCATTATGTTCTAGCACATTATAACAATCGAGTAACTAAAGAATTATTTGATGTTTCATTTACTTCATGGAGAGATGATTGGTTGCTAGATTCAAGACAACAGCCACGTATACTAGAAAAGATTTTTTTGAAGTAATCTACTGACAAAGTTGATGGAGTTAAAGATATTTCGCAGACAATCCAAACTATTATCAAAGCTACACAAATGCTTAAACTGCTTGGTCTTCCGCATCATATTCATGAGGTTCTACACTCTCCCCGAGTTGAGGAGAAACTGCAGCCACGTCCAACCGCCAGTTAATGACACACTCCATTCACTTGCTCGATGGCAAGCAAAAAGAGTCGCAAAGACCGCATAGCATGAATGAATAGGAGGGAATAGAAGAAGGAGACCTTTTGTTTAAAGGTTCATCTTCGCTCATGCTCAAAACTTTGCATTCAGTTTACATCATGATGAAGGTACATTCCCATCAAGTCTTTTATGGCATGCTAGATTTGGACACTTAAACTATGAAAGCCTTCGTTTGTTGAAGAAAATGGTGTTAATGGACTGCCTACAATTCCTAGAAAACCTAAGGAATGTGATGCTTGTATTCTAGGAAAGCATAGCAAACAGCCATTTCATGATTCAAACTCCAGAGCACATAGAAAACTTGAGCTTGTTCATTCATATTTATGTGGCCCTATGCCTATTGCTTCTGCAAATGGAAATAAATACACGATGACATTTATTGATGACTACACCAGAATGTGTTGGATTTACTTATTGAAGAACAAGTCTGATGCTTTTCAAACATTCAAGAATTTTCATGCATGGATTGAAAATGATGCACAAACACATATTGGCTCTCTACGTACCGATAATGGAAAAGAATACACTTCAAACGAATTTGAAAACGATCTTTCGTCAACATGGAATCAAACATCATAAAACTCGTGCCATATAATTCCCAACAGAACGATGTAGCTGAAAGAATGAACAAAACTATTTTAAATATGGTTCGTTCCATGTTATTTTTCAAGACTGTAAAATTGATGTTTTGGGCTGATGCAGGTCTATGTGCTATTTACATAAAGAATAGGTGTCCTTCAAGTTCAATTAGAAACAAAACTCCTTTTGAAATGTGGCATGGCCACATTCCTTTGGTAAAGCATTTCAGGGTCTTTGGGTCCACCTGTTATGCCTTGATACCCAAGCGAAAAAGGAATAAACTTGGTGCTAGAAGTCGAAAATGGATCTTCCTGGGGTACTCCAATACCTCCAAAGGATATCGTCTCTATGACGAAGCCAATAAGAAGTTTGTAATAGCTAGAGATGTCATATTCATTGAAACTTCCAAGAGTGACAAGGTTGTTGTGCGACAACTTGATCGCCTGGATAGATTCACACATGCAAAGTTTTTCCAAGAATTTGATAATCAGATTCCACATCTTGAAGGGGGGATTCCTATATTGAATCAAACTGTGGAATCATGTCCTGAAGCACTCTCTCCCCCACATGAAGAAACAACCATGGATGACACATTGAATGATGCACAGAATTGGGAAATTGAATCTTGAATCAATCCCAACCTAGCAAGTGACTTGGTTCATCTCGTAAAGGTCCCCCCAAATGGCTGAGAAAGACACTAGAAAAAATTTATCCCGATGAGGTTGGAAAGACAGGAACAAGAAGTTCCACTAGACAAAACGAATGTGATGTAGATAATTCTAATTCACCTGTTGATATGGATATTGCTTATAACTGTGAATTGAGTTTGTCTACAGATCATGAGCCAAATTCCTTCAAAGAAGCCACTTCTCATGATGAATGGAATGAAGCGATGCAAAATGAGTATGATGCCTTGATAAAGAATGACACTTGGAAGCTGGTTGATCCTCCTTTGGGAACCAAACCAACTGGTCGTAAGCGGGTTCATGGAAGAACAAGTACAAAGTGATGGCTCACTTGACTTACTTGACAAGCACATGTTATCTCAGGCAAAAGTTGCCTTACAAAAAGAAGGAATCGATTATGAAGAAACTTTTTCTCCCACAACAAAATGGACCACCATCCGGACTCTCTTTGCCCTAGTAGCTCAGAATGGATGGAAAGTCCATCAGATGGTTGTAAAAATCGCCTTTTTGAATGGAGGTCTAAAGGAGAAAGTTTATATGTCCCGGCCATAAGGATTTGTTGTAAAGGGTCAAGAACACAAAGTTTGCAAGCTTATAAAATCCTTGTATGGCCTCAAGCAAGCACCACGATCCTGGTATGAGAAATTAACCAAGCATCTTCTAAAACTTGACTTCAAACATTTTGATCTTGATGATGCAACTTTTTTTGTTAAGAAAGTTGGAAAAATAGTTGTATATCTTGTGGTGTAGGTAGATGATCTTTTGATAACAGGGAACAATGAGAGCTATATTGCATCCATCAAGAAAGAATTGAAGAAAGGTTTTGAAATGACTGATTTGGGTCATGTTCATTACTATCTGGGTATTGAAGTAATTCAACATCCTAAATTTATATTTCTTTCTCAAAAGAAGTACATTGGAGATCTCTTGAACAAGTTTGGCATGGATGAATATAATCCCTTAACCACTCCAATGGAACAAAACTTGAAGCTCACATCTATTGAAGGGAAGGAATTTGAGGATGCAACT
This sequence comes from Pinus albicaulis, assembly GCA_034641835.2. Taxonomy (NCBI): domain Eukaryota; kingdom Viridiplantae; phylum Streptophyta; class Pinopsida; order Pinales; family Pinaceae; genus Pinus; species Pinus albicaulis. Next base: position 724,515,018 of record CM076573.1, read on the forward strand.
AAGTATAGACAACTTATAGGAAGTCTTATCTACCTGACCACCACCAGACCTGACATTTCATTTGCTGTTGGAATCCTCTCAAGGTTCATGCAAAAACCTTGTGAAGGACATTGATCTGCTGCAAAAAGAGTGTTAAGGTACTTGAAGGGGACTCAAGACTTTGGACTCAAATACACACAGGTAGGCGACTTCAGCTTGATCGGATACTCTGATTTAGACTTTGATGGCGACAAAGAAACAGGGGTGTCTACTACAGGTTACACCATGAGTCTTGGATCAGGAGCTGTCTCATGGAGATCATGCAAACAGTCAGTTCCGACGGATTCCACGACCGAGGCAGAATATGTGGCAGCAGCTGAAGTAACAAAGGAAATTGTGTGGCTCCGGAAAATCCTAGAAGATTTGCAGATGAAACAAATGTACTCCACACTACTCATGATCGACAACACTTCTGCAATAAAGTTGGCCAAGAACCCAAAGTTCCATGATCGAACAAAGCACATCAATACAAAGTACCATCTAATTCGACATCATGTTCAGGCCAAAACCATCCATCTACATCATTGTTCCACAAATGAGCAAACTGCTGATATCTTCACCAAAGCACTTGGAAGAGAAAAGTTTGAAAAGTTTAGATCGATGCTTGGCCTCACCAACATCCCTTCGGATTAAAGGGGGGAATGTTGACACCTAATCCTATGGGTTGGGTGTGGATATGTAATATTGTATAATAAATAATATTAGGAAATAAAGAAGGCCAAGAGTCATTGGGAGTTGAATCCCAATAGCCTCACCTCCATGTATAAATACATGTACATTCTTCAGCTAATACACATTCTGATTTGACACAAAGTACCGAGTCCTAACTCCTAACAAGTGACTACATAGAACCAGAAGCATCTGCTTCTAAATGTTTATAAAATACTGCATACTAATCAGTAAAAACGTAGTAATTGAAATCTCTTGATTGCTGTTGAAATGATACGATAATGGTTTGCTATTGAAATATTTGACAAATCACATATTGGAGCACACTGCACACTCCTCTATTAAGCTGAAACTAAAGCCATGCCTCTATTACCTTCTCGGCATATGAGTTGTAGGCCTGAGCAGTGAGAAGTGAGTTACGGACCGACGTTTAATTTTTAATTTGACTAAACCACACGACAGATAATGTGGCAACCCTAAAAGTTGAAATCTGTGCTCGTTGATTTGAGGGCTAAAAATCACCTTAGTCGCCTAAATCACAATTAATCGGTGAGTTGCGAGTCAAACTTGTGTTGACCACAAGTCAAACTCGGTCTAGAGTTGAATTGGATTGTTTGAGGGAAGAGTAGAGTTTGACTCGTGATTAATCGTGATTGATTGGAGATTCATGTTTCACTGCTTTCAGTAAATTCTGAAATAAATACAACTGCAATAATCACTTAACCATAAGCAGAGAATAGAACAGAACACATATAATAGAAACAATTACATGTACACAGTTATTTTTGGACAATTGTCCCTGGAAAAACCCAATGCTGGAAAACCAGTGCAACAAATGAGGGTTTGTATTATCCTTCAACAATGAATATCTTTTACAATAAGTAGACGGGCAGATTTCTTAAGAATACACCTGAGATAAATTCTTCGAATCCTCTTGGAAAATTTTTGATACCCAGAAAACACCCTAGCTTCCTTTGCATCACTCTGCGTGATATTCTGTGCAATCCCTACACTGGACTGCATCACTCTGCGTGGGCACTCAGTGCTGACCTCTGTGGCCATCTGCGTCCTCCTCTTGCTCTTCTCCGTCACTGTTGACTTCCCCTTCCTTCTTCTGCCTCTGCAACTCTGCCTTGCAACTCTCCCTCTTAAATCAAATTCTATTCCTTCAGGATCAATTTCCTTCGGGTACTGAGTGTGTGCCTGGCATACTTTCCAAATGACCCTCAAGCCTTCTCTCATAATCTTCTTGTTGATGAATTAGCGACCCAGATTTGATCTCTAATCAATGGCTAAGATTAAAACATGGCTTGATCTTCATTCTCTAGAAGATTCTCACTCTGTTTTATTAATACCCTTTAATTATTTAATTTCCCTAAGTTTAGACTTAGGGTCCTCATTAAAATAATTAATTATTTTAATAAAATATGAACCGAGTGGAATTTGCACAAACGGTTTTTGGTTTCTTTGGAATATTGATGTCCAAGTCTCCTCACAAATTTTTTGACTTGGAACACTTTCCAATGCTACAAAAATCAACACTCCCTCTTAGTGAGGAAAGTGTTCTAGCAAGATGCCAACTGCATCTGCTTTGACCTAAAGCATCTACTGCACTGCTGATGTTTCGACTGCTGCCCCTTATTTGCTGCGCTGCTGCCCTTTGTATTGTTGCTCATGAGACCATCTTTGTCACTGCCTCATTTGTACTGCAGCTCCCTCTAAATTTGGAGCCTATCCATTACTCCCACTGGAATGGATTCTTGACCATCCCCATCTTTTCTCTAAAGTAAGCATACTTAGTCTTACCTAGAGCTTTCGTGAGGATGTCTGCCACCTGCTCTCCTGTAGGAATGTACTTCAATTGTACAACTCCTCATTGGACATAGTCTGTGATGAAGTGACACCTGATGTCAATGTGCTTCGACCGATCATGAAACACAGGATTTTCAGAGAGCTTTATGCAACTCTGATTATCACACAAAATGCTGGTCACTTCCATCCTTTTGTTGAGTAAGTTCATGAGCAACTTACAAAGCCATATGGCCTCACACAAAGCTGTGCTAGTTGCTATATATTTAGCCTGGACTGAGCTCAACGCCACGGATTTCTATTTCCTACTGCAACAGGAAGTCATTCTTGATTCGACATTGAAACAATACCCACTCGTACTCTTCCGACATTGAAACAATACCCACTCGTACTCTTCCGATCTACTGGACTTCCAGCCCAGTCTGCATTAGTGAGCCCACTCAACTGGATGTCATTGCCCTTGGCGTACCTCAATCCAAGCTCGATTGTCCCCCTCAAGTACCTGAGAACATGTTTGGCTGCTGCCCAGTGAGCCCTCTGTTGAGAATTTGGAGGGGTAGTGATTAGTACAAATTCTCTTCTTGATAATTACTTGTGATCTTACTTGAGTTACTTATGTCTTCTTTCCTTTAGCTTAGTTATTCTTTCATCAAGTCAATTATCAAAATGCAGGAGACACAAAATTAGGCTCCTAGAGCCAGGGCAAAACCTCTCCCTCTTGGAGAGGAAAAACCACAAAGAATTCTTCATATAGATCTTCAAATGACAAGTACTATGACCAAGACTCAGACCCTTGACCTATATATATGCATCCAAAAACCTTGTTACTGCTCCTTTGTCTGCCTCCAATGCTGATCCTTTATTCCTGCACCAATTTACACTGATCTGTAACAACCTTAGAGAACTCGATCTCTAATTCAATCTTGTAAATTGTGATTAGGAAGGTAAATCGCAGATTTACCTTCCTCTGTTTCTCACACTGCAATAACCCTTAGACTTTGTATCACAACATAATCATTAAATTTACCTTCCTCTTTTTCTCACACTGCAATAACCCTTAGACTTTGTATCACAGCATAATCATTAATCTCAGCCCTTCGTATTACATGACATTCGAATGTATAGAACACAAACTTTGTTGAACTTCCCTTTGACTTCTCTGCAAGTATCTCAGATTGACCGCACATTAATTAACACCATAGACCCGCACTTCTTAGCTTCAGACCCGCACTTTGATTTTTGAGCTTAGCCGTAAGATGTATCTCTTGAAATCCGCATTCATATAACTTATGAAATTTGCTTTTGATTATCTTCTTAAATCCACAATAGACATCCATAAATTAGTTCGTATTGTCTGCACTTCTTCATGAGTGTATTCTGCACTTCTTCATATTTATCATTCACATTTCATCATTTGAATAATCCGCACTATGTGTTACACATTATCCGCACTGTATGTTGTGTCACTTCAGAGAGAATCCACATTGTTATGCTTTGTCATTTCAGAGAGAATTTGTATTGTTATACTGCGTCATTTCAGAGAGAATCCACATTGTTATGCTGTGTCATTTCAGAGAGAATTTGCATTGTTGTCTTATGCAAATAATTCGCAATTTTCTGTGTTTATATAGAGGTGATATCTCTTTCTTTAGGCCGACCATTCAACCAGTGAGTAGGCCGACTAGATCATCAAGTATATAAGCCGACAAGTAGTGTATGTACTCCAACATTTAATGAGGCATTTTCTTCATTGTATATGATGCTTATATTCCAACATTGATGGAGGCTGTCCATAGCTACTATTTCTTCAAGGATTTGTGACAAGGTTCATGACAAGGTCTGGAGCATATACTTATTTACTAGACACTTAATTACACATGAAACTAGAAGACAACCCTAATAGACATCAAGAAGAAGTCTATAATAAAATCTTGCTCATGAAACCCATGAAGCAAGTACAACCAAAAATACATCTTATTATCTTTGTCTTCTTTACATAAAATACATAATTACACAGTCAATATGAAGACCGACCTAGTTACACTTTTCAACACTCCCTCTTAACAAGGGAGGTATTCATACAGGTACATGGTCACTTTCAAACTGAAGAATCACATTAGAAGAATCGGATTGGTAATCGCATCTTTATAGCATCATATCAACCAACATTTTCCTAGTGCAAGGCCTTGACTAACATCCCCATCTCTCAATGAGACAATGTCTCTACAATGCTGGCGAGACACATGACTTATGGACACCATATTCCTTGTCTCTCCAAGGTACCTACTCCACCCGGGTGTTCCCAAAGCATGACCTTCTTGGACTATTCTTCTCTTGGGTAGCTAGCCCTCAAATAATATCGGTCCCCAACTACTCTTATCTTGAATGCCCTAGCACATTCTCAAAGAGTATCGAATTCCAGATGATTACCCAATCCTCCATTCTGTCTTCCCAAGTGAAGACCAGAATGATGTGTCTCTCTCTCCCTCTCAGCCAGGGAGGATCTATTCCACAAGGGAATGTACTCATTCCTGTATAAGGAATGTACCTAAGCTCATTATTAGGAATTACCCAGTTTCTTCCAAGTGATATGATTGATGGAAAAATGATCTGCAAATATTGTCAAAAATCTATTGTAGGAGGGGGTATTTACAGGTTCAAGCAACACTTGGTTGGGACAGGAGGCCATGTAAAGCCATTTGGAACACCAAATGAAGTAATAGGGCATATTAGGGCAAAATACCTTCAGAAGTTTGATACTCAAGTCACTGAACCAATAGAGAAGTTTGTGACTCAAGCAGTTGCAAAGTTTGGTAGTCGAGACTCAACCAACTGAGTTTGATTATGATGAGAAGTTTCAAGTGATAATGTTGATCACTAATATCATATATGTAGATTTGTAGTAGGCCAATGGCCTCATAGCTTGTAGCATTGTTTTTGGACTTTATCGGCCATTTGGAGCCTCATTGCTTATGTATTTTTTCGATGATATGTATTGTACTTGGTGCCATTTTGATATATTCACCTTTACATGGTATATAAATGAGCAAACTTTGCATTTTTTGTCTCTATTGGCTTTGAATCATGGTTGCAAATCTTAAAAATAGTTTTTTTTTTTTTTAAATTAAAATTAATTATTTAATGTATTTTAAAAAAACCGGTTCATTTAGACCTGACTAGTACTGGTTAGACTGGTTCCGGTCAGAAACCCAGTTCATTAGGTCCATCGGTCCGGTCACCGATTCCGGTTTTTAATACTATGATTTTAATATATTCTTGTATCTTCCATAGATATCTTTATATTCCAAGTCTTCTGGAGTATTTAACCTATTATAATGAACCTTGTTCGTAACATTGGTATCAGAGCATTCCTTTGAGTATACAAACTTTGCTCGTAACATTAGTATCAGAGCATTCCTCTGAATATACAAACTTTGTTCGTAACATTGGTATCAGAGCCACGTTGGTAGATCCTGGCCTTTGGCCATCAACTTGTCGTCGCAACTAAAACGTTTCGCTACACGAGTTGGAGTTTCTCCATTTTCGGTCAGGTCCTTGGCCACCTTAAAAAAAGAGTTAAAAAAAAGAATTGGAAAAAAAGATTATAAAAGAAAACAGTTTAAAAAAAAAGAAAAAGAGAATTATTTAATTAAAAAAAAAGGCCTTTGGCCATTGACATTTCAATGATTCTAGTAGAAAAAAATAGTCCGATGTAAATTTTGAAGGAGAACATTCATTTATATAAAAAGGTTTTACATTATTAATAAAAAATGCATGATAAAGTCAAAAGGGAATCTTTCCAAATATCTTTAAAACTATATGTAAGAGAAGGAAGAGTAGATAAGATTATCTTGATTCTTCATTAAATGGTTTAAAAGCTCGTGGTTTTAGCAACCCATGGTATTTTCAAGGTAAAAGAAGAACAAAAGGAATACAAAATCTCTATTTACGTGGAGAAAATTAACCAAGTCAAAGACACATAAATAGACATATATTTTATATTATAACCCAAAGAGGTGAATAGCCACATTTTACTAGGATTGTAACTATTCAAAAAGAAAAAAAAATTATAAATATATATTGAAGAAAAAGTTTATAAAAAAAATAAAAAAAATAAAGTTATAAAGGTTAGAAGGGTTATTTTCTAAAAAAACCCCAAGTTCATCTCGACAAAGCAAAATGGAGACAATCGCTGACGAGAAAGAAATTGAGTCTAATACAAAAATGAAAGAGGGAGGGTTTCCTAAAACTTTTAGTTTATGTGTTGGGGCACTATATAAACTCAAAGGATCACTTGCGGGAAATGATGTTAGCATCTCCATTGATCCTACTCAAAATAATAATTATGTTAGTACTAAATGTGCTAAGTTCTAACCAATTAGTGATTTTTGAATCCAATATAATTGAAACGAATTTTGTTGACACAAGTGACAAAAAATATGACATAAGCAATCTCCAACTAAGTAGTCGAGACTATACTTTTGTCTTGCAATTCACCATTAAAACCTTATTTTGTGACAATAGTGATATAATTCTGGGTTCTTCCTAGATTGAATCACTAGGATCTGTTATCTTAAATATGAAGAAGTAGTTTTTGACATTTTCATACAAAAAGAAAAAGATAACATTACAGGATGTTACAGTGAAGCTAGATTTCGTAACACCAGAAGATATGCAAGATATCGCAAAAGTCATTTCTCAAGAAAGTGAAAAAGTAATACAAAATATGCAAAGGAAAATTGACAAAATCACCACTGAAAAAATGAAGAAGTTACTCGTCTCAAGGATCACAACGAAAAATTATTGACGCGAATTAAGAAACTTAAAAATGACAAGAAAATATTGAAAATCAAACTAGAAGAACTCAACATGGAAAACATATCAAAGCCTTCAGATGTAGCGGACCAAGTTGAAGAAGGAGGAATGAATACGGATTCAGTCAATATTAAAACTCAAGAAGATGACAATCCAGTTGAAGGGAAAACACATTCAGATGTTACAATCCGATGAAAATTCCAATTGAAGAATCTGTTCATTAACATTAGTTTCTGAAGTAAATCAGGAAATTCCAGACGCATGACAAGGGAAAATCAAACCAAAAGAACCCCTTATCTACATCCGAATCAGAAGGATAGACACGACAATCAATCTATGAATCTATATCACTCAAAACATAAACAACAAACTTATGTTCCGAAGAAAAGTGATGTCAACACAATACAATTTGACGATAACAAATTATCCGAGCTATCAAGTAATTTCCAAGTTTCACAGAAGATTAATTTAGGATGGTCTGATCCCTTCTCAGTTCGGCAATTTCATTTATCACTCCAATGATCATATCAACTTGTATCGATGAAGATGGCAGTTTGGAGATAAGAAGACATTCGAAACAGAAAAAGAGGCATGTTTAAATGGGACATGACCTGCCTGGGGTATATAAGCTGGCCCTCACTCTCATTTGTATCATTCTCATTCATACATTTTAATGTATATTCTTGTGTTTTCAATGGAGATCTTTATATTCCAAGTCCTCTGGATAATTTAACCTGTTATAACGAACCTTGTTCATTACATTGGTATAAGAGCATTCCTCTAAGTATACGAACTTTGTTCGTAACATTGGTATCAGAGCATTTCTCTGAGTAACACATTACTTCAAGAGACCACAATAAACAATCACAACATTACTTCAATGTTCCGTGAAGCCGAAGTGATGGTATTCCCGCAGATCTATTTTACAGTGTCGATAAAAATAGAAAAGAAATTAAATGGAAAGGGAATTTTGGGAAATCCCAAAGTTCCTAAGACAAAAATAAGCTGTTTTTGGGAATTACTGGCAATTTTCAATGCAATAAATAATTTGGAAAATGTTGTTGGATGGTGATTTTCCAATTTTGGGTTCCGGATAATACAAATAGGTTGTGATATTTGAACAACATAGGAAAAAATGATTGGTAAGGGGAAAGTTTCGTATTGTTTGGTATAACATTTATTTTTATGTGATTGAGATAGAAAATTGACAGATTGTGCGTAGAGTTAAAAAATGACAATGTAGAATATATCATTTTCTCTTTGCCAATGACAATGTAATCTCCCATTTTCTTTTCACTGATGACACTGTAATCACTCATTTTTCTTCTGGCTTATGATAAATGATCTCTGATTTTTCTCTTCACGGATTGTTTTTGATTATATGTTTTGTGTCTGCATTTAGGTGTTGTTTTTGAGCCATCCAAAGAAGGACATAAGGGATACCTCTGCTTATAAACCTTTGAGAAGGTATGATTTCATGGGATATTGTAATATACCATATTATATCATAACTTACATATTAATTTCACATGGTAAATTTTCCTCCACAACTAATTAAAAAAATGCATCATGTTTGCAGTAAAGAAGGACGACCTAGAGCATTACGTCATCTGGCAGCTGAAATATTGGGTGTGAAGATTCAACAAAAGGAACATTGTTCTGTAAGACATTTCTTTTGATATCTAAATTTCCTGTCTACAATATTCACAAAACAACTATATCTGATACAGCAAGATAGCTACATGATCATATTGTCGTGGAAGTGTAAGCCTGTGAACAGTAACTGCTGTTCTACTTGAGCCTTTTGTAGAATACATCCTGCCATACATACCTACTGTAACTCTAGTTATACTGCTACCAGCATTTTTTATTCTTTTTGTAAAGCTTGCACTATTTAGGCATATAATAGCAAGTGCAGACAAAACAGAGTTGTATTTTGCAAGCTGCAACAATTATAGTAATTGATAAAAATCAATCTTCTACCATTTCTAGATGACCGTTTCTTGTCTATTGAATAGTTTGATTTCTTTAAAATTCACCTTAATAACTGTTTCCAAAATCTGAGCAGATAGATTTTTTGTGGCTATTACCCTTTTCTCCATGGATGTCAATTTTGACGAGCGTTTGATGGATAATGTGCTGTATTACATAGAGGCTGTTACGTCTAATAGTTGCTCCTTAGAGTTGTGAGGTCCATCAAATGGATGACGACTGTGCCTTTCTTCATTTAGATCTTTAAGAAGAAATCTATATGTAACAACGACTTCGATTTGTTCAAGATGAATCTGTTACCCACCATCAGTGGGTGACCCCATAGAAGAAAATTTTTCTCCTAGATTTGTCTTCAGCCAGCAGCTCTTGACAGCCACCAGTGTAGCTGATATATTGTGCCAGTTCCTCTATTCTGTGGAATGGTCATATGTCCCCTCGCCCATCTGTCGAGAGCGTATGTTTGAAGGTGGGCCATCCAATCCTAAAGGTATGTCTTTCATTGTGCAATCGAGTGCTTATGCTTGTTTTTCCTTGGGCACATTGGGTATGGATTATTGGGTGACTTGGAAGGAGGAAGTGTTTTGACTGTAGTCTTGTTCCCTCACCTTAAATGGGGGGTTACTCAACCCTAGTCTCGTGGGATCTCCCCTATTGGCTTATAACTTCAAGATGGGTACTACTTAGGAAATCCAGATTTTGGCAGCATGGTCCCATTTTCTCGTTTCATATTTTTCACTCCCCTCTGCACATTACATGCCCTATTTCATCATCTTCCCTCCTTGGGTCCACAAGGCTCTGGTACTCCCTGCCCCCTTGTCCACATGACCAATGGGTCCACAAGGCTCTGGTACTCCCTATATCCCCTTGTCCACATGTCTGGGTCAGGCCTAGAACAATGCTCCGAAGGTTGATGCAGCTAAAAAAAGAGATCAAAGCATATCATGGCCACATACAAAAGAAAATAATATCACAAAATGCAAAAGATGGTTAGGACATTATATTAGCACGTGGGGAAAAGCCAAACATGAGCGTTACCCATGCATTTCCCAACCCCTGGTGGGCGATGAACTGCCCCACCTTAAGGCAGTATTAACTGCCTATATCATACACAACATGTTCTCATCCCCTGGAGCCTCGTGCAGTATAATAAAGAAAAATCAAGAAAAGACAAAAGGAAAAAATAAGAAAGGTGGAAAAACAAAGGCTGGGTTAACTCATGTACCACGATATCTCCCCCCTACATCTATACACCCAAATATGTGGACATCTGTCATCATTAGCACCCTTGAACCAATGCCATTTGACATTGAGACCCACATGGTCCTGTCCACCTCATCATTATCCACATGAGCCCTACCACTTAAAGGATGCACCTTGGACATGTTTTTCCCTTTAGGGGTTGGGAACACCTAATAGGGTTGTTTATTAGCTACTCCTACCTAGAGAGATAACAATATTACATGCTCAAAGCCCCAAATTTGTAAGGGAAGCCCATTATGAAGTTTCATTTGTGCCCATGACTAACAAGCTTGGTTCACATAGATTGCTTTAATGAATTATTGTACTTGAAGGTGAGGATACACATTGGATCTTATATGTAATTGGAAAGTGGTTTCATCATGGGTTGTGTTACCCACCATTTCATTGGTGATATCGATAGGAGAATTTTTTTTCTCCATGACGGTCCTCTATCGGCAGCCAACAGTCCCTTGTAGCCATCAACTAGCTCGTTGTGCCATTTTCTGCGCCCTGAGCCAACCATGTGGTTCCTCACCCATTTGTATTGATCGTATGTTTGAAGGTGGGCCTCCCGAACCCAAAGGTATGTTTTGTCATTTAGTAATTGAGTATTGAGTTTACCTATCATGGACATTTCTGGGCATGGATTAATGGGGGGATTCAACGGAAAGAGTGGGCTTATTTTGTCCTTCTGTCCCCTTGACCTCCTTTGGATGTTACCCTTGGATTTTAGTCATGTGGAATCTCCTTTACTGACCATTTAGTTTTAGGGTGGTACTACTTGGGAAACCTCGACTTTGGTTGCGTGGTCCCGCTCCCTTATCCACATATATCACTCTCCTTCCACTCACTACAACCCCATTCATCATATCTGCCACTTGGGTACACATTTCATCTCTGGGTCCACATAGGGTTAGCCTCCCCATTCCCTTGCCCCCACCTTGGGTCAGGTTTTGAACGATGCCCCAGAGGTTAAAGCAGTTGAAAAGAAAAGTAAAAGCATAAATGGACACATTCAACAGGAAAATGTACCACAAGATGCAAAATATGGTCAAGACAAACATATTTAGCACATGGGCAAAAGCCAATGCATGAGCTCTACCCCATACCCATGGCCATCACCCTGATTCCATAGGCCCTATATTGGCCTCCTTTGTCACTCAGGAACCCATGATTGTCTCAACCTTTGGAGGGAAATGAACCGCCCCACCAAAAAGGGGGTAATCACTGTTATATCTTACACATCATGCTCTTATCCTTTGAGCCCCAAGCAATTAAAGAAAAAATCATAAAAGACAAAAGGCATATAAAGAAGGGTGGAAAAATCAAGGCCGGGGCACCTCATGTACCATGATTGCTCCCTCCTATACATTATATACCCAGGTGTGGGCTTTCTCTTTTTTAGCTACCCTTGTGCCCCGATATGTGGCCCACGATTGCGCCTCTCATTCCCTATTCCATCCACCTCTTTATCACATGCCACCACCATTTGAAGGATGTACCTTGGACATACTATCCTCTCAAAGGGTGGAAACCACCTAATAAGGTACTTGGCTAACCCCCTTTTTGAGGTGGGAGACATTAACACATGCTAAAGCCCACTATGGAAGGGCATGCCATTATGAAGTGTCTACTTGTAGTCCATGGTTTGTAAGCTCTTTTACTTGATTAATTTAATGACTTGTTGTGTTGGAGGGCTAGGGGCACATTGGATCTTATGTAGGATTGCAAATGGTGTCCATTCTAGGTTTGGTCCTAACCCTCCAGAGGGCTACATTGGCACATGTAGGGTGTGTGTAGAGAGCCATGGGCCTCCATAGTAGTAGATTACACACCATGGATCCCTAGATATGTTCAAAGATTGCTCGAGATCCATCTTTTGGATGAGGAAGATGCATCTGGTACACTATGTCCAACTGGCCCCACAGGTGCACCACACACTTGGCAGGTGTCCTAGGACTTCTATGTTGACATGACATCATTTATTCCATCATCTGGGCCCTTATAGATGGTATACAAGCATCTTCGACTCTCTTCGAGACCCATGAGGTCATTGGTGTGCCCCCATACCCAGTGGGAGCACAACAGGTTTATTGTTTGGAGAACAAGGGGCCACCTTCTTGTTCATCACTTTTGAGGATCCTATTCATCATTATGGCACTTATGGACCTCATCAGGCCTCTTGGAGGGCCCTATGACATGCATAGATTATTATTTGACCTCTTGAGAGGCTTATTATTTTATTTGTGAGCTAGTTTGGTGGGCTTATCACCAAAAGTTAAATAATTTTCACATTATTTTATTTTCGGGGCTAATGTAGGCCCAAATAGGTAATTCAATCTCCTAATGAGTGTATAAATAGGAGTTGGATGAATTCATTTTGTATCATCATTGGACTTGGATCATTCTCTCTCTTGAGAACTTCGCATTTTTTCTTGGAGGATATTTTTGGATCATGGATGAATTTTGATGTGTGGATTGGGCCTTCTTATCTCAGAGCTTCTTATATTGCAAATATGTTGATGGTTGGATATATTCTCTTACATGTAAGTACAATTTTGATGCTAATTTCTTTTACTTCGCTACATACATTGATCATGATATTTTTGCTATTTTAGGGCTAGTTGTTGCATGCATTTACTGTAAAAATTCCCTAAATCTGGAATCCTATTGCAACAATTGGAAGATATTCATGTAATTGTTAATTTTAACCTAACAATTTATTTGCAGTTTCCTACGAAAAATACTGAATACATCACACTGCAACCTTCACAAATAAACTACGGAAACAAAGTTGAACAATAATATATCACACACACATCTGACATAGTTATTTTTGTACCAATGTCTCTGTAAATACCCAATGCGGGAAAACCGGTGCAACAACTGAGGGTTTATATTATTATGCACTAATTATTTATGAGTACAAGTCTATTATTGATAGATCTGTCAAATCATGCAGAGAAACTAACAAGAAAGATCTTGTGAGACAAACCACACTCCTCCACGGGAACCCAATACTAATCAACACGCAAAACGAACTGCCCTGCGCAGTGACTGCGTCACTCTGTGTCACAACTACGATTGCCCTCTGTCTTTGCACTGGTCTCTTTGTTGGCTGGAAACTGAGGCCTTCTAGCCTCTGAAAATTCTCTTTGGGATCTGGCACTGGCCCAACACTGCCTCCTCAGCAAAAGTACGACTTCCCTTCAGGCTCTGTGTAGTGACTACGTAAGCTCTGCATCATTGGCTCTGCGCTACTACTGTGGCTCTCACTGCCTCCTCTGCTATGCACTCTCCGAATGAGGAATGCCTCCAACTGGAATTACTGCCCCTCTCTGCAAAAGATCTCTCGATCAAAGTTTCTCCTTGAGCACTGGTCACTAAAAAATCGATCTCTTGATCCTTACTTAGCCAAATGTATTTTCCAAATGACCCTTCAAGACATTCTTATAGTGTTCTCATTTAAACTTCAACAACCCAAATTAGATCTCTAATCAATGACTAAGATTAACTTTTGACTTGATTCGCCTTTTCTAGAACATTCACACCCATATTCTATTAATTCACTTTAATTATTTTATTTTCCTAAGTTTAGACTTAGGGTCCCTTAAAAATAATTAATTATTTTAATAAAATACAATCCGGATGGAATTTCCCCAAACGATTTCTAGGTTATCTGAAATACATGTGTCTAAGCCTCTCTGCCAAATTTGAGACTTAGAGCACATCTGATGCTACCCCAAATCAACACTCCCTCTTAGCGAGGAATGTGCTCTTGCAATACATTCTCTGAGTACTGCTTTGACTCTATAACATCTCCCTTCGCGTTGCTGATGTCTGACACTGCTGCACTTCAGCTCTGCGTAAACGCTGCAACTGTACTGCCGCTGACACTGCCACTGTCAACACTGCATATGTACTACAACTCCCTCTCAATTCTGCATCCGTGTTGCTGCTGAGTCTGCCACTGCCAACTGCTACTGCATTGCAACGCAATTGCTTATTGCAACTGAAAAACATCCAAAATTGGACAAGTATGATGCATCTCGGTGATGAAGATCTGACTGCTGCTAGCCTCTGCGCTGTCCCTCTAAAGATGCTCGCTGTTACTGGCTTTTTCACTGTGCCTTTCTGTACTACTGCCAACTCTGCTCTGCGTTGCTCAGACTCTGGTTCTGCTAACTACTGCACTCCCCTGCACCAACTGGCACCCGTCCATCCTGCTACTTTTGACTTAGGCTCCCATAGCAAGGTGATGATCTAGGAGGTGGACTCCTCAAGGATCTTGCCCCAACTTGTAGATCTTTGGGTCTACAACTCCAAATCATCCCACCTTCCTCCTGGAGGTATATGTGCAATGATCGCGAATTCCTCCTCCTCTATCTTCACTGTTGTGGCCTAAGGATCATGCTTCTTGTCCTTCTTCTGGAGAGGACACTGTGTGGCGTAATCTCCCATCTCGCCACATCGAAAACATTTG
This sequence comes from Pinus albicaulis, assembly GCA_034641835.2. Classification (NCBI taxonomy): domain Eukaryota; kingdom Viridiplantae; phylum Streptophyta; class Pinopsida; order Pinales; family Pinaceae; genus Pinus; species Pinus albicaulis. The sequence goes on from CM076573.1 coordinate 724,530,064, forward strand.
ATCTTGGAAATATCCTTCTTCCTCTTGCGTTGCTCTTGCTACTCCTTTGATGCAAGGGCTGCATTCTCCTCCTTGACCTTCGAACCATTGTTGCTGCTGCTCTCAATTTGATAGTTGAGTAAGTCCCTCGTCATCTCTTCTTGCTGAAGAGCTGCCAACATCGCTTCCTAGTTTGGTAACTTCTCTTTGCCTAGAATGCTATGGACAAAGACCTGATAATCTTTAGACATGAATTTAAGGCAAGTCTAACCATCTTTGTAGGTTGAGGAGTTGATCCCACAGCTGCCAACTGATCTCGTTTCTCCTAAAGTCTATATAGGAACAGATCAATCTGCTCTCCCTTCTGCATCTTGGTGGTCCGCATTTTCTCCTCCAGAAACACCTTCCTCTGCTCGGAAGACCCCTGATATAGCGTGGCCAACGCATCCCATATCTCCTTGGCCGTCCCTTTCCCAACGATGTGTGAAACAATATGATCCTTCACTCCGTTGAGGATCAATCGCTTGGCTTTAGCCATATTATTCTTGAAGGCCCTTAATGTTGTTGCATCCACCGGTTCAGCCTGAGCACTGTTGATAAAGTTCTTGAGGTCATGTTCATCTAAAAGGAAGGAAATCCTTTCCTTCCAGATTACGTAGTTGGAGGCACCCTCCAACCGGTCCTGGTCGCACAATCCACTGGTGGCCATCTCACCCAACTACTATCGGTCTGCTACCTCTAACCCTCTGCGCAACTGGCTACCTCTAACCCTCTGAGCAAGCCACAAAATCTGCTACTTTTGTACTGGAAATCTGAGTTTCTTGGGCAAGAAACTCTCTGAGGTTAGAAATCCCTAAAAAGTGTCTTCAACTACTCTTCCTGATGCTTCTACACTAATAATCACTGTTGCACATCAAACTGCGTCCCTCCAGCTGCTCATCTGCGTAGATCTGTTGCGCTGCTCCCTCTGTCTCGGACAAACAACAATCTGGAAAAAATCCTACCTCTCTGTCGGCTCAATTAGAGAGAGATTTTCCTTGTTGATCTAGCCCTCCTGGCTTGGACTGCACACTTCACTAGGAAATCGATCTGCTGCTTACATAGCTCTTTGATCCCCAACTTCTGTTTCAACGTTGGATCTGCTAGATCTATTCTTTGTTCCTCCTGCACTTAGCTGAAACAAGCTCTGATACCATGTGAAAATTCCATGAATCCGGAATCCTATTGCAACAATTGGAAGATATTCACCTAATTGTTAATTTTAATTTAACAATTTATTTGCAGTTTCCTACGACAAACACTGAATACATCACACTGCAACCTTCACAAATAAACTACGGAAAAATAAAAGCGCGGAAACAAAACTGAACAAGAATAGATCACAAACACATCTGACAGTTATTTTTGGACCAATGTCCCCGGAAAAACCCAATGCGGAAAACTGGCGCAACAGTTGAGGGTTTATATTATTATGCAGTAATTATTTCCAAGTACAAGTCTATGATTGACAGGTCTGTCAAATCATGCAGAGAAATTGACAAGAAAGATCTTGTGAGACAAACCTCACTCCTCCACGAGAACCCGACACTGATCAACACCCAAAACGAACTGCCCTGCTCTGCCTCTGTGCAGTGACTCGTCACTCTGTGCAATCTCTGCGTCACAGCTACGACTGCCATTTGTCTCTGCGTTGGTCTCTCTGCTGGCTAGAAATTGAGGCCTTCTGGCCTCTGGAAAATCTCTCCGAGATCTGGCACTGGCCCAACACTGTCTCCTCAGCAAAAATACGACTTCGCTTCAGGCTCTGCACAGTGACTGTGTAAGCTTTGCGTCATTGGCTTTGCGTTGTTACTGTGGTTCTCATTGTCGCCTCTGCTATGCACTCTCGAGATTAGGATTGCCTCCAATCGGAATTGCTACCCCTCTCTGCAAAAGATCTCTCGATCAACGTTTCTCCTTGAGCACTGCTCACTAAATAAATCGATCTCTTGATCCGTACTTCGCCAAATGTATTTTCCAAATGACCCTTCAAGCCATTCTTATAGTCTTCTCGTTGAAACTTCAACGACCCGGATTAGATCTCTAATAAATGTCTATGATTAAATTTTGACTTAATCCGCCTTTTCTAGAACATTCACACCCATATTCTATTAATTCACTTTAATTATTTTATTTTCCTAAGTTTAGACTTAGGGTCCCTTCAAAAATAATTAATTATTTTAAATAAAATAAAATAAAATCTGGGTGGAATTTCCCCAAACGATTCTTGGGTTATCTGGAATACATGTGTCTAAGCCTTTCTACAAATTTTGAGACTTAGAGCACATTCGATGTTACCCCAAAGCAACATTTATAGGATCAATGTGGAATTATGTTTCTATATAGCTTATCTCTATGTATGGGCCATGTTTGATGAACGAATTGTCCTAGAGGTTGAAGTTACCTTGACACGCCTTCTCCATTTGCAACGAAGTATAAATGCTTTTAAGGTGACTTTTTCTCTTTCCCTTAACATTGGACAAAGTTGACTTTGAGGGCCTCCTTGAACGAGAATCAAAATCCATCTTCATAGTTCAAGTTGACTCCATATCCCCAAGAGGAATTAGGCACTGATCCATCAAAAGGTGGTCACTTTGAACCTATTTTCTTCACCATTTCCTCTCTCCTAGGTCTAGCTACACTGGGCCACCTAGGGCATCAATTTCTTGACAAAGTAGCCCTAGAAAAAGTTCGATCTCCTAACGCCTACTGCATTGTGTGTCCTCAAGGTCCCCTCCAATTTTGAAGAAATTCCAACGGTGGGATTGCGAGATATCTCAAGCCCTAGGTCAGAGACCAAACTTTGCCCTCGTGTTCCCAAGGCTACCACCTCACATGATCAAACTAATAGCTTTAAGTGAAAATTCTTGTATTGATCCTTTCCCCTGCCTTGTTTAGGATAAGGTTATCATCGGTTGCTAAACTCCCTCCCCTTAACCTAAGTTGGGTCCACTTGCCTCCGTGTGGTCCCATTCCTCATCAAAGACAATTCAGGAATACAAGTTCTATAAGGATTTTATGGATTAAGGATACTTCTTATGAAGGCATATTCCTTCAACCTAACCCTCAAGTCCTCACCTCCTCTCCTAGAACGTCTTGTACCTTGCTTAAAGAGAAAGCAAGCTCCATTCTTAATCTTATTCTAGGAAAGGGGTCTTTAAGGTCACTTCACATCTGTTTGTTGATCCATCCTTTTTAAGTGACTTCCTAAATACCGAGTCTCCTCCCATTGGTGAAAGTCCGTAAAGAGCAGGGAGCCTTAGCTGTGGTGACAATGGGCTAAGTCTTTGTCTTTTCCCTTGACCTAGCAGTTGCCCTCTTAGGAATCCCTTTTAGGCTCCCTGCTGGTTTGAGTGGTAACAGGTTCGGCAACTTAACTGAGGCTGAAGCCTACCTGAGGATCATATTGACACTTTTAGGGGATGCGTTGAGAGTCATGGGACTCTGTCATGTGATAGAGAATCATCTCATCTCGTGGGCACCCTCAACACCTTCAACAACTTGTTCGTTGCCCCACATTATTTGTGAGATGATGCACTTGGACCGACATTGCCCCTAGTCGCCTTAACAGTGTACACATGGTTTGGAAGTTGATCCAAGGCCAAAAGGAGGTTTGTCTCACCCTTGAGGCATGGGAGGGAAAGCACCATTGTCAGTGCCCTCATTTGGAGCAATCTACAAGCATATTTTTCACCAGGAGACCCATGATACCAGTGTTTGTGCCCCAGAGCCACTTTGGAGCACCACATGATGACTTACATGGACATCAATGGGCCATCCCCTTGTGCATTGTTTATGGATCCATCTCTCTCATTTTGGCACTTTGGAACTCAACATGGCCTTCCAACAACCTCATTTCATCATGACATCATCATTTCGACTTACTATTGGATGGTTTATTCATATTGTTGGAGCTACTTGGTGCGCTTGTCACCAAGATTTGTTATTTGCACATACTTTTATAATTGTTGGGGCTAATTAGGCTATAACGAATTAGGGGAGACTCATATAAATAGAACTAGCTCTCATTGTGAGAGAGGATCATCATCATCACTTGGATCTTCTCTTGTACAAGAATTTGACACTTTGCTCTTGGATGCTACTTGGAGATTCTTTGATGAATTTTGATATCTTTGAAAGCTAAATTTTCGATCTCTCTTGGAGCTACTTCTTTTGCTATGGTTGGATATATCTCTTTTCATCTTGTAGAACTTGAAAATTTCTCTTAGATAATTTCTAATGTGTGGAACTATTGCAACTAGTTAATTCTCTTATGCCCTAATTTATTGAGTATCATTCTGGCAGGTTATTTGTTTGTAAATTGCACATGTTACTCATTGCATGACAATAGATGAATGTTCCTAGTGGATGAGATTTTGTTCTTCTTCCATGAAAAGCCATAGATATTGAGTAGGTAGTTGTTAAAGAGTGGTTGCTAGGCCATTGTTCTTTGGCCTCCTTGAAGATTAGGTGCTGATCCAAGCAAAATTGGTGGTCACCCTTCCTACCCTTTGTTTTCTACTTCCAAAAATTTCGGCCTCCTTTTTCCTAGATAGCTGCCTCCGATGAAATTCATTAGAGGAGGAATTTTGAGATTTAGCTTGGACAAAACTCTTCCTTAGTGTTTCCTCTTGAAGACCTCAAATTTTGGTGGGATTCTCATTGTTAGTTCTCCATAAATCTTAAGCCCTAGTTGTGCCCTAGAAGGGAAACCTAGATAGTTTTCCTTGGAGAAAGGTGGTCTTCTTGTGGGTCATATGAACCTAATATTCCATGGAATAAATATTACAAGACAGTTTCCCCTCTCCTACCTTGATCTTGTGAGCACATTGGAGGGACTCCTCCCACAAATATCCTAAAACCCTAGGTCTAGGTTGCTCAAGTGAAACGAAAAACCTATTCCAAGTGACAAATCACCTTACAAGGCTTCTTGAGAGGTCGTATATCTCATTTGGAATCTTGATATTAGGTAAGCCCATTATTATTGCAAATCCCAAGCCCTAAGTCTTGATTCCATTTTACGTCTTTCTTGGAGAGCCTTTAGCTTCTTGGAAGCATTGAGCATTGATTGAGCCTCTCCTTGAGTGGGCCTCATGAAATCACTCCATACTTAATTGTCATTGTCATATCCATTTTGAGTGATTTCTTCCTACTAAGACTCCTCCCACAAGTGAAAGTTTGTAAAGAACAAGGGACATTGACTGAGGTGATAGTGGGTCTTTGTCCCGTTGTTGTCGCTTGACCTAGTAGTTGTCTCATAGGTTCCTGTCTTAGGGCCCTGCTAGTTTGTGTAGCAACATAACCTACATGCTTGGTTTGTAGACTTAAGATATCTTTACATGGACTCAAGCAGGCACCTTGTGCTTAGTATGAGAAGAAATCTATATGCAACAACTACTTGGATTTGTTCAGGATGAATCTACATGCTTTGTCTGTAGGCTTAAGATCTCTTTACATGGAGTCAAACTGGCATCTTGTGCTTAGTATGCGAAAATTCATAATTTTTTCACAAATGTGGTTTTTCTCATTGCAATGTTGAAGTAGATTTCTATATTTGTAATTAGGATAGAGTAGTCCTCATTGTTGTTCTATATGTGGATGATGTTATTTTGATCCATAACACAAACTCCTGCATTAAGGAGCCAAAGCTAACACTTCAGGATTTGGGTGAAATGAGTGATCTTGGTCTACTTCACTACTTTCTTAGCATTTAGGTCACTGAGTTCCTCTCAAGGAACTTTCTTTCACAACCTTGGTATGTACTGGGTCTACTACAAGGCTTTGGTTTGAATGATTTTAAGCTTGTTGGCACCCCTATGGCCTCTTGGATGAAATTTCAAGTCCATTTTCCCTTCTCCTTTATTTTTTACTTTCTATTGATCCCGAGTAGGTCGTCTCCTTTACCTTACTCATAGTCAACTAGATATAGCTTTTGTTGCCAACATGTATATAGAGTCACTACTAGGGGGTCAAATGTATTTTATGCCATGTGAAAGGAACTACTTATTTGGGCATTCACTATCTAGTTGAAACTCCCATTCGACTTCAAGGATTCTTTGATGTTGACTGAGCTAGTGATGTTGATGAGCTTTGTTTTGCTTTTGGCAATTTATCTACTTTGGATTTTGGACTAGTTTTCTAGTTTTGTAAGCACCAATAGTTTGTGGGTCTCTCCTTCTTGGAAGCCAAAAATGTTTGTGTTGTACTAGTTAGGAAGCATCTTGCTTGGATGAGGATGATTGTTAAGTATTTCTCAATCAGGTGTCACTTGTCCATATTTTGATAATCAAATAATCAGTCATCTTTATCATAATTCTATGGATAATCAAAGGACTAATCACATTGATATATGGATGCACTACATCTTGATGGTTATATCTTACTTGTTAAATGTGTCTCTTGCTTTACTTTAATTTTTTGAATTGATTAACAACAGAAATTACATCAGTTGATTTTATAACTCCATAACTCCATAACCCATATACTTAAATGCATTGTGATCATAATTCAGAATTTAGGTGATGAAATTTGCTATTTCTGGTATTTCTACAAGTGGATTTGCATTGTTAAAGGTTGGTTTTTCATGTCCAGACAACATATTTACAGTGTTCCTATTATCCATTGAAGTAGTGCTATTATCTCCTAGGAGAAATTATCTCCTATTTGATCACCAACCAACTAGTAGTGCTATTATGATCTATAAAGAGCTATGCTTGTTACCCACCAAAATAGGTAAACCTAAAAGAGAAAACTTTTTCTCCTATCTTGGACAATTGACCAGCGAGCCAAAAACCCTATACATTTCTCAGTGATGATCATATGTCACATTCCTCTGCCATTTGCATCGATGATGCACCTCTCACCATCTAACATTCTTGTTGAAGGAAGGCGAGATCAATGTTGCAGGAAACGTCCCGCCGCCCAACCCCCCCGGCTCTAACCCTCGAAATGCGGTTTGTACAAAATCCGCCATACGAAACACGTTTCCTAAAAAAATTTGCATTTGCTGGATTTTCCCAACCGTGCGGCTGGATCCGCGATTCCGTACGGTGGATCTGCATTTCATATGCTGGATCGCTGTAAGGAAGCGTCGCGCTTCCAGTACGGATTCGTATGGATCGCGAGCGGTTCCATACAACGCGTATGGATCTGACTAACGCAGCTCAGAAAAGCGATTTTTATTTTATTTTATTTTTTTGTTTTTGTCTTTAGTTGGGTTAGAAGGTGAGTTAGTGTTGAGTTAGGGATATGATGGAAAAGATATAAGCTCTCTTTTACCTCCTTAGATGTTTCTTAGATGCTCCCTCATGGTAATGTTATCCTTTTACTTAAATTTTTAACATTACCATGAAATGACTCAGGATGTTTGAGAGTGGTTCTAGCCTAATCAGACTTCATATGGAGAAAATAGAATTTCATATCCTATTCAAAATTCAACAGACTTAACAGTTTTCAGGAATTCAGGATCAATGGTATGGTGGCATTTCATTAGATTATATCATGTATGAGGGTATGTGATTAGCATTTAATCAAGAGCACCAAGCGCTATATGTACCCTAGTGTTGGTGGTGTTAATTGTTGATCTCCTTTGTCATGTTGTTTGCAAAAAATTACATTTCAATCAAGTCAAAATCATCGATCAAGCATGTTAAGTTCTTTCTACCATATTTTAAGGCTTGCAATAGGTAGTTTGATCAAAATTGGGCAATTTTGACTAATGTCCCTAGATAATTGAAGTAGAGGCAAAGGCTAGACAAGAGGAGAAGAATCTATATTATAAATGGTTGATGCATCGAAATGGTTGATACTTAAATAATTAATCATTAATGTACAATGGATGTCATATCTATCTTGATTTATGTACAAATATGCATGCTTCCATATCTTCTACAGTTAATTTGGTATTTTGGATTTTTCTTTAATATAAATGCAAATATATATATATATATATATAGATATATATAGTAGATGCTTCTGAGACACTTCGTTTCCTAGATTTTTTGGAAATGACGCTTTCGTGCCCCCGCTTCCAAAAAAACGTCCCCGCTTCGTGCAACGTTGGGTGGGATACCACTCAATAGGCACTTTAACCATTTTGTAGTGGTTGATTCCAGTCTAGTATTAACCAAATACATCAACGATCCATTTAATTGCTTGTACAATGTGGCATCCACCAACTAACTCTCAAAAGTATTCAAGTTGGTAATCATGGGTGTAGACATTGACTTGCAATCCTCCATCTTGAATCTCTTCAAAATCTCAATTGCATAGTTGCCTTGCCCTAGGAAAATCTCTCCTAGTTGCTGCTACACCTGCAATCCCAAAAAGTAGTGGATCAATCCAATATCCTTCATCTCAAACTCCAAAGCAAGATCCTCCTTGCACATCCCTATGAGCTTCTCCGATCCTGTCAAAAAGAGATTGCCAACACATAGTACCAATAGAAGTGACTCATGATCAACAAGCACATAATACAAGTTGGAGTCCGCCTCACTCTTAATGAAGCCCAATCCAAGTAGGTACCCATCAATCCTAGAGTAACATGTGTTAGGTGCCTGCTTATGTCATTATAAGCTCTTCTTCTTTCTGCATACATGGGACTCCATTCCATGCACCTTGTTACTGCTCAAACTACCAGGGGTCCTAGGAGGGGATCCTATAGAGCAACTACTAGGTCAAGTGGCAAAAATGGAGCGATAATCCACTGTCACCTCAGCTAAAGCTCCCTGTTCTTTACGGACTTACACTGATGGGAGAAGTCCCGATATGAGAGGAATCACTAGAAACGATAAATCAATGATGGGATGAAAGGTGATTCCTAAAGGCCTATTCACAAGAGAGGCTCAAATAATTGGCTTGCTTGCTTTAGAAGCAAGGTGATTGGCTCTCTAGCAAGGGGTTAGGGGATGCCTCAGCTTAGGTTTAGAGAATATCCCTTAATAGGAGGTATCCTATACCTAGGGATCCCAAAGGAGAAATGAAATTTAAGTCACAAAGTTGTGGGACCATAAAGAACCCACGTGGGCCCAAACTAGGTCAAGGTTATGGAGTTGATCGACAACAAAGGGACTTGACCAGGTTAGGGAGGACAATAGATCAAAGGAATAATTTTCTTTTGAAATTCAAGTGCAATGATCCATATGAGGACACTAACCCAAAGCAAACTAGGGAGAGGAATGATCCTTGAGCTAGGGCTTGCAATATCTTAGGTTTCCACTGTTGGATTGAGTTCAAATTTGGAGGACCCCCTGAGAAAACCCCAACATAGTTGTGGACCAAATTTCAAGGGTTTTGGATGACTACAAAATATTTCGCTTGATGCCCTAGAAGAGTTTCTAGGGTAGGCCTAGAGGGGAGGAAAAGGTGAAAAAGATGTTCATTTAAGTGATCACCAAGGGCTAGACTAGTGCCTTGCCTTAGGGAGAGATGGAGTAAAGGAGATTTCGAGATTTGGAGAAGCTTTCACCCAATCAAGGAGACCTTAGGCAACTTCGCATGGCAAATTAGGGCATGAACTCAGCGACCAAAGGAATTTATACTTTGATGTGCAAGAATTGATGACTTTTCAAGGTATTATCAATGAATTTTGGCCTCTAGGAACATTCATTCATCATACATGACACATGTAACATACACAATGCCTCATAAGTCCAAAAATTCCACAATTTCACATAAAATTAGGGTAGTTTCAGATCTAGAGAGCGAAAATCCTGTACAATATTCCCGTGACAAGAAAAATGTAAAAATAGACATTAACAAGAGCACTTACATGTATAATGAGTATATCCAATCATCAATTCAAGACAAAATTTGAAGCTCCAAGATCAAGAGACATTATCCAAACATAAAAATTCGTCCATGAAACCAAACTTGTCCTCCAAAAGGGAATGCTAAATTCTCACAAGAGCTACTAATCCAATCCAAGTGATGATGGGAGTAATGAATGAGCGTCTAATCTATTTATATCCTTCCTAAAGAGTTCGATCACCTTACTTCTAAAGCAAGCAAGTCAATTATTTGAGCCTCTCTTATGAATAGGCTTTAGGAATCACCTTTCATACCATCATTGATCTATCGTTTCTAGTGATTCCTCTCATACCGGGACTCCTCCCATTGGTGAAAGTCCGTAATGAGTAGGGAGCTTTCGCTGAGCTGACAGTGGGCTATCGCTCCATTGTTACCACTTGACCTAGTAGTTGCTCTATAGGATCCCCTCCTAGGACCCCTACTACTTTGAGCGGTAACACACCTCAAATCCCTGAGGTTTCTTAGTATACACCTCTTCCATAATTTCCCTATTGAGGAAGGTGTTGAAGTGAGTGGTAGCTTCGAAAGGTCTTCTGCATAGGTTTGGTGTCTTAGCATGTGGATGACATTATTTGCCTCTTCTAGGTGCTTGGTTGCTGAGTAAGCGATTTATGTCTTCTTTCCTAAGTCTAACATAGGAAAAGTACAATAATTAAAGTAAATTAATTAGAGTGGACTATTGATTCATTTTTTAAGGATAAATAATTAATTATTTAAGTGACTTAGAAATAATCTCAACCTTTGATCTACATGATGGTTCTAGAAGGGAGATTAGGGTGTACTCAATGAAGATTATAAAGGGAGCCTTATGAGGAGGTGAAGACACAAGTTGTGTGAGCAAGTCATCGTTCAGAGAAAATGATTTTCTCTAAGTGCTAGTTGCTCTGTGGATCAGGAACACAAAGAAGGAGACGTGCAAGTGGATTGGGGCGAATCTAGGAGGGCCGAGTAGGAGGAGATTGTAGGGTCGAGTTGCCTAAGGGAGATTGATTTTATCTGGAGGAGGCAGAGCTGTTGGAGGGCCAAGTTTTTTCCTAGTGCACATTAGTGGCACATAAGGAGAGTGTAGGTCAAGTTGCTGGATTAAAATTTGAGTGAAGTTCTTCAAAGCCGTTTCATCTTGAGGCTAATTTCCTAGAGACAGAGTTCCTTGGGACGAATTCATTCTGGGGGAGCTGTGTTACAGGTTATGGGGTTTTGTATTTTTCTTTGTATCTTTTTCGTAAAACAACCCATATTTTCCAGACAATTATATGTTGGAGAATTGTTGTGGTTGTTTTTAAGATTTATTTTGCAATGTGTGCTTAATCTCTTTGGTTTATTTCTGCTACATATATTTAATTCTAGAAGTTAAAAATACTCATGATTTTTTTTTTGGTGATTCAATATTTATTTGTGTAAATAAATAAACTGTTGGGGATAAATTTAATTGTCATGGGAAAATAAATTTTCCTGGTATTAGAAATTTAATAGAAGGCAGTCTTCACATCCATCCGATGAATCCTCTACCCTGTTGGAAATATGGTAGCCATGGTTGCTATTTTCATCATGTGGAAAAAATAAATTTTTGCCTCCAATAATTCAAGTCAGCCTCTTATTATATTAGGTTGGCAAGGCTCGCGAGAGGCACCCATTCGACCACTATTTGTAGTCTATATAAAGGGGAACCTTCTCATTGAGCACATTGAATTTGTGTTGTCTGTCTCTGATCCAATGAATTTCAGAAGGAGAATTGGAGGGCCAAATTTCAGAAAAAAGGGTTTTGGATTTCATTTTGTTTTTGTGTATTGTTTTGGCTATTATCTTGATGGTGTTTCTGATGTATTGATAAATCTTGAACTCTGTCTCTCTCATAAGGAAGAATTTCCGGGTTCCCCTTGTGTGTTTTGCTGTGGCCTTAGACCTAATTTCAGTTTCTCTTGTCTCATGGTTTCATGGTAATTTTCTACTGCTCTTTCATGGTTTAATGCTTGATATTTTCTTATGTATAACTGCTTAATGATTTTGAATGAATGTTATCTATGAATTAATGCTAATTAATCATTGGAAGTAGTTATCATGTAGAAGAAAATTAATTTCTTGTTTGTGCCCTAGAAAATCAACATGGAACGAGAGCATGTTGAAGAGCAATGACTCTCGTGAGCTTCTCTAACAAATAGTTTTTGTTGAAAATTGACAGCTATGGGATGAATTTTCTTGAATAAAATTTCATTTTTGACCTTTCTAAAGTGACTTTCTAAAAATAGAAAGTAATGTCTATCTTTGCAACCATGACTTTCCAAAAATAGTAAATCACTTTCTATCAATTTGTAATCATATGCATACGATGGAAAATCACTTAACTTGTCCTTAATCAATTTCAATTGTTTAATTTTTAACTTTATCATCAATATTATTATTATTATTACTATTATCCTCCTTATGGTATTATTATATTATTATTAATAAGAAATTCAAGTCTCTCAATCATGTCATATGTAACTCCCTTCAATTAATGCTTATGTAACTCTCTCTCTCTCTCTCTCTCTTTCTCTCTCTCCTAATGGATTCATTCCTCTATCTCATTAATGCTCTTATACACCTTTTACACTCTCTTGCACACTTTAATGACTCGTCATAAAAAGATTCCTCTTACACTTCTTTAATGCATAAGTTACACTTCTCTCCTAAATGCGTTACACTCCTCTCCTTTATGGCATAAGTTACACTCCTATTTTGGCATATGTAACTCCTCCTCAAGGCGTAGGAGTTACTCCCTCATGAATTCAACCTCCTTGCTCTTCCTATATATTTGTGCCTCTCATCCTCATTTGGCACACTTACTTGTGCTTGTGATAGGAGAATTCGAACTTGAGAAGGAGAGTTGGAGAGTCTAGAAGATTATTGAGAGAGAGAGAGAAAGAGCCTTGAAGAGCAAGATCAGATCTTGGAGAGCCAAAGTGTTTCAGGTTTTGCATCAATTATTGTTGTCAGAGATCTTCTTCAAATTTTGGGTGAACTTCTTCATTCTCTGATTGTACTTTGTATCTCTTCTAAACAATTGATTTCTAATAGAAGAAGAATCTGGTTGGGTTTTCCCCTTGTCATTGACCTAGCTTCTCTGTGTCTCATTAAGTTCTTGACTGTCTTCCATTGTGCATATGGTTTATGTTCTATCTACAATTACTTAACTTATTTTGCAGCATAAAGAAGTTCTGGATTTTAAGTGATTGTAACAACATAGAACATCAGAATTTTAACATGGTATTAGAGTTTTGGTGAAGACAAGTTCTATTTCCAGCTCTCTTTCTGCTGGAATATTTCTTGCTGTCAACTCCATTTGCAACTCTCTTTTTGTTGGAATATCTCTTGCTGTCTGTTCCATTTGCAACTCATTTTCTATTGAAATATAACTTCTTGTCTGCTCCATTTGCAACTCATTTTATGCTGAAATATAACTTGCTGTCCACTCCATTTCCTGCTCTCTTTCTGCTGAAATATAGCTTTCTGTCTGCTCCATTTGCAGCTCTCTTTTTGATGAAATATCTCTTGCTGTTCCTTCTACTTATTGTTCATTTTTTGCTGAAATTTTTCTTCCATTTTGCTGTTGAAATATCTCATTTATAGCAGAAATATATTTTGCTCTCCCTTTCTATTCGCTACTGAAATTTTGAGTAGATCAAGATATCTTCCTTCTACTTTAAGAATGAAGAGAAGTTAGTTGATATTTCAAACTTTTTCCCTTGGAAGGCTAGATTGGATATTGCTCTTGGAGTCTTGAGGAACACGATGTTCTAGAGTATGTTGAAGGAGAGGTAGTAGAACTAGCTGAAAACTCCAATGCTACTATCGAGGTTAGATACAAGAAAGGAGAATTCAAGGCTAAAAAGATTGTCCTTGACTCTCTTGGAGACCACCTCTTCACTTATGTTTCCAATTTGAAAGCCAAAGAAATGTATAACAAGCTGATTAGAATGTATCAAATGAACAACTTGAGTCAAATTCTTACTCTTAAGAATCAACTCAAGGATGTTAAGATGAACAAAGGATAAACCATTCAAGCATACTTCACGAGGATATCAAAAATCAAAGATCAACTGTCAACTTCTGGTGAAGTTGTTTCCGATAAAGGATCGATACTTTTTTCACTTGGAGGTCTTCTTTCTTCTTGGGAAAGTTTTATTACTACCATCAGTAATAATGACAAGTATCCTACATTTGATGAGCTCCTGGGAAAGTGCAACCAAGAAGAATGCAGAATGATTTCCAGAGGGAAAATTCCCAAGCATGAGGAGGGAGAACCTACTACCTTTGTTGTACAAGGCAAAAAGAAGAAAGGAAGAAGAGGAATGCACTATTCGAGAAAGTATGCTCGCAACAACTCCTTAGACTTATCAAAAGTCCAATGCTACAATTGTTGCAAGCATGGCCACTATGTCCGTGATTGTTAAGAAAACAAAAAAGCATCAAAATCGAACTTCAACAATCGCTCCAACAAATCTGATTACAAAAGAAGAAGATAGGCTCCTTCTGGTCGCAGAGGAAACTATCATTCCTCAAGGAATGAAAGGTATGATAATAATGCAACTGAGACTCAATCAAACTAATTTCTTGTTTTTGCTCTTTCTAGTTCATCTCCTGTAGATTTTTGTGATAGCTGGTTGGTTGATAATGGTGCTTCAAGGCACTTACTGGTTACAAGGAAGTACTCTCAAATTTGGTTGAGAGGGAGACAACTTTGAAGATCATTCTTTTGGAGATAACTCTACATATTCCATAAAGGGACCTGGTTCTGTTTCTTTCCATCTGGATGAAGGTAAGGCTTTGACTCTTCAAGAAGTTTTATATGTACCTGGTTTAAAGAAGAATATTGTGTACATATCAACTTTAGAAGATAAAGGAATGAAGTTTGCTTTCATAAATGGTAAAATTCTCAGTTGCCCATCGAGATCCAACATGAGAGATGCCCTCACTCTAGGATCTAGATTCGAAGGTATATACAAAATCAATGGAAGACTTATTCATGCACTAATCCATGACATCAACCATCGAAGTGAACTTTGGCACCGAAGGTTCGCTCACTTGCACTACAAAGCATTACCTCATGTGAGAAATATGGTTTCCAGAATGCCGAAAATAAGATCTGATCATGATGGCGTTTGCCAACTATGCACAAGCAGAAAACAAGTGAAGGGACCATTCCCTTCAAACAAAAGTAGAACCAATCAGGTATTGCATCTTGTACATTCTGATTTATGTGGACCAATGCCTATAACTTCTCTTGGTGGTTGCTTGTATTATATTATCTTTGTGGATGATTTTTCTCGCAGAACATGGATTTATTTTCTGAAAAATAAAAGTCAAATCTTTTAACATATTCAAAGATTACAAAGCTCTAGTGGAAAAACAAACTGGAATGCAGATTAAAATTTTCAGATCTGAGAATGGAGGAGAGTTCACTTCTAGTGATTTCGTTGACTTCTGCAAAGAAGCTGGAATCAGAAAAGAGACCACTATACCATATAACCTAGAACAAAATGGTGTGGTGAGAGAAAGAATAGAAGTATCATGGAAGTGGTCAAAGCTGCGAACACTACTGTCTATGTTCAAAATAGATCTTCTCACCGTGCTTTAAACAACAAGACTCCTGAAGAAGTCTTCACTGGCGAGAAGCCCGAAGTTGTGCACCTAAGGATATTTGGCTTTCCTGTCTACTTTCATGTCCCAAAAGAGAAAAGGAACAAGTTGGAAGCTTAAAGTAATAAAACTATGTTTGTTGTTTATTGTGAGAATTCTAAAGTTTACAGAATATACGTACTTGGTCAAAGAAATATAGAATTTAGTAGGGATGTAACATTTGATGAAGATGCAACTCTTGGAAAAGCAAGAGACACTCCTCTTCGTCCTGCTAATGTTGATAGTCAAGATGATGTATTTGAAATACAAGAAGACCCTGAAGCTAAAACTGATCTTGTTGATGAACCCATGGAGCCCATGGATCCTTTGTATCCTCCTCCATGTGATCCATCTTCTAGAAAGAGACCTTTATGGTTTCATGGCACTCTACAAGATGTTGATAAACACAGTGCCCCCAAAGAAACTTTCAGATGTCGGTGTTGAAAAGTGTAACTAGGTTCGGTCTTCATAAGGACGTGTAATTGTGATTTTATGTAATTGATGTAAAGAAGAAAATAAAATTATTGGTGTTATGCTTGAATCATGGGTTTCATGATCAAGGAATTTTATTTTAATAGTAAAGGCTCCCATTGTGAGCCCTTAGGTTTGGTCATCAAATCATAAAGTCTATTGAGTCAATGTCAAAGATGAAAGACCCATTTGGGCATGTTACACATTGTAAAAGAAAATTTTATTGAGTCATTAACCCTCCAAGACGATGTCACATGCTATCCTTGAAGTCGTCCTACAAAAGGAGAATAAAATGATTTCCAAAAAGCATGTCGGCCTAGTCACCAAGAGAAGTCGACTTATTTGATGCACAAACCACTATAAATAGGCATCTCAACCTTCATTGTGAGAACATGATTTCAGTCAAGACAATTTGAAGAAGAAAAGGTGCGAAAATTACAAGAAGAATAACCTCTCATCCAATGAGAAGAAAGAGAAGGAGAGCAAAGGAATTTGAGACTGTCTTTGGGTTAATTCTTCACACGTGTCGCATAAACTAGGGTTTCTGTAGTAGGGTTTGCAAGAGTCAAGTAAAGGATCTTCACATCATCATTTTTGCTAGCCGAAATAACGAGAAGCCCTCAAGCCAAGCGAAGAAAAATCACCTCAATAAAAGCTATAATTCAGATCACACGTGTGATGTTGTAGAGATTTTAGGTAGCTGAGAATTGCAGATATGTGGAGGAAGATCGAAGCTTTAGGAAGTCTAGGATTTGTGGTGTATAAAGGTAGTTTGACTTGGGTTGACTTGAGTAAGAAGAAGAAGCAGAAAGGAAGGATTTTGTGACTTGGTCTTGGAGAGGTTGTCAAGGGTCTTGGTATTCTTCAATTGAAGTCTCTATAAGAAGAATAATTCATTTGTGTTTTCCTCTCAAGTGGGAGAGGTTTTGGCCCTGGCTGATCGTCTATATTCTGTGTTTCTTGTCTCTTTATTATTTATGCTTTGGTAGCTGTTTGATGAAGAAGTACACTATAATAATCTAACTAAAGAGATTATACTAGTTTAAAGAAGTAAAAAGCATTCGCAGTTATCATCACAGATAAATCTCCTAATTCCAATTCCCTAGATTTCTCAACAATCGGTTCCAAGGATATGTTGTATCCATGAGCAACATTATTCAAGCTAAACCGTGCACTTTTGAAGAAGCTGTAAAGGCTTAAGTGTGGAAAGATGTGATGGCTGAAGAATATGAATCCATCATTCATAATGATGTATGGGAAGTGGTTCCAAGACCCCAAGGTAAATCTGTTGTATCTTCTGAATGGTTGTATAAACTTAAACATGGTGTTGATGGCAATATTGAAAAATATAAAGCTAGATTTGTGGCTAGAGGTTTCTCTCAGAAAGAGGGAATAGAGTATGACGAAATTTTTGCACCTGTTGCCCGTTACACCACCATCCGATCTATTGTAGCTCTTGCTGCTAGCCAAGGATGGGCTCTTCACCAAATGGATGTGAAGACTTCTTTTCTGCGTGGCTTCATTAAAGAAGTATTTGTGGAGCAACCACAAGGCTTTGAAGCACATGTTCCAAAAACTCATGTCTGTAGGATGAAGAAAGCCCTCTATGGTTTGAAGCAAGCTCCAAGAGCTTGGTATGCTTGCATAGATAACTTCTTGATGAAGCTTGGCTTTACCAGAAGCAATGCAGATCCAAATCTTTACCTGAAGACAATCCAAGGTATGCCTTTGCTTTCGGTATTGTATGTTGATGATTTATTTTTGACCGGTAGTGAACCTCTTATTCTCCAATGTAAAAGATTTTGGTTCGATTTACTACTTTTTCGGCCTAGAGGTATGCAAGAAATCTAGTGAGATTTTCCTTTCTCAAGGAAAATATGTTGTCAAACTACTAGAAAGGTTTCGCATGACTGAGTGTAAGTCCATGAATACTCCAATGGAAATGAATTTCAAGAAGCTTTGTGGTTATGTTGTAGGACCTGATTTGGCTAATCCTTCTGAGTATTGCTAATTGATTGGGGCACTGATGTTCTTAATGAGCACTAGACCATATATATGCTTTGTAGTCAATACCTAATTAAGCCTGCTCATGCACACTGGGTTTCTGCAAATCATGTGTTGAGGTACATACATGGGACCATCAATTTTTGATTGAGATATATTGCCGAAGTTGTAAGGCTACATGGATACTCTAATGCTAATTGGGTTGGTAAGTCTACTGACAGAAATAGCACAACAGGGTGTTGCTCCAACTTTGGATATGCCATGATATCTTGGATGATTTGAAAGCAAAAGTCTGTTTCCCTTAGCACGGTTGAAGAAAAATACATTGTTGCTAGCATGGCTAGCTGTGAGGCAGTATGGAAAAGGAAGTTCTTTGGAGAGCTGTTTGAGCAAGCATTGGATACTACATTAATTTACTGTGACAATAAGGGTGGAATTCGACTTGCTAAAAACCTCGTGTTCCATGACTAGTCCGAACACATTGAGATCAAATATCACTATTTTTGGGATATGGTGCAATGAGGAGCAATAAGACTTCATCATATATCGACTGATGACCAGTTCTTTGACATTCTTACCAAGCCTTTGTTGAAAGGAAAGTTCTTGGTTTTTAGAGAGCAACTTGGACTTACAGATGTGACCCTTCCTAGAGGGTGGTCATGGATGATAAGCATTGGATGTGTGAGATCCTTGTCATGTGTTGATAAGTGGGTCCCCCCAAGCAGCAATGAACCTTGGATGAGCGAGATCCTTGTCATGTGTTGACAAGTGGATCCCCCCAAGCAACAATGAACCTTGGATGAGCGAGATCCTTGTCATGTGTTGACAAGTGGATTCCCCCAAGCAATGATGAGCCTTGGATGTGCGAGATCCTTGTCATGTGTTGACAAGTGGATCCCCTCAAGCAATGATGAGCCTTGGATGTGCGAGATCCTTGTCATGTGTTGACAAGTGGATCCCCCCAAGTTTTGATGAGCTTTGGATGAGCGAGATCCTTGTCATGTGTTGACAAGTGGATCCCCCATGCAGTGATGAGCCTTGGATTTGCGAGATCCTTGTCATATTTTGACAAGTGGATCCCCCCAAGTGTGTATAGGGTGAGGGATGTATCTCCCCTATGATGATTCTTCATTAGATTGTAACATCAATGTTCCAAAGCAGAGATAGCAGAGATCCTTGTATCAGAAAGAAATTCCTCCCTAGCTAAGAGGGAGTGTTGAAAATTGACAACTATGGGATGAATTTCCTTGAATAAAATTTCATTTCCGACCTTTCTAAAGTGACTTTCTAAAAATAGAAAGTCATGTCTATATTTGCAACCATGACTTTCCAAAAATAGTAAATCACTTTCCATCAATTCATAATCATATATATATATGATGGAAAACCACTTAACTTGTCCTTAATCAATCTCAGTTGTTTAATTTTTAACTTAATCATCATCATCATTATTATTATTATCCTCTTTATGATATTATTAGATTATTATTAAAAAGAAATTCAAGTCTCTTGATCATGAGACTCAATCATGGCATATGGAACTCTCCTCAATTAATGCATATGCACACTTTAATGACTCGTCATAAAAAGATTCCTCATATACTTCTTTAATGCATAAGTTACACTCCTCTCCTTTATGGCATAAGTTACACTCCTATTTTGGCATATGTAACTCCTCCTCAAGGCATAGGAGTTGCTCCCTTATGAATTCAACCTCCTTGCTCTTCCTATATATTTGTGCCTCTCATGCTCACTTGACACAATTGTGCTTGTGAGAGGAGAATTCGAACTTGAGAAAGAGAGAGTTGAAGAGTCCAGAGGAAGATTGAGAGAGAGAGAAAGAGTTTTGCAAAGAAAGAGCAGAGCTTGGAGAGCCAAAGTGATTCAGTGTTTGCATTGGCTATCGCTGTCAAGGATCTTCTTCAGATTTTGGGTGAATTTATTCATTCTCTCATTGTATTTGTATCTCTGTTGAACAATTGATTTCTAATAGAAGAAGAATTTGGTTGGGTTTTCCCCTTGTGGGTTTTGCCCTGGTCATTGACCTAACTTCTCTGTGTCTCATTGAGTTCTTGCTATCTTCTATTGTGCATATGGTTTATATGGTTTATGTTCTATCTACAATTACTTAACTTAGTTTGCAACATAAATAAGTTTTGGATTTAAGTGATTGTAACAACATAGAACATCATAATTTCAATAGTTTTGTGGTAAATAGTCCTGTAAAGAAAAGGTTGAGTTCTGAAATTTGTGGGATCTGAACAAAGGTCCAAACTTGTGATAGAGGATTGAATTTCCTGAGGCACTACGTGAAGTTTCCCTGAGGATAGCAATGATCCTTGCTCTATGTTTCAAAGCATGATAGTATGCAAGAAGGCCAAGCCTAAATGCAAGAAGTCCTTTGTGATCTGAGCCACAAATTCTATAGGTGATCCAGAATCCTAAACATAAAGTGATCCGAGTTCGTTTGTTAATGAGGTCAAGGAGGCCTTGATCGAATGCTACCTGTTGACCACTATGTGTCAATCACCCTATATCAACATACATTTTTTCAAAGCACTCCATCACGCTCGAGCAGTCAAGCAGTCAGAGATCATCATTATCTTACAACATTCTATCAAGTCATGTAAACCCAAATTCTGCAGCCCTATGGGTTGATCCTTTGGGTTCACCGCTTTCATTGTGTGCCTCAGTTGATGCCCCTACAAGGGTAGGCATTGTAATCGATGGTGATCGGTTTACACTGGGTACGAACTGTGAAATACAAGGACACTCTTGTTGGATTTTTAGTACCTCAAAATGTGTCCAGCAGAGCAACATTAATGGCAACAGTGAGCAGAGAAGATCTAGACACATTCAGAGAAGCTACTCCAACAGAGACTCCATGTAATAATCTTAATTGCAGTGGCAGTAGTACACTCAACACCAACTTTTCCGTACAATAGGATTGAGGGCTCAAGAATATTTATGGAGATAGAGATAGAGGGCGCATGCATATTTTGGCATGCATGTCCCATCCTCAGTTTATATGCTTTTTGTATATTTAGCAGTTCAGAGCTATTTATGACTTTCCTTTCATAAATGTTATTTTTAGTTTGGGCACTTTGAATTTGGAGAGTTTCCCACATTATATCGGGCGCAAATCCCTATGAGAGAGATGCATGCATGAATACGTGCACTCTGCTCTAGTGGGCAAACCTTCCTAGAAATAGTTCTTTCACTTTGAGGGCATTAATTTAAAGGCGAGGAATAGATCTATGGTTTATGTTTATTTCAATTAAGGTGCTGTTGTGCATGTCCACCTTCGTTGTACATTGTAGTCTATAAAGAAGAAAGCAGGGGTGTTAATTTTAGTTAACTATGGTATGTTCTATGCTTAGCAAAATTACTTTAATGTTCCTTAAGAAGCCCAATAGCAATTTCCAATTTAGATTTCTAGTAGCAATCACATTAACCATTAATCACATTGATAGTAAAAGTAGATACAACATGAAACAAAATGCAGAAGACGAGCCAAGACAAGAGAACACCAGATTTGGTGGATGCCAGGGATAAACCCCAATGTGGGAAAAACCCTTTGAAGGAGAGAGGAGAGAGAATGTAGTACGAATCAATGAGAGAAGGAGAGAGAATGTGTGAATGATGAAGATGCCAAATGCGGTGTGAGGTTACTTGTATTTATACAATTCGATGTGGGTGAAGAGACTCGTCCATTGGGCTTCTTGAGCCTCTATGTTGATGTGGCCGACCTGAACAATTTGCACATATGTGGGCATAAATTCAAAATCACACTTATGCTTGTCTAAATTGGATGATTTTTATATAAATTTTGGTCCTCTCGAAAAGAGGAATTTAATGCAATCATCATCTCCATAAAATGAGCTGCCCCAAGGTGGAATTTGGCCCTAGTTGGCAATTTTAACACTCCTCAACTAGGGAGAATTCTTTTGAGAAAGTAGGGCTTTTATTACAATTTTTCGTCTTGATAATTACTCGTGATGTTCTTTAAGCTTCTTTCACTTAGATCTTGTCTTTGTTAGATTATTATGTTCTTCATCAAGTCAATTATCAAATGCACAAGAGACACAATATTTAGGCTTGCAAAGAATAAAAGCTCTCACTCTTTCAGAGGAAAACTCGATCAAAATTCTTCTTATAGATCTTCAATTGACTAGTACCAAGACCATGATAGAGACCCTTGATTGAAGTGTTCCTCCAAGACCCTTGTCACTATCCTTTTACGGCTCTTCTCGTCTCCTTATGATGAAATTCCTTTTCTGCACTGCACTGCACCTCTATTAGGGAAGCTCGGTCCCTAATCTAGTAGCCCTAAACAGCGTGCTTCCTTAGAATCTTTCTCGGCTGCCTATAGTCTCCCTTCAACCTCCTTGCTACACCCTTGAAACCCTCGTTCTATTTGAGATATGCGAGGTATAGTGCAAACCCAAGATCGAATTGTGGTGACCTTGAAACCTTTCAGTCTTGCCTCCTCTTCGCACCTTTTCTCTTGTTGTGATAGTCCTCGGCCTCCCTGAATTGTATGCGAGGTGTGGCAGCCTGAGACCAAACTTGTAGATGTCCTTCTTCATGCTGTGAGCACCTTCGACCCTCCTAGGATATGCGAGTAGGGAGCAGACCCTTAAACAGAGATAATACATCTCTTTTCTTGACCCGATCACAATTCTTCTTCTTGCTAATACTCCTCTTCTCACACTTCTTTTCACACTGAATTGCAGTCCCTGATCCGAAGTGATGATCCTATAATGAGGCCGCATCACCCTTTATATAGGGACTGTCTCTAGCTATTAGGCCGACTTCTTCAAGGAGGATTTGCATCATACTTTGAGCCAACTTCAAGAGGCCAATGACAAGATCTTGGAGTATACTTCTTACATCAACAATGTGTCCTTTTACAAGTGTAACATGACTTCATTTACATGACTCTAATTATCTTTATAACAAGACGACAAAATCCTAAAGACATCAAGAAGAAGTCTTTGACCTATAATAAAATCTTCTTGCTCATGAAACCCATGATGCAAGCATTATAATAAATACATTTTATTATCTTTGTCTATTCATTACATAAAATCATAATTACATGTCATTATGAAGACTGAACCTAGTTACACTTTCAACACTCCCTCAATTTATTCATGATGGTACTCGGTCATTCTCAATTTGAAGAATCTCATCAGAAGAATCGGATTTGTAATCCCATATGTATAGCATGATATCAACCAGCATTGTCATAGTGTAAGGCCTTGACTAACAACTCCATCTCTCCACGAGATCTTGAGCCCCAATGCTTGGTGAGATGGACACCTTCATCATTGTCTCTCTTGGAACATACCCCACCCATACTATTCTTATCTTGGATTCCCAACCCTCAAAGAATATCGGTCCTTCCACGACTACTCTTTTCTTTGATGCCCTAATACATTCTCAAAGAGTATCAGATGCCAGATGATTACTCAATCCTCCATTCTGTCTTCCCAAGTGAAGGCCATAATGATGTGTCTATCTCTCCCTCTCAACTAGGGAGGGAATATTCCACCAAGGAATGTACTCATTCCTATTCAAGGAATGTACCTAAGCTTCCTCTAGGCTTAGGAATTATCAAGTTTCTTCCAACTAAGAAACTTATTTCTAGGCTCCCTCTTAATTAGGGACATGGAGCAACTCTTCAAGAAAATAATGGGACATCCAGTTGCTCTGAAGAACTCCTTCCTTCGATGTTATGAATTTCTTTGTTGAGGAGTCTTCATCTTTGGGATCTCTTCATAGGGCACAAAGCATCCATCATTTTCATTCACGAGTCATGTCATTGTTCCATCAGAGAGTGATAAGTCAGTCTTCTCATTTGGTCTAGCTTCATGTCATGCTGCTATCTCCAAACCATATCTCTTTCAAGGATCTTCCATCCTTCCATATGGTTTTCAATGGTGGAAAATATATACTTCCTTTTGCAGCCTTGCATAAGCTCATCCACATATTATTCAATTATAAATATGAGCACTTAAATAAAAAATTACCTTAGTGATGATCTTTCATCATGACATCTTCTTGTAGGTATCAACATCCTTCATACAAATTGACACATCTTCTAAACATATCTTTTCCAGACTTCTATCAGAGTCTACATATCTTTCTAGAAGATTTGCTAGTCAAGTCTTCTTGGTTTCCTGGATGTTGATTGCCTTTTTATCATGGTTGCACTTCTCATGATCTCTTCCTTCCTTTCTCCACATAGTTTTATTTCATTCCCAGGAGCTTCCAATATATAGTTCCTTAATTGCATACAACCATCTCATACTCCATATGAGGGCATATCATGTTGATTTCATCTGGTGTGGACCATGTCTTTTGGCAACCTTTGCATTAGAGGAGATTCTCTTTTTCCTTTGATCATACTTCGAAAGATAGAAGTATACTACCTGCAACCATAAGACATGACTTCATAATATCCAATGTAAGCATATATTTACATACCTCATCTCATCTCTTTGAGTCATCTAAAATTTCCTGCAACCTGCTTCATCAATATGTCATCATTTCTTAATCCTTGAATTCTGTAAGTTAGAATTCATGATGAAACCTTTTGCTTCCTTTCTAAAACAGTGAATCCAAAGAGGATTCCATTAGAACACATCGACACCTATTTCCATATTGATTAATGAATGACGAACCTTGATCTAGATGAGTGCCTTTCATAAATGTTATTTTTAGTGAGGTTCCCAGGAGCCACTTATTTCATAGCATGATTGTTATGTAAATTTGGTTCAAACATTCTCCTATGACAAGTGCTCCTACTTCAATGCTTCTATCATGGTGCCAATTCTAATGTGATGCATCTATCTTATTTACAATGCTTTCTATCTTACTATTTTACAACGAACAAATACCTCTTAAAGAAGAAGACGATCTCAATCATAGTAGAGATCTCTCACTTCTTCTTTCTTAGGCTTCTTTGACTCAGGTCCTTCCATTTCTTCAGCGATATGGGATTCTTCCTTTTTCCCCTTGTCGTTATTAGGTTTAGGACCTTCTTTTTTATAGAGCTCAAGTTCATTACTTCCAAAGCATCTTATTTATCCATGTTCCTGCTTTTCTTCTAAGGACCAAATTGACCAAATCTTCCCTTTCTTCTTGACATGGTAACATATGCTTGATTTTCTTCATTTGATCCCGAATCAATTTTTTCTTTTAACCTGGTGTCTTCTATCTTACATAGATACCATAGATCTTGGAATGGTTTGGCTTCTTTCTTCCCATATATACTTGAAGTGAAGTTTCCCCATCCCTCCAGTAGAGCATTCAGTACCACTGTAGTCATTACTTCTCCCAATTCTTGCAGTTGATCTCGTATTTCAGAGATCTTCATAAAATATGAAGTTATTCCTTCATCTCTTGACAACTTTAACTTGTAGAGTTCTTGTCTCAGAGAGACTACTTCTCTTGCAGTATTCACAGAGAACAACTCCACCAATTTGTCATATATTTCTTTTGAAGTTTCTAGTTTTGATACACACGGGATGAGAGAGTCCTTTATGGATTCTATAAGAATCCATTGGGCTCTTATTTTTCCCTTCATGTATTTGGCATGTGCTTGAGTATCTTCTTTTGAAGGCAAGGTTACAGACTCTTTAATGTTATTTGTGACTTCATTTTCAATCAGATTTAGATCTGTCCTTTTCTTTCATGCAAGAAAGTTTGAAGACCCAGAATATTTATTGCCTTCCTTGCAAAAAGTCATTTTGACAGATTTTGATGAAGTCATAAAGATACGTACTTGTTATAGATGTTTCTTCTTTGATGATGATGTAGATAGTAGCATAAGCTTCTTCTTAGAAAGACTCCTTCATGAGATATATAAAGGGATAGATCTCTTTAGATCTTTGATGATAGATGTCCTTGATGATGATGATAAAGGATGGCTTGATGATGGCTTTTTGATCTTGCTTTTCCTCGAAAGAAGCTTGATATGTAAGCCCTTCAATTTTGAGAGAAAGAGGATCTTTGAGTTCTTCTTGAGATGACTTGAGGGTTTCACCAACTTGCTTGTAAACTACTTCTTGAAAGATGATCTTCCTTCTTAGATCTGGGGTTTGACCCTTCAATGCAGATCCTTCACTTT
Organism: Pinus albicaulis; assembly: GCA_034641835.2. Classification (NCBI taxonomy): domain Eukaryota; kingdom Viridiplantae; phylum Streptophyta; class Pinopsida; order Pinales; family Pinaceae; genus Pinus; species Pinus albicaulis. Next base: position 724,556,156 of record CM076573.1, read on the forward strand.
GCTTTGATGCCTTGTAGAAAACTGATCCTTGATGTCTTCTTTGAAGCTTGATCCTTGTGTCTTCTTGCTAAACTTCCCTTTCTTTTCTTCTACACCTTAGCTCTGATACCATGTTGAGAAATTAGGGCTTTTATTACAATTTCTCTTCTTGATAATTACTTGTGATGTTCTTAAAGCTTCTTTCACTTAGATCTTGTGTTCGTTAGATTATTATGTTCTTCATCAAGTCAATTATCGAATGCACAAGAGACACAATATTTAGGCTTGCAAGCCAGGGCCAAAATCTCTCACTCTTTGAGAGGAAAACTCGATCAAAATTCTTCTTATAGATCTTCAATTGATGAGTACCAAGACCATGACAGAGACCCTTGACTGAAGTGTTCCTCCAAGACCCTTGTCACTATCCTTTTACTGCTCTTCTCGGCTCCTTATGATGGACTTCCTTTTCTGCACTGCACTACACCTCTATTAGGGAAGTTCAGTCCCTAATCTAGTAGCCCTAAATAGTGTGCTTCCTTAGAATCTTTCTTGACTACCTATAGTCTCCCTTTCGACCTCCTCATTGCACCCTTGAAACCCTTGACCTATCTGAGATATGTGAGGTATAGTGCGGACCCAAGATCGAATTGTGGTGACCTTGAAATCTTGCAAACTTGCCTCCTTTTCGCACCTTTTCTCTCGCTGTGATAGTCCTCGGCCTCCTTGAACTGTATGCGAGGTGTGGCAACTCGACACTGAACTTGTAGATGTCCTTCATGCTGTGAGCACCTGTGGTCCTCCTGAGATATGCGAGGAGGGAGCAGACCATTAAACAGAGATAGTACACCTCTTTTCTCGACCCAATCACAATTCTTCTTCTCTTTAATACTCATTCTCTTCTCACACTTCTTTTCACACTAAATTGTAGACCCTGATCCGAAGTGATGATCCTATAATGAGGCCGCATCACCCTTTATATAGTAACTGTTTCTAGCTATTAGGCTGACATGAAGATAGGTGGGTAGGCTGACTTCTTCAAGGAGGATTTGCATCATACTTTAAGTCGACTTCAAGAGGCCTAGTGGCAAGGTCTTGGAGTATACTTACATCAATAACGTGTCCTTTTAGAAGGGTAACATGACTTCATTTACATGACTCTAATTATCTTTATGACATGACGACAAAATCCTAAAGACATCAAGAAGAAGTCTTTGACCTATAATAAAATCTTCTTGCTCATTAAACCCATGATGCAAGAATTACAATAAATACATTTTATTATCTTTTTCTGTTCATTACATAAAATCATAATTACATGTCATTATGAAGACCGAACCTAGTTATACTTTTCAACAAATTCCACTTGCCAATCCATTTGTCATCATCGATCATCATGCCATCCTGTCATCATGTACCATCTCTGCTTTGTTGAACCATGATGTAATAATGGAGAATAATTGATCAAGAGTGATTCACAAGACCTTGCTACTCTCCATTGACAAAAGCCAGTCCAGAGGTAGAACCTCAATTGATCCCAGATCAAGTTGTTGAACACCATGCATCCTAGACATACTGAGTACGACAATACACGACGCATGCATCGGTAGTGCTATTGTCCCTATCCACTTTTCTCAACTCATTGGCCAGATGAGAGGTACTTCCCATGAGTCTCAGACTACATGGGTAGGATGTACGCTGGGGCATCAACAGGAGAAGGTGAACCACTCATCTTGTTCATATGCCATAGGGGAAGGTGAAGCACTCGTCCTATGCGTATGTCAATCATAGGGGAAGGTGAACCAGTGACCCTACACACATGTCAACCATCATGGGGTATCACAGGGGAAGGGGAACCACTCACCCTTTACATAGCACACCAAAAGGGGAAGCTGAATCATTCACCCTATGGTCGCTCATAGCTCCAAGAAGTACCACAAGCCCTAGGAGATCCCAGAGCTCAATGTCCAACTCAAGCGGGACCCTCATAGGAGTGTCTTTCCACGACTCCAAGTCTCTCTCTGAAGGCTAAGAAGTTGACCTTCCCTAAAGGATTTGTGAGGATGTCTACGACCTGCTCCTCAGTTCTGATGTGTTGGAGCCTTATTGCTCCTTGTTGTACCATATCCCAGATAAAGTGGTACTTGATATCAATATGCTTGGAGCGGTCGTGGAACATGGGATTCTCTGAAACGTGAATCCGACATGGGATTGGTTGTCACTGTAGATCATAGTGGTATCTAGCACATGCTCAAATAGCTCACAAAAGAGCTTCCTCAACCAAACAACTTCACAACATGGCATACTATCGACAATGTATTCGACCTCGGCGGTGCCTAAAGCAACTGATTTTTGCGTCCTGCTCATCCAAGATATTGAAGCAGACCCCAATGAGAAACAACATCCAGACGTGGTTTTACAATCCACCACATTTCCATCCCAGACAACATCAGTATATCCATGTAGCCTCAAATTGACGGCAGCGTATCTTAGACCATAATAGATTGTGCCACAGAGATATCTCAAGATATTCTTAGCAACAATCCAATGTATGTGATGAGGCTCGACCTTAAATTGACTCAATGTTTTCAGAACGAAGCATATGTCCAACACTTCCACATAATTGAATTCCATTGGAGTAGACACAGACTTGCAGTCCACCATTCCACATCTCTTGTGCAACTTCACAATGTATTTTCCTTGAGAAAGGAAAATCTCACCTGACTTTTGCCAGATCTCCAGGCCTAGGAAGTAATGCATCAGACCTAGGTCTTTCATCTCGAACTCAGAAGCTAACTCCTTCTTGCATTGATAAATGAGAGGGTCTGCATCGTCTACATAAAGGACCAGAATGAGAGGTATGTCCTTAACCTTGAAATATAGGTTAGGGTAAGCTTTGCTCCTTGTAAATCCTCTCATGCCAAGCCCTAGGGGCTTGCTTCAACCCATAGAGGGCTTTCTTGAACCTGCATACGTGTGTCCTTCGATCTTGTACTTCGAACCCCTTAGGTTGCTCTACGTAGACTTCCTCCTTAAGCGAGCCATGCAAGAAAGCAATTTTAATGTCCATTTGGTGTAGGCTCCATCCTTGAGAGGCAACGAGAGCAATAATAGATCAGATAGTGGTGTATCGGGAAACTGGTACAAATATCTCGTCATAGTCCACTCCTTCCTTTTGAGAAAAACCTTAAGCAACGAACCTGGCCTTGTATTTTTCAGCACTCCCATCAACTACATGTTTGATCTTGTAAAGCCATTTAGAAGTGACCACAAACTTGTCCTTGGGTCTAGGAACCAAATGCTGTTAAGAAATCTAAAGCGTGACAATTAAATGATTTCTCTTATTAAAACATTATCTTGTGATGTTTTCATTATTATTATTTGTTTTTTCGAATGATTTTTTCTTATCATCAAGACTAATGGAAAGCAACAAATAGAAGAGAACACAAGATGTAGGCATGTAGCCAGGGCAAAGCCCCACTCTAGGTGAAAACCCGATCAAATTCTTCCTTCAACAACTTCAAAATAAGATGAGACGACCAAGACCCTCACAATTTAGACTGAAGACTACCTCCATCCATCAAGTCAACCTTGTCATGTCATTCTTCAATTCTATGGTAGTCTAATCATTCTTCGCTCCTATAGCAGTCATCCTTCTTCACACTTCGGTCCTTGCAATGGCACTGAACTTTTATCTATGCAATAGCACCGAGCACCGAACCATCTTTACTGTGATAACACCGAATTTACTCATTGAGATAGCACCAAAATTTATTCACTGTAATAGCATCAAAATGTAGTCATTGTAATAGAACCGAAATGTATTCATGGTAATAGCACCGAAATGTATTCATTGTAATAACACCGAAACTGTGATAGCACAAAAATTTGTCCATTGTGATAGCACCGAAGTTTATCCACTGTGACAGCACTAAAACTTGTCCACTGTGATAGTACTAAAGTTTATCCAGTGTGATAGCACCAAAATTTATCCACTGTGATAGCCCCGAAACTTGTCCACTGTGATAGCACTGAATACTTAAACAGAGAGTTCATCTCCGAACCTGTCTTGCGAGTTCATCTCTGCAACTAACCCGAGCTTCTGTGGTGAGATTGATGTGAAGACCTTATGCTTATATATATAGTTGTTTCCTTTTGAATTAGGCCGACATGACTTCTGGAAGAGATGTGTCCCTCTATTAGGCCGACATGTGTTCTTTGAGGGAAGCCGACTTGATGGAGACTTTGATGAAGACACTGACTTGATGGAGGAGTCTTTGACCAAACAATAATTGACTTTGTCAGCAACCTAAAACCTACAATGGAGGCTTGACCTATAACAATTTACCCAAGCATGAAACCCATGCTTTAACAAGTCAATTAAAATAATAATAAATTTTCTTTTTCTTTCTTTTGAAAAATATATTTAATTTTGACTTCAAGTGCAATTAATGAAGACCGAACCTAGTTACATTCTTCAACACTCCCTCTTAACTAGGGAGGTATTCATATTTACATATAACTATAGAGGTACATGGAAGATCTCAAAACACATAATCTATGAAGATGTTTAGGCACCATAATGCCATGGACTAGATTCCTGACTAGGGAAATCTATCCAAGGTCTCTCAACAATTGAGGCACTGCAATGCCACAGTCTAGATTCCTGACCAGGGCAATCTATCTGAGTGGGACTAAGATAGTAAGATGGACTAAAACTTTCAGCCTCTTTAGGTACCATCAAGCTTACTTACTGACCATCAAATTAGGGATGATGGTGTTTATCCGAGGTCAGAGCTCTATGACCAACACCACCTTCCCTACCTCGGGACCTAGACATCAACACAAAGTGCCGGCCAGATGTCCTCCCAAGCAATGCTTCACTCATAAAGCCTTAACAAAAAATCTCTGTTGATCAAACTGATCGGTAACCAGCATGCTATCAAAACTTTGAGAGATTTACCTGTACAAACACAACACCAATTAGTAATACACTTTCAAATTTACATACTCAAAAACCTTAAGGGTCTTCCAGACAACTAGATGTTGCTTCTCAACTAATTAACCGAATCTTTGACGTAAGATTCCTGTTTTCTTTCCTACTCTTCATGCAACAACATATTCTTCAGAATGCATTCTCCAATCAAGACTATGGTATGCCCTCCCTCTTAACCAGGGAGATTTCTTCTATCCAAGCTCCCTCTTAACATAGGAGATGATCTTCCTCTTATGATATTGGAGAATCTTTCATGGCTCCCATCCTTCCCATCATGCTTATCATATCAACTTCTTTTATGAACATCTTCACCAACTTGAAGATGATGCACCTGCACAACTTAGATAGCAAGTATAACCAGATCTATAGAAGCATGGAGTTAGTCATAACAAAATCTTATAATAACGGAAGCATTAGACATAATCAACAAGAGGCTATACTTCAATACTTCAACTTCTTGCCTAGGTTTTGTTACAAACCCTAAATCACATCAATAGCTCAATCAAAATATTAGTCTCATTATATCTATAGGGTCTTAACATTACTTTCAATGATATGACAAGTCCTTTCAAATATCAAACCCTAGAAACAAATCAGATTAATACATCTAACAATTTTTAGAATTCAAATGTTAGACTTCCTACTAGGATTTCATGTAAACCCTAGATTTCATACATGAGCTCCAACAATCAAAACCAGTGACAACTTAATCAACAACATGAATAGTTTCTACTAGGGTTTGATATAAACCTTAGATTTTCCGTTGACAAATTCTCAACAATCACTATATAGATTTATACTAGTGTGGAAAAAGTCGGCAAAAAGTCTCGACTTTTTGAAAAATTCCCGAATTTTTCCCCGAGCCGACTTTATCGGCCGAATTTTTCATCATTGAAAAAGTCGTGGTTTTATGCTCAAAGTTCTGACTTTTTGCCGACATTTTCCAAAAAATCGTGAGTGGTAGTTTTTTTAATAATTTTCAAAAAATCGGGATTTTTTCTAAAAAGTCGGGATTTTTTCCAAAAATGAATATTTTTGTATTTTTTTAGTTTTGCCGACTTTTTCAAAAAACTCCCAACTTTATCGAGTTTTTCAACTTTTGGACCCTTGCTGATTTAATCCCGACTTCGACTTTTTCCACATTGATTTATACATACTAGAGAATTTAACTACTACTAGGGTTTAGTTGCAAAACCCTAGATTTCCCAAACAACATCATCCTAGAATATCAAGCTTTGACTAGGGCTTGTTTCCAAACCCTAGGACTCATGACCCTTAATAATTAGGTCAACACACATATCTAGGAACACATAAGCACATCATATGTCAGGGAATACATTAGACATATACCTATCACTGACCTAAACCAAGCTAGGGTTTCAATCAAATAGATACATATATACCTAGGTTTTCATTCCTAGGAACTTACTTTAAAGACATATCAAAGGTTTTGCTTATAGACTCAACCAAACCCAAAATATCTTGGGTTTCATAACATAGCAAAGCAAACCCTACTATACCAAAACTTCAAAGGTTTGGGATCTTAGACAACATCATTCAACCCTAACAAGTTAGGGTTTTTATGATCATACCAAAACCCCAAATATGACATCATTATCAAAACTTCAAATAACATTTCCCAATAACCCTAAGCAGTCTAGGGTTTCACACATTATTATTATTAGCATACCCTTAAGTTAGGGTTTTCCAGAGAACTTGTCGAGGGTTCTATAAGGACAATCAAGGATGTAGGGAGGGTAGATTTATGAAATGATGAATCACCCAAAACAAGAATCTTTATGATTCATGATAGTTAGACATAACAATGTTAGTAATGTAACACAAATTTCAAAATAAGATGAGCATACATTTAAGAGAATTTTATAAGGTGTATAGTCTAAGACATACCTAGAGATGTTCCTTGACAAACCTTGTAAGAATTCCTTGAAGTGTTCTCTTTGTATTAAGCCATGATCTCTTATACCTATAAATTATAATACATACTTTCAAGCAAAACGTGTGATAACAAGAATATGATTTAATTTTTCAAGTTAGACCTCCTACATAACCATGGAGGATGGAATCGTATGAGAAGTCATTCCTACCTTCAATCAAGGAATTTTTCTTGAAATTCTAGATTACTTGTAAACACTAGAAGATAAGGATTAAGGTTCTATTATGTTATCTAGAGAGTACAATCTTTATCCTAGACTAGTTATAAACAAGGACTATATGAACCATTAGAGATAATAGAAATTTAAAAGATTATAATTATCCAATTTTAAGGTCACGCCCAAGCCAGACACCAAATTGGTGTATGAGGCCCCCCTTGTTTGTGGGACAAGGGAGCCACCTCCGCGTAACAATTTGATTGCTAAGTCTACGAAGGCATACATACTCTACCCCCCTCCGGTTTTGAAACTGTGACCTCTTAAGAGGAAACACATGCTCTTAACCATTAGGCCCACTCAAGTTGTAAATATACGTACCTTGTGTTTACATACCTCTGATTTGATAGCTCATTAGACTTGTTGCAAGTGCATATTGTTAAGTAAAGAATGCTTACTTGATTTCCTTACGCTGGTTCCTTGTGCTTGTATTATCATCTCAGATCCTTGATAGATCTCCACAGGCAGCTAAATTGAGTTCCATTTCTTCAATGAGTAGAAGACATAATATACTTCTTCTCTGTTTCGACCTTACACATATCAATGACCATAGCAATGCTTCAACTCTTATACAGATCAATGCTTTGACCATATATCACTGAGCCCAAATTCTCCTTTATGACATGACTATGACTGTGATTAACACTAGACTTCACACTAAACTTTCTTTTGAGATCACACAGATTCATCACTGAAGTTGATCCGAATTTGTCTTCTTGTAGTTTATCACTTGATTTCACCGAAACTCCTTCTCTGAGTTATATCGACCTTTCTACTGAACTTGTTTTTTGAGGTTGCACTGAACTTGTATAATTGATATTGCATCGAGCTTGATCACCCATTCTCTGAAGTGATTGAACCGTTTCACCATGATTTTTATTTCTCAGACCTTTTGAAATCTGCTACACAGTCCTTCAAGATGCCTTTGAATCCTAGTTTTATTAGCCTAGAAAATGTCCTTCTCACTTGATTTTCAATACAAATGAAAACACAACCTTTCACTGAGAATACATCAAAGATGTATAACTGATTTTCAACCTACCTTTGATCATGACCTTAGCTTTGATACCATGTTGAGAAATCCAAAGCATGGTAGTTAAATGATTTCTCTTATTATGACATTATCTTGTGATGTTTTCATCATTATTATTATTTCTTTTGAATTATCTTTTCTTATCATCAAGACATCGTAGACATCATTCTTTATGATTGATTTGTACTCATTCGTCGCATCCTTCCATACTTGGTGTTTCATGGCTTATTCGAACGTACATGGCTCAAATTGAACAATAGTACTCATAGCAGCTAAGTACTCTTGACACCTGTTTGGCTTCTTACTTTCATGAAATGTCCCTCTTGGAGCAATATGTCTTTCAACATGTTCGAATGTCTTTGAGCCACAAAGGTCTTTTCCTCGAGGTAGAGGGATCACCAAGAGGTGGATCAATGGGATCCATTGGGCCTTCAACATTGGGCATCGGTTCATCTGTCGGAGATTCATCTTGCTTTCTTGCAACATGATCATTGTCCTTCCTTGGGATAGGGAGATCTCTAGCTTTCCTAAGGGTAGAATCTTCATCAAAAGTGACATCATGGCTTATTTCCACTTCTCTTTGACCAGACACAGATTCTATATGCCTTCAAAGTTTCACTGTAGCCCACAAATGTTCCTTTCTTCCCAAATGCTTCCAACTTGTTTCTTTTCTCTTTAGGTACATGAAAATACATGGGACAACCAAATATTCTAAGATGAGAAACATCAGGTTTCTTACTAGTGAAAACTTCTTATGGTGTCTTGAAATCCAATGCTTGATGCAGGCTCCTATTTTAAACATATACAACAGTGTTGGCAGCTTCTCCCCATAAGAACTTTGGTAGGCCTTGGTCATGGAGCATGGCATGGGTAGCTTCTATGATTGTTTGATTCTTCCTTTCAACAACTTCATTTTGCTCAGAGTATATGGAGTGGTGGTCTCCCTCTTAATGCCAACCTCTCTACAATAGTCTTTGAATTCATTTGATTCATATTTGGTTCCATTATCAGTCTTCAATATTTTGATCTTCTTCCCTGTTTGATTTTCAACCAAGGCTTTGAAAGAACGAAACCATTTGAACACTTCATCCTTCTTCTTCAAGAAATAGATCCACATTTTGCGAGAGAAGTCATCCACAAAAATTGCATGGTATAAGTATCCTCCTAATGATGTTACGTGCAACATACCAGATAGATTAGAATGGACCAATCGAAGAATGTCAGTAGATTGACTTTCACTTGAAGGGAATGGCCCCCTTGTAAGTTTCCCAGCTGCACAATCCTGACAAACACCTTTGTAATGAAGGTGGGAAAATTTTCGATGCCATAATTTAGATTGAAGAGAAGTATTGCAAGTCGTAGCTCCCAAAGGACTTCCTCCAACTTGATAGAGACCTTCAACCCTAAATCCAAGTGTAAGTGCATCTTTAGGGTTTCTTTGCCAAATACGTACCTTTCCATCAATGAATGCTACCTTGAAGCCTTTATCTTCCATCATAGAAATAGACACCTGGTTCTTCTTCAAATCAAGTACATATAATACTTCTTGTAGATGAAGGGTTTGACCTTGATTTAAGTGAAGAGTGACAATCCCTATCCCTTTCATGGGGTAGGTGGCATTGTCTCCAAGTATGATCTCCAAATTGGTCTTCTTTTCAATCAAATTTGAGAGGGCCTCCTTGTACCCAGTGAAGTGCCTTGAGGCACCACTATTAGTCAATGAACGATTCAAAGTGTCTGGAGGAGAGGCAGTAGTGAGGGCGAAAATAAGATAAACTTCTTTTTGTTTTTCTACAACATTAGTTTCCTCATACTTGGAGTTTCTCGTCCTCTTTCCTTTGTTGAACCTGTTGTTCCTTTGATTGCCATTGCCTTTGAAATTGTTGTTGTTGTTGTCATCATCTCGTGGAGTATCCTTCTTGTGAGGACACTCTCTAGCATAGTGGCCAAACCTGTTGCAATTGTAGCACCTTCCTTTTCTTCCTTCATTGAACCCCTGATTGAATCCTTGACCTTGTCTCTTTGGACCAGCATTGTTCTTCCTCTTTGCATGAGCGGAGAAAGAAGTAGGTTCATTTCCATTTGAAGGCTTGTCTCTCTCCATCATCCTCGTTTCTTCTTGAGTGCATCTAGCCAATAATTCATTGAAATTGAGAATCTTGTCATTGTTAAGAATGGTGGTGTTCAACACATCCCATGCTCTTGTGAGACTTCCAAGAGCAATGAGAGTGAGTTCCCTGTCAGCAACAACTTCTCCAATAAGTAGAAGATCATTCTCGATTTCAGTAAGCCTCATGAAGTAGGATTGGATAGACTTCCCTCTATCCATCTTGATGTCTTTCAACTTTTTCTTGAGAAAGAGGATTTGAACATCCCAATCAACTTATCATATATCTCCTTAGATGTTCCCAAGGCAACCAAATGCTTTTGAATGGAATCAATGATAATTCTTTTAGCTTTGACCTTACCTTTCTTGTACGTTGTCTTTGCAGCAACTGTGCAACATGTGCATTTGAAGGAGTCTCCACTACTTTTCCCTGCACATGATCCTTAGCATCATTCTCTTTCAAAGTAAAGTCCAAAGTCATCTTCCATGCATTATAGTCGGATTTGTCCTTGAGCTTATCCTCGGATTTGAAGTATGATGCAGTCGTTGTCATTGAAGCTAGACCAATATTCTTGTCTAACAACTCTTTCTCAGCGATTGCTTTTCCCTCTCTTGCCTGGGCTTTGTCTTCACCGGGCTTTGATACCATGTTAATTTTAGTTAATGATGGTATGTTACTATGTTCTATGCTTAGCACAATTACTTCAATGTTCCTTAAGCAACCCAATAGCAATTTCCAAATTAGATTTCCAGTGGCAATCACATTAACCATTAATCACATTGACAGTAAAAGTAGATAGAACATGAAACAAAACGCAGAAGACAAGCCAATACAAGAGGACACCAGATTTGATGGATGCTAGAGAAAAACCCCAATGTGGGGAAGACCCTTTGATCAATTCTTTTTATTCTTAAAGAAAAACGTTCAACAGGAAAGAGAGGGTACAAAAAGTCAAATTGACTTGCCCAATTCAAAATCAAAACAACCCTGTCAATTTCTGCAGTCACTGTTGTCAAACTTCAGCGCAAACCAGAAAGTCAACGTTGGTCAGAACAACAATAAATATTCCTCAAAACAGCTTGGTGTTCCCCAGTCAAACTTGATCTGATCAGAATGTCAAAGTTAGTCCAAAACAGTGACAAAGTCAACGGTCAAATTGCTGTCCTGAAATTTGCGGTCAAACTACAATTTTGTCTGTGGTCAAAGTGCACATAATGCCTCGGTTTCTGTGCCAAAAGATGCAGCCGGCTAAGACAGAAATAAGCCCAGAAAGTCGAGGTCAAATAATGCTTGGAAGGTCACGGTCAACGCTGGTCAAACTGCAGAATTTCCTGAGATTTTCGGCCTTACAATTCAGTCTGAAAGTTCGTCCTCCTTGATCCACATGCATGAGAGAGAAGAATGCCCAATGTAGTACAAACCAATGAGAGAAGGAGATAATGTGTGAGTGGTAAAGATGCCAAATGAGGTGTGAGGTCACTCGTATTTATACAATGCGCTGTGGTTGAAGAGACACGTCCATTGGGCTTCTTGAGCCTACATGTTAATGTGGCCGACCTGAACAATTTGCACATATGTGGGCATAAATTCAAAATCACACTAGTGCTTGTCCAAATTGGAGGATCTTTATATCAATTTTGGTCCTCTCGAAAAGAGGAATTTAATGCAATCATCAACTCCATCAAATCATCTCCATCAAATGAGCTTTCCCAAGGTGGATTTTGGCCCTAGTTGCCAATTTTAGCAAGGGGGTATAGGTTCTATAAATTCAGTTTTTCGAAAGACAGGGAGCAGTGGCTGAAGGGTAGAGTTTGAAGTTTTCCATGTATTTCCTTTTTTCAAGAGTAATAAACAATGATGTGATTTAAATTTTATGTGTAGTTTTTGCTACTTAAGTTTGATGTAGATTTTGACTGGCACAAAGAGGGGAGAAAATGTAAGGCTTTCTTTTATATTGCCTTTGTAATCTCATGGTATGCATAGCTCCTTTTAACCCTTGTACGAACAAAACTCCAAAAATTGTGTTTCATACTCCCCATTGCTCTCTATATACATTTCTTGGTAATCTTCAATTTTATTTGATTATTTGTAGGTTGAAGATGCTCGTGCAACTTTGTTCATATATCAAAAGTTTAAAAAGGAATGGGAAAAGGCCATTAGGGAGAAGCGGAAAAGGCCATTACAGCCTCTTCATGGATGATAACAGGCAAGTCCTTCATTAAAAGGCACAGTAAGTGCTGCGAACCTCTGGGAAAGAATATCGCTATTCATCATGTTTTTGTGGTCTTCACTGGAAAGAAAGAAAGCTTTGTCTCTGAAAATTATGGGACTTGAGATAGGAATGGGGACAAATTGAATTATCCAAGGACTGATTTTTTCAGCTTCCGATTATCCAGTTCTCCTCTCTGATGTAAATTAGTAATACGTTATATGATATCTCCTATTGGGATAGTTTTCTACACAATTTTTTCCCTTCATGTTTTTTTGAAATGACGGGACTTGCCCTTATGAATGGGGACAAATTCAATTATCCGAGGACTGATTTTTCAGGTTCTTATTATCCAAATCTTTTCTCTGCTGGAGATGGGTAATATACTTACATGATCTCTCCTATTGCTGTAATATTGGGATGGCTTGTTACACAAATTCTTCGTTTCATGTATTTTAAAATATTTGGCTTCTTCGCAAGTATCCGGTCAATCCGTTTTTCTAGATATTTTTTGACATTTATTGGCCAGCGTTTGCATTCGGAATACGCAAGTATCAACTTCCTTACATGCAAGTGAAAGGAAACAGATTATTTGATCTCCGCTGTTAATCTAGTGCTTCTAATTGGGCCAGTGCATAAAGAACTTGTGCTTAAAACCAAAGTTTTATTATTTTAGTTAAATCGGAGTTTTATTTCAAGATGTTTTCATGTTATCATACTTATTAGTCAAATTAGTTATTAGTTTCAATTAAAATAGAGAAAATTTGATATATATATTTAAATTTATAAAATACACTCCTTTTCTTTAAGTTAATTGGTTGATGTACAACAATTGACAACTTTTATCTTATTTAATTTTAATTGTTAGAGAAAGATGTGTCAAAAAATTAAAATAAAGAATCTCTGATCACTAGTTATCCTAAAAATTATTACCACTTGACAACAAAACATTGCTTCAATGCTTAGAAAATTAATTTTACTTATTATTTCATACTTTGTTTCTAGCTAGGGTTGGTCCACAATAAGTCATAAAGGATGGCCCCATAAGTATCAGTCACCTCACATGTCACTGTGATAAATTATAGGGACGATATTGATGAGATGCGTTTGGGGAACTATATAAGTAGAGTTTCCATGTGATAAGTTATGTTGGAATGAAATCCCGCCCGACAAAATTTCTAAAGGTATATAGATAGCCTCAACTAACTTTTATAGCCTATTTCATTGTGTCTTTTCTTAAGCAAAGTTTTTATTTTATTTTATAAACAATCAAGTTTTTCAAAGCTCTAATTACTACATCATATGCCCAAAAACGTGGATTTTGTTTGATGGACAATTAGTTGTCCTTTAAATTTCGTAGGTGTTGGAAACATTTTTAGAGCAAGGGTTGAAGTTGCATAGGTTTTGTTTGGATTTGCAAGACATTACTAGTGCAAAATAAAATTTAAATCATTTTAAGGTGGCCTCGTCATCTTATCCTTATTTTGCCTCCAAATGTTTAATCTCTTATTCATGTCTCATCTTGTATTTATGCTTCTATATCCTTCTTAGCTCAACCAACTGGGGGTATGTTTTCCTTTCTTTTAATTGATCCTAGTCTGATGTTTAATCTTTATTTTTTTAATTGAAATTTGCTGAAATATCCTTGCATGTTGCAAGAAGAAAATGCTTTGCCACACTAAGAGTGATGAAATTGGATCGAATGCTGCTCTACAACTACACTCACTCATTGTCAGTCTACAAGAATGGAATTTTGTTCTTAAAATGCAATGTACCCGACACCTAAAAGCTGATAAGCCACAATTGGTGGGAAAGTCTCTAGAAATCAACTTATTGTTCAAGATCTGTAAATATCAAGGATCCTTAAGCATCATAGTTTGTCGATATCTATTCTTGTTAAGGTCTATATCAACCCCATGTTAACCCAAAAATCCCTTATTAAGCCCTAAATATTGAATGATTACATTTCTATTGCTATATTTTTATGGAGGCTAGAACCCCTCATGGTCCCATGTTATTGTAGTTGTACTCTTTGTCTCCTATATATATACTAAGGAGACATAGCATTAGGATCATCAAATTTGTCTTGTTCATTGTATTTATTGTAAAAGGAGGCTACTCCCTCGATGATCACTGTAATGATTGGTTTCTTATTATCTTCAAGTTTCAAGGATCATAACATTTTGTATCGAGCTCATGACCCTAGGGTTTTGCTACTTCAATCAAGTTATCATGACATTTTTGCTATAACTTTTTTTCTAGGAGGTTTCAAATGTCGAAACTTGGAGAAGGATGAGAAGACAATTTGGGCAATCTCTGACATTTGTTTCAATTTTCAAATCTTCATTTGCTATAGTTTCAAAGATATGGTTCAAGGAAGTTAGAGTTTCTGATGTAACAACCCCTCCCACCCCTTTGCACTATCTCGGGATATAAATTCTATCTTGATTTGATTCTCAAATTGAAATTTATCTATTTGGAGTTTTGGCCAATTAGGAAAGGTCGCATCATCATGCTATCCACATGACATCCTGGAGGCCTCGATTTAACCCTGACAGGTCAGTGTCGTGGGATCTATTGGGCGAGGTCCATGTCATGCCACTTAGTTGCATTACTACCCACAACATTAGAACATTAACCGAATGAGAAAAGAGTGGAGAGTGGCAAGCACTAGGCAGACTTCCACTGGGTTAGGTTTCCACCAAAACCAATGTGGTTTTTGTTGTGGTGGTTTCTTGTTTCAAACCCCCTTGTTAAGTCATAGAAGATTAGGGGGCTTTGAGGTGAACCAAGGCTGTAGATTAGACCCATATTGGGCCCACACTATAGTTGCACCATTCATAAGTAGTACCCTTTAATGAGGGCCCTAAGATGGGAGATCCAACATGAGGGTTGGTACACAATAGTCACACAGGATGGCCTCGTAAGTTTCATAGTCACCTTACATGTCTTTGTGATAGAGTATAGGGACAATATTGATGAGATGCGTCTGGAGAAATATATAAGCATAGTTTCCATGTGACAAGTTATCTTGGAATGAAATCTCGTCCGAAAAAAATTATGAAGGTAGATAGATAAAATCAACTAATCGCTATAGTCTATTTTATTGTCTCTTTTTTTAAATGGAGTTTTGTTATAAAAATCAAGTTTTTCAAAGCTCTAATTACTGCATCAGATGCCCAAAAACGTGTATTTTGTTTGATGGACAATTATTTGTCATTTAAATTCCGCAGGTGTTGGCAACATTTTCAGAGCAACGGTTGAAGTTGCATAGAAATTGTTTGGATTTGCAAGACAAATTACTAGCGCAAAAGAAATTTTAAATCATTTTAAGGCAGCCTTGTCTTTTTATCCTTCTTTGTCTCGAAATGTTTCATCTCTTATTCATGTCTCATTTCTTATTTATGCTTCTCTATCATTCTTAGCTCAAACAACTGAGTGTATATTTTCCTTTATTTTAATTGATCATAGTCGTTTGATCTTTTATGTTTTTAATTGAAGTTTTTTGAAATCTCCTTGCATGTTGCAAGAAGAAAAGGCTTTGCCACACTAAGATTGATGTAATTGGATCCCATGCCACTCTACAATTGAACTCACTTATTTCCAGTCTGCAAGAATGGATATTTGTTCTTAAAATGCAATGTACTCAACACCTAAAAGTTGATAAGCTGCAATTGGTGGGAAAGTCTCTAGCAATTAACATATTGGTCAAGATCTGCTAATATCAAGGATCCTTGCACATCACAATTTGTCGATATCTAATCTTGTTAAGATCTATATCAACCCCATGTTAACCCAAAAATCCCTTATTAAGCCCTAAATATTGAGTGATTACATTTCTATTGTTATATTGTTATCGAGGCTAGAACCCTTAATGGTCCCATGCTATTGTATTGTACCCTTTTGTCTCCTATATATATATACACACACACACTAAGGAGACATAGTCTTAGGATCATCAAATATTTTCTTGTACATTGTATTTATTTTCAAATGAAATTTCTCATTCGAAGAAGACTGTAATTGCTGGTTTCTTATCATTTTCAAGGCACACAGATCCCACATTTATCCAAGTTAACTGGTTCGTTGGGGTAAACATGTGACGAGAGGCTACTATAATCTGATTCAACCTCCTAGGTCACCTTACAGAAGTGGAATAGACAAAACACAACCAAATTGATCATCCACACCACCAACATAACCTCCAAGATCTACCCCACTTTTCTAGGTGACCAACCCCTGAGGAAACTCAACAAATCAAGGACCTACAGCTCCAGTGGCTCCCTTGCTAAGCGCTCCAAGTGATTGTGGGTCCCAGTCCCTCCCATGAGCCTACATGAGTGCGTCTGCAGTCTTTTTCTTGCAGTGCTATGCCAACGACTATAGGATTTATGACTAAATTTCAGTGCTAAGACCTAGTCTCTGTCCAGAACTTCATGGAATTTACAATAATAGAATGAAACATAGAGATAATGATACCAATGCAGATTATTGAACAAAAACTTGACTGGACCCCTACTAGCCATGTCGGGAATTTCGTCAAACATGTCACAAATATGCACTCTATAGGTTTAAACAATAAATTTGAGCATAGGGGTCTCATACTTATTTGAGAATCGCTAAGAAGCACTGATGCTTTATATCATTAATTGCATTATCATTTACTAGGTCATATACTCATTGCTCATTCATTTACAAATCTAAACATGATGAGAACCATACATTTTTGATGTTATAAAACACATTCATAGCCAACATATAAACAACAAAAATACTGAGGATACAACAACCATAAGTGCTACATAGAATCCAATGCATTTACACATAAAATACCAAGGAGTAGAAACCCTTATTGATGAATGCAAAATCCCACCCGGTATGGGACTATCACGTTCCACTCGACCATAGATTGACTGAGCCAAATCTCTCTTCAACCAATTACTCCCGTGACATATTCCAAGCATGAATGTGAGACTCAAACCAAAAGAACTAACCAAGGCTTCTCGAGGCTAAACCATGTCATCAATAGAAACGAGCTTTATCACAATCCTCACTGGATCACTAGGCCATAAACAAACATGGATGCCACCAGATTTCTCCACCTACACTGTGATACATTTTTTGTCTCCTAGTCTCTAGGCTTTACTGCAATCCACAGTTCGATCTAGGGATCACTAGGCCATAACCGAGACACCACCCTTTAGGGTTTACTGTATATCCTGCCATACACCGGCAAGGATTCATAGGCTTGATCATGGGCAACCACCTCTAGGATTTACCATATATCCCGCCATTCACTGACAAGGATTCCTAGGCCCACCGAGGCACACAATCCTTGGCTTTATCGCAACCCACAGTCTGGTTCATGGACCGCTAGGATAGTGGCTTTACTGCAATCCACAGTTCGGTTCAAGGATTACTAGGCCATGTGTTCTTTCATTCAGAGATCCACTTCACTCAGTTTTGAATCCATTTGACAATTCAGCTCAACCAAAACATGAGAACCCCATCACACAATGGCTATCTGGAAATAGCAAGGTAAGGCTGAAGAACACTATCGTACCTGGAAAAACCCACAACACGAGAACCAAGAACACACATGCATAGCCATGCATGCCAAATCTAACTAGGAAATCCCACATGCAAATCGATACCTGCAAGTAAGCCTGTTGTAGCCGCTTGATCCTGCTCTTCCTTGCTTGATCTTTTCGTCATCTTTTCGTTCTTTGCCTTTCTTGATCCAAAGCTAAAATGCTCCAAGAAAACTCTAAGTTTCCAAGAGTGTGAGAGAGAGAATATAGAGAGAGCTCAAAAATTGAACTGACAAAAGGTACCAACTGATACTTAGAAGCCATTTTATTAATGTGGCTTATATTTTCTTCATTTTTCCATTATTTTCCTCCTCACATGCAACCTTTCACCTTCATTTTCTCCTAATTTCCATTATTTTTATTTTTAAATGCCAATTAATGCCACTTTGCATTTCTAAAGCCTTTGCCATTGCCTTTTCCAATTTCCTTAGCTATAATAAACCAAATGAACACCCGCACTAGGATGTTCACTAAACATTCAACTTGGAATAAGTGTCCCATAACCGTGGTTATTATTTTGCCTTTATTAACTTTTATTACGTGTAATTCTCACTAGGGTTGTTACAAAACTTTCCCCCTTGGGGGAACACCGTCCTCGGTTTTCACTAACACCTATAACCAACAAGGCTGCTGAAAGCAAAACATACTGCCCATGGAGCTTTATAACTTAGCTCGTTGCAGTATTTACAAGGATCAACCTGTTGAGAGGCAAACCAACATGACAACCATAATGACATGACACCATACTGTTTATTAAATCTTTATAACACAACTCATGGCAGTGTTTACATACATATACACGTATGTATACCAAACACCACATCAAAACATATACCAAAACATATATTAAAGACGTTCACTCAACCAACGAATATAGAAGGATACGTAGCCCACATCTGATACGCCATCTCCCATATAGCTTCATCGAGCCCAAAGTGCTTCCATTGCACTTAAGCCTACTCGATTGCTTGGTTTCGATGCATGAACACTTTTCTCTACAATATACACTGAGGTTCCGACTTGAATTCTCCATCTGGATCCACTTGCAATACAAACCAGTCAATCAAATGATCATTGTCTTTAACATACTTCTTAAGCAATCACACATGGAAAACATCATGGACTTTCATTTTCAGAGGCAGCGCAAGTCGATAGGCTACTAGCCTAATCCTTTCAAGAATCTTGAAAGGTCCACAAAACCGAGGTGCCATCTTGGCACATGATCCAATCCGCAAGGAGCTCTTCTTTCGCTTGATGCGCAAGTACACTTGTTCCCCAACCTAAGACTCCTTAAACAACCTGTTCCAATATGCATAAATTTTCCACCTGTCCTGTGCTGCCTTTGGAGTGTTTTTATCACTTGCATTTCTTGTTCCATTTTTGCTAACGTGTTCGGTCCAATCAATACCCTATTCACTGAATCACTCAACTAATGGGGATATTACAACTTTGCCCATGTAGTGCCTCAAAAAGACTCATCTCTAGTGACTCCTGGTAACCATTGTTGTAAGCAAACTCAAGCAATGGAACGTACTCCTCCCATCTCCTCTGTTGATGCATCACATACATCCTCAACATGTCATCCAATATCTTGTTAAACCTCTCAGTCTGTTCATTTGTCTATGGATGATAAGTTGTACTGAAGGCCAACTCTGTATTTAAACTTGCAAACAACTCATTCCAAAACTAGGAAGTGAACTTCGCATCCCTGTCTGACACAATATTCTGCGGAACACCATGCAATTTGACCACATCCTTGATGAAGACCTGTGCTACATCATTCGCTGAGTATGCAGACTTCACTGGAATGCAGTGCACTACCTTAGTCAACCTGTCCACTACAACCATGATGGAATCATGCTGTCTAGATGTTCTCAACAAACCGGTAATGAAATCCATGGAAATGACCTCCCATTTCCACTCTAGAATAGAAATCGACTATAGCAATCCACCTAGATGTTTACATTCTGCCTTTACCTGCTGATAGTCCAAGCACCTAGCTACAAAATATGCCACATCTTTCTTCAGATTCGACCAATAATAAAATTTCTTCACTGTTGTCAATGTCTTTTGGTAGCCTGGGTGACGTGAATACAGTTTCGCATGAAACTCCCTCAAGATAGTCTTCTTGAGCTCACTACTGTCTGACACATATACCTTGTCTCTAAACCTGATCAAGCCATTCACTGAGAGATGATAATCCACATATTGAGCACCTGTACCTGTACCTGTAATCTGCTATAACCTGTGCATGAGCCCTCTATACTTGTCATCCTGCTGATCTACTAGTAAAATATGATCTTGTAAGTCTTTGTCATAGGAACTTATAGATGCAATGTGATTTCCTGTATCCGCCTGCTAAGAGCATCTGCAATCTTTTTCTCTTTTCCCTGGATGTACTCGATCTCAAAATCAAACTAACTGATCGTGACCAACCATCTACCTTGCCTGTCATTTAGTTTTCACTGATCAAACATGTATCTCAACCCACTGTGATTACTCATCAATACAAACTTCTTTCCAAGAAGATAGTGCCTCCACATCTTCAACACATACATGATTGCTGCTAACTCAAGATCATGTGTCAAATAGTTTTGCTCATGCTCATTTAATTTCCACGAATCTTCACATACTACTTATCTTTCCTGTATAAGGACTCCACCAAGCCCTCTCTTGCAAACATCTATACACACTACAAACTCTTTGTTCGGATTTGCAATCTTTAACACTGCAACATTTGTTAACAACTGCTTCAACTGTCCAAAACTTGTTGCACATTCCTCTATCCATTTGAGTTTCTTACCTTTCCTTTGCAGTGACGTAATAGGATATGTAATCCAGGAGAAGTTCTCGATGAACCTCCGTGGTAAGTTGCTAACCCCATAAATGATCTTATGTCATCCACATTTCTAAGAGCTTCCCACCCCATGATAGCCCTTATCTTCTCTGGATCCACTACTATGCCTTCCTTGGAGACCACATGCCCCAAGTAATGTACCTCTGTCTGAAAGAAACTACATTTACTGAGCGTAGCATACAACTGATGCTCTCTCAACAATCTCGATACTGCTGCTAAATGATCGACATGCTCTTCCGCATTCTTTAAATATATCAAGATGCCATCAATGCATACAATATAAAACTTGTCCAGATAATGACGCAACACACTATTCATCAAGCACATAAAGGTAGCTGGAGCATTACTCAAACCAAATGGAAATACAACAAACTCATAATGGCCATACCTGGTTAGGAAATTTATCATGTAAATATCTTATTCCTTTATGCGTACTTGATGATATCCAGATCTCAAATAAATATTTGAGAACACTGTTGCTCCCTTCAACTGATCAAATAACTCATCAATCCTTAACAAAAGATAGTTGTTCTTGATGGTCACCTTGTTCAATTGTCTGTAATTAATGCACAACCTGAGAGTACCATCCTTCTTCTTCACAAACAATACCGGTGCACCCCATGGTGATACACTTGGTCTAACGTATCCCTTGTCAACAATTTCCTTTAACTGCAACTTCAACTCAATAAACTCTGGAGTGCTCATCTTGTATGGTGCCTTTGATGCTGATGCTGCCCTTGGTATGAACTCAATGGAAAATTCCACTTCTATATGAGGCGACAACTCTGAAATATCTGTTGGAAATGCATCCTGAAACCGTTGTAAGATCAGGTACCTGCTCAATATCTCCACATCCTCATCCTCACCTTTATCACTAGAAATGTGCGCTACAAATAGCACACGACCTTTTTTGTCACTGCATTTTTTCTGCATCACTGTCACCATCTTAACTAATGTTGCTTTCTTCTTACCTTGTAAGATAAACTGCTCCCCATTGTCATCCAAACACTCAATGGCTTTGTCATGACAATCCACTTTGGTCCTACGAAGATATAACCAATTCATACCCAAAAGCATGCTATACGAACCCAACGACAATACATTCAAATTTGCTGATGTAGGCATACATTTAACTCAAATGCACAAGTTCTTACTGAATGATGAACTCGCTTCTTGGTACCTGTAGTCAACTATAGTAAAAAAGACTCTGCATGCACTTCTTTATTCAAACCACACTTATCCACCAAGTCAGGGTTAACATAACTATAATTAGGTCCAGGGTCAATCAAAATAGAAACAAATTGATCTTAAAACTTACTGTCCATCTCAATGATAGATGTCTGATGATTTTCCTGACTATTATCCAGCTCTGCATGGATACGAGGAATGCTCTGCCCAACATCCCCAATAGTCTGCGCCTCCTGTGCACTATAGATCTGAGGCCTCCCACCCTGATTCTGCTGAAAATCCCCCTTAAGATGCTCCTTACCACATGCCCAACACTCCAACATCTTGTACCATCACCTTTATTTTGCTGCTGTGACCCATGTCCTTGTCTAGATGCATTGAAATTCTTATGTGGTGCAACATTCTCTTTCTCTTGTGCATTCCGAGGCCTTATTGTTTTCAACTTCCATTTAACTTTACCTATATCTTTATCTTTTCCTTTCCATCCTTGTTGAGATTCATTCTTACGATTTGACTGCTCATAATAGTGTTTTAGTTTCCCAATAATTTCTTCAAGTGAGCGAGGCTCATCATACTCAGTTTGATCTCTAAATGGTAATGGAAATCCACTGAAAAATCTCTGAACTTTAGCCTTTTCATATTTAAGATATGTCACATACCTCAATAGCTCCAGGAACTTGGTCGTATACTCTTCATCTTTCATCAATCCCATTTTAAGATCATAGAATTCTTTGGCTTTGCTATCATAGTACCTTTCCGACAAGTACTTCTTTCTGAAGAGTCTTTTGAATTCATGCCAACTCAACTCATCTATCCTGATGTCTATGAACCATTTTACTTCTTCCCACCAGATGTTTGCTTTACCTTTCAGGATGAAGAGAGCTATTCTGACCTTGATATTCTCTGTGTACTCATGCAGTTCAAAAAACTTATTCATGCCAAGTAAGCAAGCCTATGAATCCTCAGGCTTCTTCAATTCTCCATCAAAAGTAGGTGGCTTAGCTTTCTTAAACTCATCTAGCAAGTATCACCTGTTACTCCTCCTGTAAGAGTGATAACAATGACGATCATAGTGCATGTCAGGACCATAACTAGAATAGTATCTGTGTCCATCACCTCTCCTATCTAGAGTATCTAAGAATCTATCGTCTTTGATCGTGTAATCTCTATCCAACCCGCGCCCACCATGAGACCGACTGCCATATGCCCCGTTAGTGCCATCCTCATGTCCATAGTTGATCCGAAGTGGTCATTATCTCTACAATTATGCCAAACTTTGAAGAATCACTACATTGACTTCTGCTTGTTTCTCCTGTGCCTACATGATTTTGTCATTATTTGCTTTGCAACACCTTATTTTTTCCTCCAAATTCCTCAATGTGTCTGCTAAGTCAGAAGTGTTCCCAACACCACACTGCTCATTTGATTCATAGGGATAATCTTTGTAGTCTACGATCTTGCTAGTCATCTTGATCTCTTCTTGAAAAACATCTTATGTCAGTGAAATCAAATTATAAACAAACCAACGTACCTTAGCATAATTCAGGGAGTATATCTCATTTACAAGACTGACTAGATTAGAAAAATACATATATAAACATAATCATATCAAAATTTAATCATTATCTCAACCATTATCTAGTTGTCGATGGATGACCATACTCACCACACATCATTACCTCATGCATAGCAACTACAATCAACTAGACACAATGCATGCATAATAACATAGGTGTGACACACACACATACACATCACATACAAACATTGACATGTATATCCAATGCATAACCGACATACACCCATGACGATCACATCCAATCAATGGCACCATAAACTTTCACATGGCAACACTACTGCAACCATGACCAACACCACAAACAAATAGTCCACAAACATAAGAACACATATGCAACCAACATGAATGCACGACCAACACGCCGCCCATCTAGTCCAAGGGGTGAACCATGCTCTGATACCACTCCGTAACACCCTCCTCCTACATTTACCCAAGTTAACCGGTCCACTGGGGTAAACATGTGACGAGAGGATACTATGATCTGATTCAACCTCCTAGGTCACCTTAAGGAAGTGAAATCGACAAAACATAACCAACTGATAATCCACATCACTAACAAAACCTTCAGGAGCTACCCCACCTTTCCAGGTGACCAATCCCCGAGGAAACTCAACAAATCAAGGATTTAGAGCCCCAGTCACTCCCTTGCCAAACCCTCCAAGTGACTGTGCATTAGGGGAATTTTGCGGCCTAAAATGGGCCTCCTAAGAAAAATGTACAACCAAAATAAACTTTATAAGAACCATTAGGATTCAAGATGATTATGTCACCATTTTTAAGTAAAAGGTAAAAAGGTTAAAAAATAATAAAATAATAAAACTACTTTTTCAACTCGTATTTTCAACTTATCTCCCAAATTTTTTACTCACATTTCGAGTGGGAGTACTCGTTAGATGAAAAATTTAATTTTTAATCTAAGGAGTATCCATGTTGCATACTTTCTTTGGACCCTGCTACACGAAAAATGAGAAATACATGAAAACATGTGATTGCAGTCATGTTTTTCATGCATTTCTAATTTTTCATGTAGTAGGGTACATCGAAAGTATGCAAGATGGGTACTCATTGGATGAGGAATTAATTTTTTCATCCAACGAGTACTCCGACTCGAAATTTGAGTAAAAATTTTGGGAGATAAGTTGAAAATACGAGTTGAAAAAAATAGATTTTGTCTTTTTTCCCTCTAAAATTTGATGATGTAATCTAATATTATTTTATTATTTGCACTATTATTTTATAATTTCCTTAGGAGGCCCTTTTTAGACCTCAAAGTTCCCCTAATGGAGTTTCGGTTGCTCCCATGAGCCTATATGAGTGCGACTGCAGTATTTTTCTACTAGTGTTATGTCAACGACTGCGATATTTAAGGCTAAATTCTAGGGCTAGGACCCAATATTTTTCCCAAAACTTCATGGAATTTACAGAAATAGAATGAAACATAGAGACAATGATACCAATGCAAATTATTGAACAAAAACTTGACTGAACCCCTACTAGCCATGACAAACATTTTGTCAAACATGTCACAAATATGCATTCTACAGGTTTAAACAACATATCTGAGCATTGGGGTCTCATACTTATATGAGAATCTCTAAGAAGCATTGATGCCTTATATCATCTGTTGGGTCATATATTCTTTGCTCATTCATTTACAAATCAAAAAATGACGAGAACCATACATTTTCATTGTAATAAAACCATACATGAGTGCGACTGCAGTCTTTTTCTACCTGTGCTATGCGAACAACTACGAGATTTAAGGATAAATTTCAGGGCTAGGACCCAATCTTTGACCAGAACCTCATGGAATTTACAGAAATAGAATGAAACATAGATACAATGATACCATTGCAGATTATTGAACGAAAAATTGCCTGGACCCCTATTAGCCATGACAAACATTTCGTCAAACATGTTACAAATATCATTCAACAGGTTTAAATAACATATATGAGCATTGGGGTCTCATACTTATCTAATAATCGCTAAGAAGCACTGATGCCTTATATCATTAGCTGTGTTATCATCTATTGAGTCATATACTCATTGTTCATTCATTTACAAATCAAAACATGATGAGAACCATACTTTTTCACTATCATAAAACACATTCATAACCAACATATAAACAACAGAAATAATGAGGACACAACAAACATAAGTGCTACATAGAATCAATTACATTTACACATAAAATACCAAGGAGTAGAAACTCTTATTGATGAATGCAAGAACCAAATCAGTATGAAACTACCACGTTCCACTTGACCATAGATTGGCTGAGCCAAATATCTCTTAAGCCAATCACCCCTGTGCCATATTCCAAACATGAATGTGGGACTCAAATAAAAAGAACCAACCAAGGCTTCCCGAAGCTAAACCACCTCACCCTCATCAATAGAAACATGATTTACCGCAATCCTCACCGGATCACTAGGCCAGAAACAAGCATGGATGCCACCAGATTTCTCCACCTTCAATGTGAGGAATTTTCCTGTCTCCTAGTCTCTAGGATTTACCACAATCAACAGTCCGATCCGGAGATCACTAGACCATAATCGAGACACCACCCTCCAGGGTTTACCGTATATCCCGACATTCACCGATAATGATTCCTAGGCCCGATAAAGGGAAACCACCTCTATGAATTACCGTATATCTCTTCATTCACCGAAAAGGATTCCTAGGCCCACCGAGGCACACAATACGTGTCTTTACCACAATCCATAGTCCGGTTCAAGGGTCACTAGGCCAATGGATTTACCACAATCCACAGTTCGGTTTAGGGATTACTAGGCCATGTTTTCTTTTATTCAGAGATTCACCTCACTTAGTTTCGAATCCATTCGGAAATCCAACTCAACCAAAACATGAAAACCCCATCACACCATGGCTATTCGGAAATGACAAGACAAGGTTGAAGAACACTATCACACTTGGCAAAACCCATACCAATGACAACAAGAGAACCAAGAAAACACATGCATAACTGTGCATGCCAAATATAACAAGGAAATACCACATGCAAATCGATACCTACAAGTAAACCCGTTGTAGTTGCTTGATACTGCTAATCCTTGCTTAATATTTTCTTCCTCTTTTCCTTCTTTGAATTTCTTGATCCAAAGCTGAAATGCTCCAAGAAAACTCTAAGTGTCCAAGAGTGCGAGAGAGAGAAAAGAGAGAGAGAGCTCCAAAACTGAACTGACAAAAGGTACCAATTGATACTCAATTTTATTATTATTATTATTAATGGGACTTCTATTTTCTTCATTGTTCCATTATTTTCCTTCATTTTTCCTTCTCACATGCAATGCGTGACCTTTCACCTTCATTTTCTTCTAATTTCCATTATTTTCATAAATAAGTGCCAATTAATGTCACTTTGCCTTTCCAAAGCCTTTGTCATTGCATTTTCCATTTTTTTTAGCCATAATAAACCAAATTAACACCCGCACTATGATGTTTTTCCCAACATTCAGTTTGGAATAAGTGTCCCATAACCGTGGTTATTAATTTTCCTTTATTAAATTTTATTACATGGAATTTTCACCAGGGCTGTTACACAGAGCTAATGACCCTTGGGTTTCACTGCTTCAAACAATTCATCATAGAATTTTTGCTATAAATTTTTAGGAGGTTTCAAATGTCGAAACTTGAAGAAGATTGAGAAGACATTGTTATGCAGACTAATCCCTCTTGCGGGCATGAGAGATCTCCCTAGATTCCTAAGGAAAACTAGAAACTAATAGACAATTGAATAACCCTTTCCCTAAGCCTACTTTGTTTGAATCATAAATGCAAGATAAGGAAAATGAACCCTTACCTATTTACGAAATGCTTGATGGAGATCCCCGCTTCGTCCCAATGCAACTCCTCAATGCTTGAAAAGACCTACAATCACAAACATAAAAGAGATCAAAGACATGCAATATAATAATTCAAACAAGATTAATCTATTGATCAAGGAAATTAGAATTGATATCATCTTAATGAATAAACAAAAGGAACATAAATAATTCATCATTTCAGTAAGACAATACAATGGAAAAAATGATTCATTTGTATTATTTCAAGGATAAAGAAGAGCCTTACAACCTCTGCCTTGATGTCATGAGTTTCCTCCCAAATGCCTCCAACCCTCTCCTTGGACGATAAACTTCCCAATATGAATCCAACAACATAAGACTACCTTTTGTGAACTCCCCAAACCCTCTATCCCGTGGCCGATTTATAGGCCAAGAAGAGGAGGTTTCAGATCCATAAGCCTAAGGATGAGATCCACTAATAGTGGGATTAAGGTTCCTTGATGAAAGGGAATTAGATCCATGATGTGAGGGGTAAGTCTCGAATATATATGACATATAAGCTTTTAGTTGGGATATATTCGCCGAACAAGGCTTCTAGAATTCACTTTTTATTTTCACTTTTCATTGAGTTATTTGTGCGGTCTACAGTGGAAGGCAGAGCATAGTTCTTCACAGATTGCAATGGCAGAAACTGCAAATGCGCGAAAAATGACCAGGAAAAGCGCGCAAGTCATATCAAACAGGTTATAAAGCCTTGTTATCCAAAATTCATATTTTCTTCAAGATTTTTCGATTATTGAATTGCAAGGGAGTGTTTTGAAACATGTTTATGGATGGCAAGAGATCCATGTCAAGTGTCATGGTGAAAAAATTATGTGTAACATATTGTCCCCTAAAGTACAAAGTTAGAAAAGTCATTTAAGGATTGAAGCGCTTTATCATGCCAAAGATTGGATCAGAGACCATGGTCGGAAACCCGAAACAATCATTCAAGGATTACAATGCAATATATAATCATCAATGAGGTAGGGATTCCCATACTCAAAATAAAACTAACTCGATGAACAAGTACGGAAATACCCTAGAATCATATCAATAGTAGACACAGTATAGACACAACCATCAACTATGAATATATTTACATAATCATGAATATATAACTACTTACAGCCTGGATGGATGAAACTAGATCTAGGGTCTTGATATCCATCTCTCGATTCGTAGTACGAATCTGACCATGTGAACAAATGTTTTGGGGTAAAATATGGCAGATACCACTTGATTACTGGTCAATGATGTGAACCGTTAACAAGCGTGAGAGAAACCACCTATAATGAAAATGGATCTCGAGGTACTCTTAGTACAATCTATAGAGTGTGAAAATATGTCTTGAAGTCGAACACTTATAGAATTGTTCGATCAAAGGTCAATGAAGAGAACTTGTCGTCGAAGGCGAGAAGCCTTCCATTAAGGCATGCATGCATCAAGATATCGAAAAGGGTTTCTAGATCAACTTCCTAAATAGTAATTTGAAGTCGATAGGAAGTGATTCGTCGTAGGAGGGCCTACGACACGAAACTAATGTCAAGTTTTGAAGAACATATTTGAAAGGACTAACTCAGGGATGGCCAACACGATTGAGGGCTAAAATTTGCAAAGGAACATGAATTGAGGTTGAAATTCTCTTGAACACATGGCAACATGACAATTGACTTGGCAACTGACTCAACGATAATACCCAAAATCAGATGAAGACTTTCAATGAGGTTCGATTAGCTGTAAGACAAATGTATTTCCTAACCCGAACACGTGTGACCAAGTGTTGTGTTCAAGAGTGACGTACTGCCTTATAATGAATGAAAAAATGAATACATTTTCCCAATTTCTCTAAACCATTACTGACAAGTACCTATTTATTTTTGTCAAAATTGAGGAGGATAACATTTTCTTGTCTTGTAAGCTCATCCTTCGAATGATTCCTCAAAAGTATTTTTAATGAACCCTAGGAAGGAGTGGTTCGGTCTTGTCATGATTGACGAGTCTTGCACTGTTTAGATTTCACGAGTCCATTGTAGGGTTAACTCGATGTCGTTTTCATGTTTAAAGAGTTTGAAAATACACAAAAAGAAAACTCATTCAGTTATTTCAACGTAGATTTTTAACGAGGCCAGACAAAGTAAAGCTCGGTGTTTTTTAGTTTTAGGGAGTCAGGAGAAAAACATAAGTAAAATCCATAGTGTTATTTTTCATAAATTTACTCTCTCAAGCCCGAAAAAGGATAAAATGATGTAGGAGAGAACACAATTGACCATGATTAGTCATTGTATACTTTTTCGTAAATAGTCTAATTCAGTCCGGAAAAAGGGGTAAACTTATACTGAACAGAAGAATGTTTGTTTACTTTTTCGAGTTCGAATATTCAAGTGTTCATTGATCTTTTCATGTTTAGGGAATCTGAAAAGGGCTTAAAAGATGACTCCACGGTTTCACTTTTTCATAATTTTCAAGAGCCCGAAAAAACGTTAAAATTTTTCTCACAGTCAAAGTGATCCATTTTTATGTTGTAACATGCGTTCTACACATTAAACTCAATAAATTATCATAACTACTCAAAATTATAGTAATGAACATAAAAAATCGAGTTTTAAAAGGTTAAAGGCATAAAAAATAATATTTTAATGACCCAAAAACTTATAAAAGTTGAAAATGTAATTTCATTTTTACCATTTTGAGTTTTAACCAATTTGAGAGCAGAAAAGAGGGTTTTTACCAAAAAACTTGAGAGGATGATTATGAGCAAACTGGTGGAAAAAATTGCGATTTTTTTTCTCTCGGTAAGAGATCTCTTCATTATCTTTGTTTTCATCCAATTAATTTTTTATTTTAATCATTCATTTGATTTTTTTGGGGGGCTTTAACTTTTAAAATGCGCCTTCACATGTGCACGATTTCCCTTCATTGGGACCGCACACAACAATAATTTTATACACAGAGAAACACGATTTGTGCGGTTCCTCTACTGAGAAACTGTGTAGATGTGCCCTGTTTTCTAAAGAGTGACTGTACAAGTGCTGGGGGTTTTCAAAAATAACGAAAAATACGCCCCAAAACTTGCAAATTTATCTCAAGAATTCATCTAAATCTCCTCAAATGCCATTTTCAGGACTTTTTATCATTCACAATGGAGTGAAGAGAGAGAGAATGCAAAAATTAAGATGTAGAAGCTTTGGATGATTTAGCAACTCTGTAAGAATTGAAAAATTGTGGCCTCTACAAATATTGGATAATTCTGGGAATGAAAGCTCAACTGGAGCTCATGACATGGATGGTGAGGACCTGGGATGTCCAAGATCAGTGTTTCGTGATAGGGGATCATCACCTCACCATAGATGCTGATGACATGTATTTCTTAACCGGGCTATCCCATAGAGGGATTGAAATTTCCTTATTTTGGCAAAGACCAAGTGGAGAGACTAGTGCTTCTTATTTTAGGCGATATTGTGTTGATGGGGCTAAGCTCAAGGATGTAAGGATTGACATCAAAACCATTGAGCGGCTTGATTTGAGAACCATTAATTTTACAATCACCAAACTATGCGGAAGCGTAGTGCTTCACTTGGCCATAAAGACCCAAATGCATATTTCCATGGAGTGTTAACAATCCACTATTTTCAACTGGTGTGAAGGAGTAGTTGTCAACATGAAAGGAAAATTGACTAGAGCTAAGAATTCTAAAATGGACAATTTCGATTATGGTTCCATTCTCATTTAATTTTCTCTAGATAGGATTCCACTCCTTATCACACAACAAATTCTAGTAGATGAGGCGGGACCTCGAGATCTACATATGTTGTGGTTGGTTTCGTTGATTTTCTGCCATGGAGGCGATGGCTCGATGGTAAAATATACTCCTAAGTTTTTTGTTTGGCTGGGATACCAGATCATCATGATCAAGGATTTAACACATGTAGGAATGGATTATGTTATGAAACCATCACCAAAAATAGAAGAAAAGAGAGATCAACACCTTAAAAATCAACCACTTCGAGGGGGAAACCTCCTTTACATTACATAAATGAAAAATTATTGGATGATACAAATGAAAAAATCTCCTTTCTATATATAGGATTTCAATGGGTCACAATATAATCCTAGTCGACATAACAATAACAATGTAAGGGCACAAAAATAACAATAGTAGGCTTCTATGGAGAACAATAATAACAATATGGGGACTACATGGACAAAAAAATAACAATAAGGGGGCTAACAATAAAAATAAGGGGATACACTAGTATTATAGGGACCTAACATGCCCCTCTCCTTCAAACAAGTGTTGTGCTCAACACTTGATTATTTCTCGATGCTTCTATATAAAATTATCATCCTCCCATGTGGAACCTTCAGCGGGTAAGTTCTTCCACTTGATAAGATACTCTGAAATTGATCGATTTCGTAGTTGTCGAGTTCTTATTCCCATGACTGCTTCAGATTTCTTTCGCTGCGATGTTGATCTTCCTGTTGTTTCATTCGATTTTGCACCAAAGTTAGGTTATCCTTTGAGATTTGGAGAACTTGTTGTTGATACTCGATGTGATCTTCCACTTCTTTATCATCCATATTAGCTTTCATTTGATCCTTCAAACCATCCAAATTAGCCTCCATGTCTTCTTTTAAACCATCTATGTCATCTTTGGTTTCTCTTCATAAGATCGAAATTTGTTGCACTTGGTACCGTAATTTTGATATTTCATACTGCAATTATTCCTCTTTATGCGTCATAGTAAAGCTTTCTGAGGGCTTAATGGGCGCTAAATTCTTTTTAGGGGGATTTTTAGAACCCAATGCTGATATCTATGCTTCAATATGCCCTTGGAATCACTTCAAACTAATTTTCAAACAAGACTTATGCAATTTGAAAAAAAAATACACACCTTTTTCTTTCTTTTGAAGAGCTCGATACTAAAACTGATGTATCTATGTAATTTCAGATCCCCTAGATTTTATCTTCAGTCATTTATTAGCCCCCTGAATCTTCTTTCTAATGCCATAGATCTGACTTAATTTGGATTCTTCAAGAAAAATTTATGCCCAATATCCCATAATTACCTAATTATGGACTGGTTTAGTCGAGCGGACTTGTATGACGTGCCACATGTCACTGTTTCCTCCTCCGGCTTTGAAATCAATACACGGGAAAATATAGTCCGTTTTCTTTCGGCCACTTTTTACAGAATTCCAATCCGATACTTAGAGAGAGACTTATGATGATTTTCCAAAGGTCACCTCTTTGAGATGAAATTCGGGAGCCTACAAAAATCCTAAATTCCACAGATCATATCTCTGAAAATATTGTGAACCAATATCTGAAATTTTTACACAAAGTTCCTCAAGATTTCTTCACAAGTGGGTTTGTTTTATTAGCTTCTAAACCTTCGTAGAGATTATTTTTATAACACAAATTCCACAATGGCCTTTTTGAAGCAGTGAAACCTTAGAATCCAAAGCTCTGATACCAAATGTTATGAAACCACCTCTCAAAATAGAAGAAAAGAGAGATCAACGCCTTAGAAATCAACCAGTTCGAGGGGGAAACCTCCTTTACATTACATAAATAAAAAATTCTTGGATGATCAAATGAAAAAACCCCTTTATATATATAGGAGTCCAATGGGTCACAATATAATCCTAGCCGACATAACAATAACAATGTAAGGGCACAACAATAACAATAATGAGCTTCTATGGGGCACAATAATAAAAATATAGGGGCTACATGGGAAAAACAATAACAATAAGGGGGCTAACAATAACAATAATGGGATACACTAGTATTATAGGGACCTAACAGATTACATAGATGACCCAGATATCCCACTACTAGCAGGGATGCAGTGGGGTGATCTAGCTAAAAACTTCTCATTTTGATGTTTTAATTTCCTTTTTAATATCCAAAGCTAATTACCTGAAATGTTTATGCAAATGTAGGTCTAGTTCGACCAACAGGGCTTTGATGTTTAACAGGCGAGGGGACCAACCTATAACTGTTGTAGTACCACACTCATATACAACAGAGGCCTTGAACGAGTTGGAGCACAACCTAAAGAGGTTGATTATAGATATCCCAGAGACTGGGATTGATGATTTGTCTCTCTAGTATCAGAGGCACATGGTTGGGGTTCCAAAACTGATCAGGTGACTGCTACATTGTGTAGCTCGCGTTATAGTCTACTTTCATGATAATCATCATGCTTAACTGCTAGTCTTTTAGGGATACATTTTTTTTTTGTATCAACATATTCAAACAGTAAAGGCCACATGGCCTCATGTCTTTGGATGATATTTTTTGTATGACACACTTTCTACATACATTACCTAATTGGAAATCCTACTTTTGATTTCATTTTATCTTGTTCAATATATGGATGAATATTGTTGTTTTTATTTACAAATGTTGCAAATTTCTATTTAACACGTGATTGGCCATTGCATCAGTTAATGTGTTTAAATTTCTTGAAATGTATTGATATTCAATGTGATCGAATTGTGTTTCCAAGAGACGGACATGTAAAAAAGTTCTTAACATTGATGAAATTCTCACTGTATAGACACCATTTAAATGTAATACTATGAGTTGTGAATCTAACCTAGTGATCAAACGTCGAATGGAAAATGCAATGACATCAGATAATAGTTTAATGACTGCACTATATTCTTCTATGTTGTTCGTTGTTCGACTAAGACATATCCCATGCATAGAAACTAACTTATCAGTGGGTGAATAAATGACCTAAGCCGTGGAAGATAAATTCTGAGTACTATGACTAGTACCATCAACAAAGCCAATGTAAGTTTAGGGAGCGTCGACATATTCAAATCAAGTGTAATATAAGATAAGCAAGAGAAGTAGTAGAGAATTAAAAAAAATTCAAAACTTAATGCACTCTCATAAAAATATGATACAAGTAGTGTACAAAAAATATTCGGGAGATAAATCATGCATAATATTTCTTAAGGTAGAGACTATTCCTAGGCTCACCCAAAGAAACATTGTCATAGTTAACTAATTCTAGGCCCCTTTGGCTAGTACCCGTTTTACAATGTAAGGACCATGCCACATAGGTTCGCATTTACCAACGCCTAGATTATCACACACTTTATCATAGACGAAGACTAGGTCACCCTCTGAATATGAACGAGGATTCACGTTTCAATAAAATTGATCCTTAACACATTTATTATGAGCCTCACTTGCTAGTGAAACATTATGGTGAGTTTCATCTAATCGTGCTCAGTAAAAAAAACATTCCTCCTTTGTAGAGGTAGTTGGTAATACTTCAATGGCCATTTTCAATGACGAAATTTCACATTTAATTGGAAAAACTGCCTCTAAACCGTAAACAAGTTGGAAGGGAGTAAATCCAACCGATGTTTTTGCAGAGGTACGGTATGCCCATAAGGCTGAAAAAGGGTAGTATGCTAGTTTCGTTTATGAATGCTGGCAATCCATTTGATCATATTGGTTAAAACCTTGTTAAAAACTTCTACTTGGCCATTCGATTGCGAATAATAAGGACTAGAGCTGTCATGGCGTAAGTCTAGTTGTGCAGAACGTTTTGTTATCATAAACTTTCAAAAGTGGCTACTATGGTATGTAACGATGGCTTTTGGTACGCGGTGTTGAAATTTGCGACAAGAAACAGTGAAATTAGCATCCATAAATGAAATCCAGAAAATGACACCCAAAAATGGCTACCATATGAGCCTTTTGATTTAATTTTCCCTTAATTAAATTGAAAGAAAAATTGTAATTTCATCTCATGACAACTTGTATTTGTTAATTGAGTCATGAAGATTTAGTTAGCTTATTAAATTCGAATTAGATGTCTAAGAAGATGCATGCAAAGGTATTTTCTATTTTTAGGGGGTCCAGATATAGTTATTTGTGAGTTGTAATTAGTTAACTCAAGAAGTTGAGTTAAAATGAGTTTAACTAGTTCTAACTGAGTGATGAGCTAGTGAGAGGTCCAGTGAATTAAATTTGATTTAATTCAAAAGAAGTGATCAATCAGTTAACTGATAATTCACTATAAATATGTATTTCATGTCAGTTTTAAGGAAGACTCAGCTGAGACTCAGGTTAAAGGGAAGAAATATATCAATTGTACTATTAGAAAATTGTACAGGTCATGCATGAGGTCGTCGGAAAGGCCTTGAAGGATTGCACAATATTATTGGGTTTTTTTCCTAATTAATAGGGGATCAATTAGCCCAATAATGTGTAAGAAAGGTAGGCTAGGCAGAGGCAAGCAAAATGTTAAATACTTGACCGATTTTGCTTATATTGAAAGCCAGTTTCGAGCAGGATCAGAGTGAGATAGTCAACACGGTGCAGGAAGTTTCTCTAGTCTGAGAAATAATTGTATTGGCTCATGATATTGACCATATGAAATATAGATATTATGGGGGTTTGAGCAGTCTCTTTCCCTAGATACATCTTGTGTTATGCGATTGATAATTTCTTTCTTTTACTTGTTATGTGATTGTGCGATTGATATTTTCTTTCTTTTACTTGTTATGTGATTGTGCGACGTATTTTGTTTATGCAAATTGTACGAAGGATTCAATATCTTGTTTTATTACATTATAAGTTCATATTGAGTCCCTTGGTTATGATTTTATATATGGTATCAAAGCGTCAGTAATCAAAATAGAAGAGAAGAACAAAGTTTTGTCTTGAACATGTTCGAATTTGCATATTTATTCTTTAGGATCCAACAACAGATCAAGATGTATTTTAATGGCTTGAGACTCGAATATGATCTTGAGGGAAATTCGAATTACATAGCATGGAAGGACATGATGGAGGCAGTGCTATAGGACAACAGGTTGAAGGAATTCATATATAGTGATATCCCAAAGCTCACAGCAGCAGATGCCCAACTTCTTAATGCATGGAAGAACAAGGTAGCAAAGGCGAGAAGGATATTCTTAGAGGGAGTTCGAGATAATATTGTCTCTAGTCTCCATGGGAAGGCGAATCCATATGCTATGTGGAAGGCCTTGACATATCTGTTTGAGAATAACAACAACCACAGGAAGTTGGCGTTGAAGGACAAGCTCAGAAAGATCAAGATGGAGGAGGGTGACACGATCTTGAAATACTTGCAGAAGTTCACTCAGTGTCTAGATGAGCTTGGAAGTGTTGGGCTTACTATTGCTGATGATGATTTGGTGAGCCTAGCACTTCTAGGCCTTCCCAAGAGTTGGCATAGTTACTAGGACTCTGTGAATGGGAGGAAGAATTTACCAGTTTGGAAGCGTTTGTGGTCCGAATTGGTAACAAAGAGATAAGGCAGAGCACCAGAGATGAGACCTTCGGAAAAGAAAAAGAAGAATATTTTGCATTGGTTGGAAAAGACAGGAAATCAAAGGAAAGAAGTCCCGAGGTGAATATGGAAATAGATACTTGTCCAAGATCAAGTGTTTTCACTGTCACGAGCATAGACACTATGCCTCAGATTGTCCGTAGAAGAAGGTAAGAAAGAAGGAGCTTGCATTTGTAGCAGGTGAAGCATTAGATTCACAGTTCGAGCTTGATTTTACTTTCATTGTATGCATGACCAACACTTTAATGGTATGAATGTGGTATATAGAAAACGATGCCTCGTTCCATATGACGGGGAATAGATATCTCTTCAGTGAATTGGAGGAAAATGACCTCCAACATAACATAGAGTTTGGATATGACGAGAGGTATAATGTGACCGACATAGGTACAATTCCCTTTCAGAGGGAGTTTGGCTCCCCTCTTAGAATGACGAATGTTTTTTATGTTCTATGCCTAAAGAAGAATTTTGTTTCCGTAGCAGTATTGGAAGGCCATGGTTATGATGTCATATTTAGAAAATTAAAGGTGTTCCTTAGACACATCGCCATAGGACGGGTGAAACGAATGGGTGTAAGAGTCAGGAACCTGTATGCTCTCAAGGTCAAAGATGCATCCAAAGTTTTGAAGAGCAAAGCAGAGGTTAGTGACTTGGTGGTTGAGAGGGAGTATCTCAACATGAATCCTCAGAAGCAATCTCAAAAGGTTTTGGAGCAACCACAATTGGAGAAGCAGAGAGGAGATCGAGTGGAAGCGTCCACTCAAGCAGAGACCTCCAGGAGGGGAAAATTTCGATGGAGATAGGAAGAGGGAGAACATGCAACCATACATCTAGGTGAGAGATGGGGGGATGTGAAAACATAATCCGAAGAGAATAAATTTGGGTAGGATCCATTTAGATGGTGTGTCTGATGCATCAAACCTGGCTATGAGGAGTCCACAATACAAAAATAGCAGGAAAATTCAGTTAGATTGATGTAGTCAGATGCCGGGACGATAGAAATTAGAGTGACAGATGTCAGATACTGGAGCACAAATCAGAGTTGGCAGTGGTGCAGAGGGAAAAAATGAAACGTCAACAAAAACACAAAGATTTCAGTAGATAGTGCAATAAACGATAGCAGTCAGAGACTGTTATGACAAATGCATCATACTGATCCAAATTTTGAAGGCTATTCATTTTCAGGAGTTTCAAGAGCAAACAACACTAGAGAAGTGTTTCATGCAGAGCATTCCAAAGGTACTAGACCGGGATAGATTGAATTCCTTTCTTGTTGAGAGGGAGTGTTGAAATTTGCAACAAGAAACAGTGAAATTCACATCCATAAAATGTCACATAGAAATGGCTACCATATGAGGTTTTTGATTTAATTTTCCCTTAATTAAATTGATTTTTTTTTTGTAATTTCATCTCATGACAACTTGTATTAGTTAACTAAGTCATGAAGACTTATTTAGCTTAGGAAATTCAAGTTAGAGGTCTAAGAGGATGCATGCAAAGGGGTTTTCTATTTTTAGGGGGTCCATATATAGTTATTTGTGAGTTGTAATTAGTTAACTCAAGAAATTGAGTTAAAATTAGTTTAAATAGTTCTAACTGAGTGATGAGATAGTGAGAGGTCCAGTGAATTAAATATAATTTAATTCACAAGAGGTGAGAAATCAATTAACTGATAATTCACTATAAATAGATGTTTCATGTCAGTTATAAGGAAGAACCAGTTGAGACTGAGGTTAAAGGGAAGAGATCTATCAGTTGTACTATTATAAAATTGTACAGGTATGCACGAGGTCATCGGGAAGGCATTGAAGAATTGCATAATCATTATTAGGTATTTTCCAAATTAATAAGGGCTCAATTAGCCCAAGGATGTGTAAAAAAGGCATGCTACACAAAGGCAAGCAAAAGGTTAAATACTTGACCAATTTTGGTAGATTGAAAGCCAATTTCAAGCATGATCAGAGTGATACAATCAACAAAGTGTAGGAAGTTTCTATAGTGTGAGAAAAAATTGTATTGTTTCATGATCTTGGCCATATGAAACATAGAGATAGAGGAGTTTTTAGCAGTTTCTTTTCCCAGATACATCTTGTGTTGTGCGATTGATAATTTCTTTCTTTTACTTGGTATGTGATTGTGCAATCATTTTTTGTTTCCACAAATTGTAGGAAGGATTAAGTATCTTTTTTTAGTACATTATATGATCAGATTGAATCCATTGTGTTATCACTCATAATTTTTTGAGTCATTACTTGACATGGTTATACAGTTCACTCCTCAAAAGGGTAAGGACTCCTTAAAACTTTTTCAAGTTGGCATAGGAAATTTCATTTTTTCATATTTAACCTATCCTAAGTTTCAAGAGCACCCTCATTTCATATAAAAACCACCTCAATATAGGTCACATAATGTTCCATCAGTCATAATTTGCTAACATATTTCATTTCCCAATCTTACAACTCCGAAAAGAGGGTTTTCTGTTTTCAGAATGCAAAATTTCCCTGTTTTATACATGTTTTTAGAATGCATATTCTGGGCAACTGGAGATGTGTTTCAAAAAACCAAGAGAGGTTTTTATTCGAGACATACTGATCTACAAACACATCATTCAGTTTTGAAATATCTATCAAGGATAGGGAGAAAAGAGCTCATCTCTGAACCCTATGTTTTATGGAAAAAACAGAGTCATTTTAATGATGAATAAACTTGCTAAAGGAGATAAGGATGTTTTTTGAAGATGAAACACTCAAGGCTCTTAAATTTAGTTTGTTTATGTTTTAAGAAGTTAAAGGCATTTTGAAAAAAAAATTTATGTAGCAGGAAGGTACATTTTTGAAACAAGGCAAAAATCTGGAATTTACACTGTTTATGACAGTTTCGTAGCGTTTCCTAGGCTTGAAGCTAGGAAAATGCTACGAAACCACCTGTAGCTTTCTTTTTGTTTAAAAAACCACTTTTGGTAGTTTCAAAGGGGAGGAAACGATAGGGAAGATGTGTCAAAAAATGATGAAGACCATGCAAGAGAAAAGAAGCAAAAATTCTGATGGCAAAGGTCATTTTTGTACACTACGAAAGTACGCTATGAAACTGCCATGTTTTAGTAGCGAATTGTTTTTTAAGGTTTCTGAGAAAATGAAAACGTATTTTGGAAATCTGAAAGAGATTTTTCTTCAGAACAGGCTCCTCTACAAAAACCTCTCTCAGTTTCTGCAAAGCCATCAGGGTTTGGAAATTATACACTCATATTTGCACGCTACTAAACTTCCCTATTTTCGTAGCGAATCGTTTTTTAAGGTTTATGAGCACATGAAAAAGTATTTTGGAAATTTTAAAGAGGTTTTTCTTCATCACAGGTCTGTATACAAAAACCTCTCTCAGTTTCTGCAAAACTATCAGGTTTTGGAAATTATACACTCATCTTTGAAGCCTATTTTTTCAGAATTTTCACTAACCAGATTTGTGA
Source organism: Pinus albicaulis (assembly GCA_034641835.2). NCBI lineage: Eukaryota > Viridiplantae > Streptophyta > Pinopsida > Pinales > Pinaceae > Pinus > Pinus albicaulis. The sequence continues at coordinate 724,596,525 of CM076573.1, forward strand.
AAAAATTGTAAAAATTCGACTTGGAGGAGGTCCAACTTAGCATCCACGTGGCATAATGACACATCAGAACTCTAGTACACTCAGAAAATTAGTTGGTTGTAGTTGATAATGGTTATTAAATTGATTTGTTGAACTATTAAAAAAAGAAGAGTCATTTTTTAATTCAAACTTTGCAAAACAAAAATATCCCTAGGAAGTCTCCAAGTGATAGAATCATGTTTGAAATAGGTCTTTGAGGTGGGAATTCGAAGCTAGGAATGTGCAATATCATTTTTATGAGTCCTCATTCTATAAATAACTCAATTTTAGAGTTAGAAAGGGTTGGGATATGTTATGGCTGACTGCTGCTATTGTAAACAGGTTTTTGATCAGTAATGGAGAATGGCTATTGGTTTCATCCTTCACGTGAGATTAATTTGATAAATTCACGAAAACCCTACATATCTTATTGATTTTTTTCAATATTTTAATGTTTGATTACTCAAAGTCTTGATTTTCATGCTCTGACTTCCTTTAAAGCACTAAACTATTGGATATCTTTCCCAATGTCCTGCTATCAGTATCATAATGTTCATTACTCAGAATTCATGTCTCTTATGCTCTGACTTCCTTTGAACATTTATATATTGAGTAAACCCTGTATGTGTGTATTATACTTTCATTTAAGTATCTACATGCCTAAGCTTTCACAAGGAGAGCCTTTGTCATTGAGATCCCTGTCACTGACTCCATATCCATATGGTAGCAAGCCTTCATCTTTTCAACCTGCAAACATACAAAACCAAGACACAATTCATAGAGTTAGCTATCTATCTTTATCATTAACCAATATCATAAATTATCCATGAGAGAGCCCTCTCAGACTGAAGAGGCTAAGCTTCAGTCAAAAGCTGGTTTGAAATAGTTACACTGAGTTGTCTGATCAACAACCAATCAAGTACAATTATGGTGATAACATTTTGGCATTGTTGTTGGGGAACGAAGGTGTAAATTTTCCTTGGGAAGAACGACAAAGTTTCAGTTCTAAGGTCCGAGAGCAGCATATAATTAGGCACATAATGGCTGTATTTCTGCTTTGGTGACTCCACACATCAAATAATCATTTGGAAGGTGACTCCACTGCTTGAAGATCAGTAGCTTGATGAAGTTTCTAGATGAGTTCCATTGCAAGAATAAATTCTAGGTATGCCCCTATGAATCGGTCTCACATCCTTGGTTTTCCAAATCCTATGCCAAATGTCGAATGTTAACTGATCTTCCTATATTTAAAGATGAAAATAAAGACAATGCCGCTCTTCATTTGGTTAGATTCCTTATACATGTATATAAAATTAAGGTTCAGTTCCCTGAGGATTGTGTCATGAAGATGTTTATGGTCAGTTTAGAGGGAAAAGCATGGTCTTGGTATGAAAGCATGCAAAATGGTTCATTATATTCTCTTGCTGATTTCCATGTTGCATTTTATGAGATGTATGAAGAGCGTCATCCCTCCTTATTGCTGGTCAAAGACTGCTGCAAAAATTGTGTGAGTTTTATTGAATATTTGGAGAATTTGTATGAAGATGATGAGTTTATGGATGAGTAAATTTTAGAGGCCATTCATGACAATCCCTTTCATCACCAAGAAGAAAGGATAGCCTCTCTCTTGGATGAAAATGAAACCCAACAGGAGTTTATTTATGAAAATCATGTTACATCCTCTGAGTTTGATGAAAAGTTGCAGCAGACTTGTCAGTCTTTTGATTATTAGGAATATGAGAATCATTTCAAACAACAAGAGGAAATATTGGAAGATAATTGCTATAATCCTCAGGTAAAGGAAAAAATTTATTCTTCATTTCATTCCTTGCATCAGCCTACATGAAATAATGATCACACTAATGAGGAAGTGGGTGAAAATTTTTCTTTGTCCTTGTCTTCTTATTTAAAGTAATTTGAGTGCAAGAAAGAAGATAAGATTCAATTTCTGGATGAAGTTGCTAAGAATATTGACAAAGACATTGAAGTTTTAGAAGATCAAATTCAATCCTATAGTCTTCATGATCAAGATCAGTGTTTTCAAAAGTTTTCCATTCCAGAACACAAAGAGAAGGTGTTGCTACTTTTCTCTTTTGAGATTGAGGAAGAATACCCCGTTTTTGAAAATAAGTTTGATAGCACACAACTAAAACCTTGTGTTGCTGAGCAAAGAATATACAATTTTTCCAAAGCTGCAGAATGTCTTGAGAATCATCAAACAAATTATGTATTCTACGATCCTATAGCTGACTACATGGGAGAAGTTCTACAGTCCAGATTTCTAGTTATATTTTCATTATGAGGATCATATACATTTTATGTTGGCTTGGTCATTTTAGTATCATGCTTACTTTTGGTTCAAGTGCAGTCAAGAGGTTCAAATGTCAGATCAGATCAATGACTGGCTTCATTGGAAGTTTCATGATGCTTGAATTTGTTGGACACCTAATCCTCTATGGGTAGGTGTGGAAGGCGAACAATCACAAAGGAGTCCAAGTGACCTTGGAAGATGAATCCAAGAGTCACACCTTTGTATTATAAATGTACATCTATGGTGAATAATATGGATATCTCATGCTTATCTTTATATGTGTGTTTTACCTTCTTCACCCACCATGTGTGTGTTTAACATGGTATCAGAGCCATGATGTGTGGCCTGCTATGTGGTTTCTCAACCATTAGTTGTGTGGTCTTCTTCAAAATGGGTTCTCTCCAATTTGAGCATTAAATATTCGACCTTTTGTGTGCTATTTTAGCTGTCATCTCTGTGTTCTACATTAAATTTATCACAATGAATTATGTTAGCTATATTGTAGCTGCAATCTTGCCCAGGCGTTACTGCGTTACTGTGATATTCTCATTGAAGATTACTAAAACCTACCAGGATTTCGACAGGAAATTGCGGGCATGGTTTGTGTCTTCGGAACATCGACAACAAGCATCATATTCTACGCCATATTTTAGATCTTCCGCCCCCCACATTGCAGCCCCATTAATTACTGGGACTGTAATGATGGCCCATGTGCATATTCATAAATTTATCCTCGTGAATTCCTGCGCTTGTGTTCCAAAAATAATCCTTTCAAGGCTTTCTACTGCAAAGCGTGAACCATTGTAGCCAAGCCCACACAATAATAGTATCATTATTGTGTTGAAAACGTATCGCTCCCACAAATCTAGCATATATAGTCCATATTTCATATTATATAGAAAAATATTGCTTCGTATCCATGTGCCAATATGACTGAATGATAGCTTCTGCATTGTTGTTGCTCCTTGACCTTGCAGCTTTTCCTGTGCTTCTAGCTAGTTCAGCGCTGTGTAACCTAAATTTAAACCTCTTTGCACTGTCTCCTCTCTCCAAAATTCGCTTTCTTTCTAGGGCAACTTGTTCAGCAAATCGCATATGCTCTACTATAAAAATCAGATTCTCCCGTCGCTCCAGTGGATCTCTATTCTGCGCGTAGTTTCTATGCATATGTTTGCTGGATGGATTAGGGAATCTCTGTATCTGTGTCGTTTGGGATTCTGCTTTATCTCTAGCCCATCAGGATCAGTTCTCCTCCCTCACCTCCAACTCACCTCCTGCCTCCCCATCGGCTCATCTCCCATTCCACCTGCTCCCTCAATTCCCACATCGGCTACTTTACGACCCTTCATCTCCTCGACCTTCCCTCCTTCATGCAGTCTCATGCTACTTCCACCTCTCACAGCCCCTCCGCGGGCTCCCATTTTCCCACCTTTCTCCCTCATCCCATCGCTACTTACCTCTTGCAGCTACCCTCGCCTCCCTCACTCCATCCGCTCGCCTGTCCCTTCGTCCCTTCGACTCCCCGGTGCCCAACCCCTTTTTCGCTTCCATCGCTAAGGAATATCACCCAACCATCGATGGGTATAGTGATTGCATAGCCTCTGTGTTAACGCATTACAATCCTCAGTTCTCTTGAGTTAAGCTTTGATTCCTTGTTCCAATCCAAAGTTCTTCGGTTATTCTATGCTAAACGTTAGAGGGTGTGCTGAGATATTTGAAAGGTGTTCCATCACGTACATGGAGCTGTCCAGAATCACCATCGAGCAGCATCACATTTCGAATTTAATTTTGCGTTGTGAATTTGTTAGTGGCAACGTTATCAAAATTTTTGAAGTTGTTTGATTCAAATGGATTTCTCTCCCACAAATCTGCCTCTATTCATCTTAAATGTTTATTTTTTCCTCCATTCATGAAACATTTTTTGCTGTGAGTGGAAGGACTGCAAAATATTTGGTATCCTCTTGCATAGAGGCACCTTTCTAGGAGGTCTTCATTGTGTGGAGGACTGAGATGCCATACTTTTAAAGACTGGTTCATATATTGCTTCGGAATATTGTTTTAGTTTGAAATATACTTTTCAAGGACTACTATTATAATGCTCAAGCATATTGGCATTTCATCATGGCCATATGGACCATGTCACCCTAATGACGTATGAGGGTCACTTATCATACTCCAACTATGTTTATTATACATATTTTGATGGCACAGGTAATTTAACTTCCAAATGTCATCATATGTTACCTTATGGACACCCATTTTCCAAGATATTACCTATATGGTGACTACTGCTCAATGGTTGGTGCTATGATATCTAGAAAAATATGATGAAGTGCAAAGTTTATGTGCATACCTTTTATATTGATTGATGGATTTTGAGCACCAGAGTTACCATGATGGCCTTTAGCATTACGATGATACATTAGTGCTGAGATTTGATCTGCATATCAAGGATGTATAAATAGTATGTAGTGTAATCATGCTACAATTATGTGAATGTTCCATATATTGATGGTTTGATTATTATTTTCGTCATTTCCATATGGTTCCAGCATGGTTAGAGTTGCTTTGTCAAGTTTACATATGGTGGTGATCATTTTCTTCATTGTATTTCTCCTTGCTTGGTCATATATACATACAGTCATTTCTTGATGCATCTAGACTTCATACTCTTTGAGCTTATCAACAGTAGTAAACTCCTTTAATAAATTTTATGGACATTAGGACAACCAGGAGAACATTGACTAAACTTGAAATTTGCAGCCTTTTCCATTAACCACGAGGCATTAATGTCACCTTTTAGCCACACTAATATTTCATGCAAAGCATGTTTTAAATTTATTTCAAAAATCTGGAAGACAACTAAAAAAATCTTAATTCCTATATGTCTCTTAGTCTGATAATTTTCATTTTTGCATATTATGCTTAATTATATGTTTATAAATTTGTTAAAGAATATGCATCACAACAAATTCTAGGAGCATATTTATACATCTTCGTTCTATACTTTATGCTGTAGTTTATCCCCAAATTCAATATATATGTATATCCAGACGTAATACTTATGTAAAATCTGTGAAAGGGTTTTGTTACAAATTGTATCAAAGCATCTAGTAGATATATTGAAGCATGGTGCTTTAGTGTATGAAAGTGATAGTTTGTGTGAGTTATTGCACACAAAATTTGGTCACCTGCATCATGGAATAGTACCTTTCTTGAAGGAGATGGTGCAGGGATCATTGGACTTCAAGATCAAGGAGAGAGGACCGTGCAAGAGTTGTGCACTTTGTAAGAATGTTAACACTCCATTCCAAAGTAATGAGCACAGGTCAAGATATATTCTTGATCATATTCATTCATAGGTATGTGGACTAATATCTTCAATGTTTCTATTACCACACTAAGGATGTTAGGGGATAGAAATGAAAATGATAGGATGCTGACATCTAGTATGGGTATGAACTCATGAATAAGTCAAATTTCTAGAATGGTGTTTTACTATGAGTCTGCCATGGATTGAGCCAATAGGGTTGTTCTTGTGCATAGTGCTTTCTACCTATTAAAAGTTTTAGAGTCTTAATCTTTAGGATTGAGAAAACTACTAACATTGAAGATGCGCTGAATGCGTACAATCAGATATCACAGGTGAAAATCTAAATGGGAGAAAAATAAAGGGGGGAATTTTTCCCCATTCTCATAACTGCACTTTGACTCTTGGGTTAGCAAGTAGCCACCTCTATTTAGGTAAGGGGGCATGTTACAAATTTCCAACATCCACTAACAGGGAATTCCATACATGACAATGCACTCTTTGCTTGGATCTCATGCATGAGACACAAAAAAGAACATAAATATAAATGCATTTCTCAGCAGGAGGAAAAAATAATCAACTCTCCTTCGCTAGTTAAAATATTACAAAATTGCTACCATATTTGCTATAGTTGAGGTGTAGAGAAGACATTAAGGTTGATTGGGACAACCTCAGGGAATTTATAATGCTGTGGATACGTGGTTTTTTTTTTCCTTTTAGCTCTCTTAGAATTACATCATTATCCCTTATATGTTTGTATCACATTCACTCAATGTATTTCCTTTGCATTATTTCAATGAATTGAGTATTTTTCTAACCATTCCGAATGGATACATCAAGTAGCAATGATGCAAAACTGATATGTTATGTTGAGTTGCATTCAAGTTATAAATCAAGTGAGATTTCTTCAGAGAGAACAATAATATCTAAGATGCAGGAACATACTTGCTGGGAGAAGATATTGAGCCACAATAATCAATCATTTTTCTATCTTAAGGAGTAACGTTGTATAAGCATGTTTTAGTTGAATTTATTGTGACTTATCTCAACAGAATTAAGTTCAAGCTATAAATAAAGATGTAAAACTTACCTTTTAATTTAACAGGAAATTTCCCAGAATCCACCATTCATAAAAAAAAATATAGATATTAAAACTAGGGAAAACAGTCCATCAATGTGCAAGGAAACTGGAAAGCACTCGATTCCCAATAAGGAAAACAAGGCGTTTTTATCTCTACCTGTGCCTGCTTGAGTGAAGCCATTGCTTGAGTATTAACCCCATTTGGTTGGGTGAGTAGAGTGGATGATATATCTGAAGTAAGAATACCCATTACAACCCCAATAGCTCCTCCTTGTATTACAGTTGTGGAAATGGTCACAGCCACATCGACTGATGTAGTATTCCTACTCCGTGATGCCTTGAATCCATTGTCAAGTTTCTTGAACTTGTTCTGTAACTTCACAATGTTTTCCTTTGACACTTCACTAATTATTTACCACTTTCCATTTCAGTTTTCATTCAATTTTCAGGAGAGGATGGATATGTGAGGTTTGTTTTTGTATCTAGCTAATAAGAGGGATAATTTTTCTCTAGAGTCTTGAAGATGTACATGTAGTCTACATATGGTGATAACTAGAGGCATTAAAAAAGAAGAGTAGGTGGAGTAATATATCAGCTCAATTTTTCTTCCAGAAACCTTGAGGATTTCTCATTTTGCTACAACAAATTTACACTACTGGAGGTAATGTAAGTCCACGGGTATATGTCTCCTCGAAGAGGGTCCGGAAGCATCATTCTGAGATTGTTCCTCATCCAAAAACAAGAGAAAGGAGATAATACCAGATCCACACGTTCCTCCTGAATTCTACAATGGAATTTAAGAGATTATGCTCAAAGAAAGAGCATCGAACTCACGAAGAAGAGAAACGGGGAAGGAAGAAGAGTAACATTACTTTTGAATTCTACAACAAAATGTAAGAGATTATGCCTAGAGGAAGATCATCGAACTCAGGAAGAAGAGGAGTGCGGGAAATTAATTTTAATGGGCTGATTTTAGATTTATGAAAAGAAGTGCGGGAAATTAATTTTAATGGTCGATTTAGACTTTTAGAATATAACCCAATATTTGATTTTAACAATTTATCAATTGTTAGTGGGAAGTTGAATTTCAATGGGTTGGTTTTGGATTTTAGACTAACTCAAAATTAGAGTTTTAAAATCTTATCAGACCATTAGTTGGAAATGTGGAGTCTAAAATCGTTATAACCAGCCTAGATCCATATAACTTTGGATCTATCATGCGCCGAGAGGGATCAAATCTCTCGAGGTGCAAACCTATTTTTTGAGTGCAAAACTTGAGGAAAGGTTTGCACCTCGAGATATTTGATCCCTCTCGACGCATGATAGATCCAGAGTTAGATGGATCTAGGCTGGTTCCAGTCGAAGGCATCAACGTCACATTTTTCAGATTATTAAAATTTTTGTATATTTTTGAGATGTAAGATGGATCTAGGCTGGTTTCAGTCGTGTGCTGCCAAGGAAAATCTATCAAAGATATGATTAATTTTATTAGTAATATGTAAATATATCAAATATTAATATAATCATTTTAAATATGCTAAATATTTCTGAGATTGACTTGGTCATTTTAATTTTAAATTTTCTTAGTTACCTCGGTTCGTTGAGATGATAATTATTGTTAATAACTATAATGATGAAAAATGATGAAATATTTTTTTTAAATGCAAAGTGACAATAATAGTGTTGAACGATAGAAAATGTGAATAATAAGAACGTACTCATGTTACAATCAATCTCAAACTATTTTCTTCTATTATTCTTATTTCCTCCCTTGTTAGTTTTGTTATCTTTTCATATCGATTATATGAAAAAGAAAATTTAAATCGTAAACCATTTAAATCTTTAGCTCGATCTGTTGTAGTAAACATGATACCTTGTCTCTCTTGCTCTCCAATATTAATAGCTTAAATTACTATAACACAAAAATCAATCTACATTGTTAATAACTTTGTGTGCTTACACTAAAATCAATGCATATTGTTAATCCAATCACTTTAATATTAATGTACCGTCATATATCCAATTACATCAAATCATAAATCAACATATACATTGAAATCAATGCATTTAATTCAAGCAATCAAATAAGATTAGAAAATAACGTCTACATTGAAATCAATGCACCTAATGCAATCAATCAAATAAGATTAGAAACCAAAATCTACACTGAAATCAATGCATTTACTCAAAGCAATCAAATAGGATTAGAAATCGCCATCTACACTAAAATCAATGCATTTAGCGCAAACAATCAAATAGTATTAGGAATAATCTACATTGAAATCAATGCATCTAGTGCAAGCAATCAAATATAATTATAAATCGATGTCTAAATTGAAATCAACACATCCAGTGCAAGCAATCAAATAGAATTAGGAATCATCACCTACACTGAAATCAATGCATCTAGTGCAAGTAATCATATATCATTAGAAATAAATATCTACACTAAAATCGATGCATCTAGTGCAAATAATCAAATAGGATTATAAATCACCATCTCCACTTAAATCAATCCATCTAATGCAAGAAATATTCTTCCCTCTCTCCACCCTCCATCCATATCTATATCCCCATCCATCTCTTTTCTTTTGTCTCTATCTCACCCCCCTAAACACACACGCTCTTGCACTCCATATATATCATTCTCTTTGTCGATCACCCTCTCTCCCCATCTCTCTCTTCTTCCCTCTCTTCCCCTTCTCTCCCTCTCCCCCGCTAATATCTCTCTTTCCTCCTTTTTTCCTCTCTCTCTCTCTCTCCATCTTCCTTATCACTCACACTCTCTCTCTCTAGGAACCAACATCTACACTGAAATCAATGCATTTACTCAAAGAAATCAAATAGGATTAGAAATCGCCATCTACACTAAAATCAATGCATTTAGTGCAAACAATCAAATAGGATTAGAAATCATCTACATTTAAATTAAGTCATCTAGTGCAAGTGATCAAATATAATTATAAATCGACATCTAAATTGAAATCAACACATTTAGTGCAAGAAATCAAATTTGTATTAGAAATCACCACCTATGCTGAAATCAATGCATCTAGTGCAAGTAATCAAATATCATTAGAAATAAATATCTACACTAAAATCGATGCATCTAGTGCAAATAATCAAATAGGATTAGAAATCACCATCTCCACTTATATCAATCCATCTAGTGCGAGAAATATTCCTCCCTCTCTCTACCCTCCATCCATATCTATATCCCCCTCCATCTATTCTTTTTTGTCTCTCTATCTCACCCCCCTAAACACACGCATTATCGTACTCCATATATATCAATCTCTTTTTCAATCACCCCATCTCCCCATCTCTCTCTTCTTCCCTCTCTTCACCTTTCATCTATATCTCTATCTTCCCCTTCTCTCCCTCTCCCCCATTAATATCTCTCTTTCCTCCTTTTTTCCTCTCTCCCTCTCTCTCCATCTTCCTTATCACTCTCTCTCTCTCTAGAAACCAACATCTACACTGAAATCAATGCATTTACTCAAACAAATCAAATAGGATTAGAAATCGCCATCTACACTGAAATCAATGCATTTAGTGCAAACAATCAAATAGGATTAGAAATCATCTACATTGAAACCAATTCATCTAGTGCAAGTAATCAAATATAATTATAAATCGACATCTAAATTGAAATCAACAAATTCAGTGCAAGCAATCAAATTATATTAGAAATCACCACCTACACTGAAATCAATGCATCTAGTGCAAGTAATCAAATATCATTAGAAATAAATATCTAAACTAAAATCGATGCATATAGTGCAAATAATCAAATAGGATTATAAATCACCATATCCACTTATATCAATTCATCTAGTGTGAGAAATATTCTTCCCTCTCTCCACCCTTCATCCATATCTATATCCCCCTCCATCTCTTCTTTTCTGTCTCTCTATCTCACCCCCTTAAACACACACACTCTCGCAATCCATATATATCAATCTCTTTGTCAATCCCCTCCTCTCCCCATCTCTCTCTTCTTCCCTCTCTTCACCTTCCATCTATATCTCTATCTTCCCCCTCTATCCCTCTCTCTCCATCTTCCTTATCACTCACTCACTCTCTCTCTCCACCTTTCTCTCTCTATTTCTTTCTTCTTACCTCTCTCCCCCTCCCCCTCCAAGTCCATCTCTCTTTCCCTCCCTCTCTCCACTCTCTCACATCCTCTCTCTTCCTTCCTCTCTTCCCCTTTCTCTCCCATCTCTCTCTCCCTCTCTCTCTCTCTTCACCCACCAACTATGTTACTATATCCCTCCCTCTCTCCTTATATCTCCTTCTCCCCCCTTATCTCCATATCTCCTTATTTGTCTCTTTATCTCAGCCCCAAACATACATGCTCTCTCTCTATCTCTCCCTTGTCACTCCTTCTCTCTCTCCACTTCTCACTCTCTATATTTCTTATTTCCTACATCTCTCCCCCTCCAACTCCATCTCTCTTATCGATCCCTCTCTCCTCCTCTCTCTCGTCCTTCCTCTCTCTCTCTCTCCCCTAAATCCCTCTCTCTTCCCTGATCTCTCTCTCTCTCTCTCTTCCCCCATCACTCTCCTCCTCTCTCTCCCTTTCTCTCCCACCTATTTCTCTCTTTTCCCTCCAATCCTCTCTCTTCCCCCATATCTCTCTCTCTCTCTCTCTCTAATCCTCTCTCTTCCCCCATCCCTTTCTTTCTCTCTTTCTTTCCACCCCTCTCTCTCTCCAACTACATTACTATATCCCCCCCTCTCTCCTTCTCACTTCTTCTCTCCCCCCTTCTTTCCATACATCTTACTTTTTTTCTTTATCTCACCCCTAAACATACACACTCTCTCTCCATCTCTCCCTTATCACTCTCTCTCTCTATTTCTTCTTAGTTATGTAAACTAATGAACATAAATATTCGTAAATATAAAGCAGATTATGGAGTAAATATGAAAAGAGGTTTTATTTACTTACCATACCTCTAGTTTATTTATATTTTTATTTATTTACCGTACCCTTTTTCTTTACTATGGTATTTGGTCCATAGGCTTGTTATATAATTAGATTTTTATTTATAATCCTATTTGATATATTGTTATTTATTTACCTTACCTCTTTATGTCTCTTTTATATTTATTTATTTACCATACCTCTTTATATCTATTTTATATTTATTTATTTATTTATCATACTTGTTTATACCTCTTTTATATTTATTTATTTACCCATGGTATTTGGCCCATGGTATCAATATTAATTTGTCCCATGGTATTCCTCCCATAGGCTTCATCTAAATAAAACCTCTTTTTATTTTTATTTTTAAATATAAAAAGGTTTATGGAATAAATATAAAAATAATTTTTATTTATTTACCATACATCTAGTTTATATATATTTTTATTTATTTACCATAGCTCTGGAGTAAGTATAAATTCATTTTACAAATATTTAATTAAAATAAATATTAAAAGATTTTGGATTTTGATTGTTTGTGTTGAATTAACTATTTTCCTTTGATTTATGAAATGGTATTGAATTTAGTAGAGAGTAAAGATGTTTAAAATTTTACTTAATTTAGAAATTCAATGTGGTAATTTTTTTTTAAAGGTAAATTTATGATCCATTCAAATTCACGTATATAATTTACTATCCATTCAAATTATATAAATAATACATAATTGTATTATAAATTGATATATGTTCGAGTACAATGCAATTTTTATTTTTTATTTTTATTTTTTAATTTAAAACTTAAGCCGACATTTTTTTATGAGGACGTGACCCACCTGACATTGAGCTGTAGATGCGCCTCTCGGCGCAATAATACTATAAATCCTTATTATAATATTAAGCTACCATATCAATTTGTAATTTGTTTCCCTTCGAGTGTATGGTTAAGGTTCTTGATCTATAACTAGCTTTTCGACGAAGTGAAATTCAGTTATACACTTACTAAACTAGGGTTTTTTTCACCGTTGGGCATATATGAAATATATATTGACTATTAAAGTAATGGATAAAAACATGACTATACCTCCTATCAATAACTCTTAGTGATTATATATGACTTAAACCTATTTTCCATAACATTGATAATAATGTAAAACTTGTTATCATTATTATAGTCATAGTTAATATTATTGATGGCTTTTGGACAAGTTAATAGTACCCTATTTATTGTTATCATTATTATAGTCATAGTTAATATTATTGATGGCTTTTGGACAAGTTAATAGTACCCAAAATTAAAATATTTATTTATGAATATTATCATGAGATCATATTATTAGTGCTCACATATTTCATATTAATTTCTCTTAAGAAATACTATAATAACAAAATAAATAATACTTAACTAATTAATATGCTTAGCACAAATTAATGGTATTTTATATTAATATTAAATAATATTAATATCAATTATTTATATCAATTTTAATATTATGGTATTTTACAAGAAGATAATATCATTTTTGTCAATTGTTATGGTATTTTATGTTGCTATTGGAGGTTAATTATTTTTTTTTTTTTTTCATTTGAGCAAAAGGAGGTCACTTGATATAGAGGCTATATATCTAATGTTGTTGAAGGTTTAGAGAGTGATAATTTTGGCTTGAAAGTATAAATAAAAAATATAAACGACCTTATTTTGAAAAATATCTTTATGATCCATCACATGAGAGTATAAAACACCTATCTAAGCAAGTATGTTCATATAAAGAGGGAAAGAGGACATAAGGTTTACACATAAGGGGAATACCAGCTAAACCTTAAGAAAGTGGAAAATATACCTAATTCTATGAATAATGTTATTAATAAAATCAAATAGTCGTAGGTAGCCCATTATTTTTTGGGATTAATGTTATTAATAAACTTCAAGTATTTGTAGGTAGCTCAAAAATACCTTATTAGAAGTTAGTCATAGTTTTGTTTACATTAGTCATTTTTGGTTGTATTACTTATTGCATATATTTTAACTTGCAACTAAATTAGTCATTTATGTTAGTTGTTTTTAGTTGGGTCACTTAAGATTGCTCATTTTTTTGTAGTATTTCACTTAGAAAATTTGTGGTGACTAACGTTTTTAATGAAGGGACATAATTAAAAATTACTAAAATAAATGACTAATTCATATACTTCTTATGCTTATTATTTGGTCATATTTTGGACTATAGTAGTAATTTACATTAATCATTATTAATTTTGTCACTTATTATCTAGTCATTTATTTTAGTCATGGACTAAATTATTCATTTTAGTTAGTCACTTTTAGTTTGGTCACTTATTATCTAGTCGTATATTTTATCCCTAGACTAAATTAGTCATTTAAGTTAGTCATTTTTAGTTCGGTTACTTAAAATTAGTAGTAATTCACCTGAAATAATTGAGGCGACTAACATTTTTAGTCACCTAGTCACTAATTCACCATTTTCTACTAGTGGATGTTGATCTTCCTGTTGATTCATTCGATTCTACACCAAAGTTAGGTTATCCTTTGAGAGTTGGAGAACTTCTTGTTGATGCTCTATGGGATCTTCCACTACTTCATTATCCATATTGTCTTTCATTCGATCCTTCAAACCGTCCAATTTAGCCTTCATTTTTTTCTTTTAAACCATATTTGTCATCTTTGATTGCTCTTTGTAAGATCAAAATTTGTTGCACTTGGTATTGTAATTTTGATATGTCATACTGCAATTCTTCCTCTTCATGTGTCATAGTATAGCTTTTTGAGGGCTTAATGGGTATGTAATTATTTTTTGGAGGCATTATAGAACCCAATACTTTTTCTTTCTTTTGAGAAGCTCGATATTGAAACTGAATTATCTCTGTGATTTCAAATCTTCAATATCTGAAATTCGGTCTTGTAGTATCCCTATGAATCTTCTTTTGAATGCCACAGGTCTGACCTGATTTGGATTCTTCAAGGAAACGTTATGCCAAATCTCCCACAATGACCTAATTATGGACTGGTTCAGTAGAGCGAACTTGTACGACGTGCCACATGTCACTGTTTCCTCCTTCGGCTCTGCAATTGATATAAAGGAAACTAAAGTCTGTGTAATTACAACCACTTTTTACAGAATTCCAATCCAATGCTCATAGAGAGAGTTATGATGATTTTCCCACAATCACGTCTTTAAGATGAAAACTGGGAGCCTAAAAAAACCCTAACTTCCACAGATCATATCTCCAAAACTATTGCGAACCAAGCTCTGAAATTTTTACACGAAGTCCCTCACGATTTCAGCTCTGCGTGATAAACATTTTAGCTTCTAAACCTTCGTAGAAATTTTTTTATAGAGAAAATTCCACAATGACCTGTTTGGAGCAGAGAAACCCTAGAATCCAAAGCTCTTATAGCAAATGTTATGAAACCAGCTCAAAAAATGGAATAAAAGAGAGATCAATGCCTTAGAAATAAGCCACTTCGAGTGGGAAACCTCCTTTACATTACATAAATGAAAAATTATTAAATGATACAAATGATAAAACCTCCTTTCGATATATAGGAGTCCATAGGGTCACAATATAATCCTAACCGACCTAACAATACTAATGTAAGGGCATAATAATAAAAATATGGGGGTTACAAGGGTACAAAAATAAAAATTAGGGGGGCTACACTAACATAATAAGGGACTACACTATTAATATAGGTACCTAACATCATCCATGGTATTTGGGTTTACAAATTTGATTTTCTCGTTCATATGAGCAGGCACAATACTTAGAAATCGTTGTACTTTTGCCCTTTCATCCCTCGGATATGGCACATATCGCAGTAATGAAGTAAACTTAGTTACAAATTCATCCATAGATAGCTGTCCCAACCTCAAGTCATGAAACTCCCAGGATTTTTCATCATAAAAATGCTCCGTGAGTTATTTATATGTAAAATACAGTTGGAATTCATCCCAGGTGACATTCTGATCTTCAATACTTCGCACATTTTTAATCTCTTCCCACCACAAGGTGGATTTCTCTCGTAATTGATAGATGGATAAATGAGCTTTTAGCTTACTTCTATACTCGTATACTTGAAAGTATTTGTTCATGTTTATTATCCATGCTTTAGCTACTTCTTCAGATTCTCCATCAAATGCACAAGGTTTAATATTTTGGAATTCACCTTGAAGTTCTACCTTCTGTTTCTATATTTCTTGCTGATTGGTGAAATTTCCCAACTCTTCTTCATTATAAGATTTATGTTTATTACTCTATTGGGTTTGGCTGCCTTCCAAGTTGTCATTTCCTATTTGTTGCTTCTCACCTTCTTCTTGGGTCTTCCGTTCTGGGATTGGTTTATTTACCCCTTGATTCTGTTTATCTGAGAGGCTTTTAAGGATATTCTTCTGCTCCTACATCAACCTCTCATTGTCACTTCTAACATGCACCATTTCTTCTTGTAACTGTCGTACAATATTCAGTGGTCTAATGGTTTGTCTTTGTTGTTCTTCCAACAATCTACTAGTCTGTTGATGTTGATCTATAGTTAACTGTACCCACATCTCAGGATTCATTTCTTGATTAGGCTGGGGGTGAATTTCTCTTGAATTTATGGGTGTTGGATGCACTGCCCCCCTCCTTATCATACTCGGTCAACTCTTCCTTTCAATTCTGTGCACATTTACACACATCAATTGTTATTTAGGTGACCCCTTTTTGGTCCCAACATTTGAATGCTACTCTAATACCACTTGTAATGTCCATTTACATTATTAATTTCAACATAAAAATAATAATAATAATTATCATTGACTATTAAGTCCTTAATCATCATAACACATTACATTAATCATTTTTCTAATTAAAATAATTCGAGTTATCATACCCTTTCCAGTATTGTATACAAAATAATAATTTTCCTTGTCTCCTCCATTCACACTATTAAAATTTATCATTATACCTATATTACAAATCATATACATTGTTGTCAACTCCTCGATTATGCTGTCAGGGCTATTATATGTTTATTATGTTTTTGGTACGTTCGAGATTCTCATACTGAGACTATATCTACTGGCACAAATTATTAATTTCATGATTAATGTGTTGATCTGCCGTATCCATCGTATGTATGGTCTTTAAATTTGTATGCGTAAGAATCTAGGTGTGAGCCTCTCCGTCGTTGATGTGAAAATGATATCTACGGTTGGTAGGGATGCTGGGGTGGTTAGGGTATTACCCTACCCCCCGAACCCTAACCACCTCCTTCATTGTTCTGTTGCTATGTTTTTTGGTGCTCTGCAAATCTGGAAAATTTCTCGCTGTTCGTGTGGTGGTCTCGACCTGTGGAGGCAAAGGATCTTGTATGTTTTCCCAGTAAGTTTATAGCACTTCACTCTTGTTTGCTGATGAATTTTAAGCTTCACTGTCGATGGGAATATCATGAATTGAGGTTGTCGTAACCCTAGTTCTTTGCCTCATTTGCAAACAAAGGGTTTTGACAAAACCCAAGCTTATTATCATCTCCTACGCTCAGATGCTTGGACGAGAGGGTTACTCCACCAACCCACCAGTGGTATGATATTAGTTTTCGTTTTCAAGTTTATTTCTGCTTCTATGTATTATGATTTGATTCACTTCAAGATTACTTATAAATTTTGTGTTAATGCAGGCGTGAGGATCTCGCCACCCACATGAAATTAAGGTGAGGAAGTTATGGTTCCTGTAATCTTCTGTTATAGTTTTTCTTTTGCAATTCCTATTAGTTCTTGATTCTTGGTACTAACTGATCCATTGCATGCCTGTGCAGGTAAACCCCTTTGCTACTGTTTTCTTGGAACAACAAACCATCTGTGACCTATTCCTTGATATTTTCATTCTCATTTCACAGGTGCAATACATACTCTGGTTAAATTAATTCCTCCGTCTTCGGCTCAGTTTTTCAGGGTTTAGTAATGTCATATTATTTTGTTAAGTTAATGAGGGCTTCGATTCGTTCTTCACCCTTCGAGGGTTCAGTTGAAAATGAGCTGCTTCCAAATTATTATTTGGCCCTGTTACATTCAACAAGGGTATTGACTATTTGTTCATCATATCTATTTTAATTATACCCCTAAGGGTTTTTCCACAGTTAAATTTTCATTTTAGACTTGTACAGTATCTTTGGACATATCTTCTTCATAGCAGTAAAGGGTTTCATTCAGAACTTGTTTTCTTCATGATCGTGAAGGTTTTTCATGGATATTCGATCCACCAGTCTCCATCATATATCATGAGGGTTTTCTGTTATGTATTTTATTTGAATCGTTTGTCATGTTCAAGAAGATGTTAATAATAACTCTATAAATTAAGACTTGCGGTGGTCCCTGCTAGACCCACCTTGATTATGTTTCTCATATTTTTAAGCTCATTGTTTTCTTTGAATTTTCTGGGCTCAAAATCCTACATTTACTAGTGTTTATATTCTTCATAACATGAACAATCTTATGTTTTAAGGTAGAAATCAATATGATAGTTCTTGATGTATTCTAGAATTTTTGTTAGATATTCTCTGTTAATCTGATTGAATTCTTCGACATATAGATTGGAATACTTTTATTTGTTTTAAAAATTATATTCTTTAAATCTTATTTTTTTTCTTTCTATTACTGTAGTAACATTTTATCCACAAGTGTCCAGACCACCTCATGAGGTTTCAACCTCTGTCCATGTATAATATATTCATTTTAAAGGACAAACTGTCTAATTTTGGGGGAATTTCTCCCAGATGGACTAGCTGCCCAATTCCTGGTAAGGATTGTCCCAATTTCCAGTCAGGTTTACCTATGGTTTTTCTAGTATTCTTTCTTCAAGAAAAGAAAACTCAGCTATAGTAAATATTCCAAAAATAAAATAAAGACTGTTTGAATTCAAATGATTAGAATTCTTTACGACCTTGTAATTCAATTAATTTCATACCAGAATACTGCGTCAAATTTCCATATACTTTGAAAAATATAGTAAAGGAATTAAAACTAAGATACATAAAGGAAATAATATTTATTTAAAATCTATTTTACTTATCTTAGTAAGTAGGTATGATGGAATCCACCCAACCTTGAGCGAGGCAATTATGTCCTCAGCTCCCCCTGTGCTCCTCACCAAAGTAGGAATTAAAAGTAGTGTTCTCAAGGAGATAGACCTCAGGACTCCTGTCCAGTCTCGTCTCCTAAAATAGGTAGTAGAGTTCCACTGGGTTTCCTGCAGAGCTCTGGAACCTCACACTTTTCAGCCGTTAGTTGTTTCTCTTCACCTGCATAGAACCCCTTTCCTCCTCCATGATTTTCCTTTTATTCCAAGAGGAAAATTAACTGCCAGTAAGTTCTTCATAAACTACTATGGAACCTTGGAAAACTCTTTTCCATCATAATTATGGAAATATTCCATAATTAATTATTTATTCAAAAGAATTTTTTTAGTTCATAACTTGATTAACATACATGTTAATCCCAGTAACTTAAAATATACAATTATTTAATTAAAATTTTCTTAAAGTTAAATGAAAATAAACTTGGGCGTTACATGCATAGTAGTAATGGCTTCAAACGTTGAGAATGATTTGGTGGAAATATTCGAAAAAGAGGAGGAAGTCGCTACCAAAGCCTCTAGGGATGAATACAGAGAAACTGATGAGAAACACTATGTGGATGCCCTCAAAGCTCTTCGTGCTTTTCCGGTAACTAGGCAATTTATATAGAAATACATTGACAGATATGCTATATACATGCTATATAAACATAGTTTTATTAATAGAAAGTTTATGGTTTTTTCTTTCCAAAAAAATATACGTAAATTGTATACAAAACTCAAAGAAAATCATGCCAAATATGATAAGGAAGAAAAAAAACGCACGTTCGAATTATCAGAAGAAAAGAAAGAAAAATCTGTTACAGTTAAGGAAGAAAAAAAACGCAAGCTCGAATCATAAAAAAGAAGAAGGAAAATATGTTTCAGTTAAGGTCGGTGGTGATAATGAATTAAAGAAACCCAAGCTAGAATCATCATTTCAATCTAATTTGAATGCCCCACCAAAGCTCCCAAGCACTACTAAATGTAATGATCAATGGTGGGACAAAATTTGAGATAACGTTCTTCAGGCTTTTTCCAGAGTAGTTCATGAGTCCAAGGTGAGGAGCTGGAGACTGTAAGGGGATTCAATCCCGTACAAGTTGCAGTTTCTGTGGAGACAATGATTTTTAATAAGTTAGGGTCCTCTGATGGCAACTAGAAGGTGAAGGTGAAGTATAGGTCTATTTTCTACCACATGAAAGTTGACAAAAATCATGATTTGAGGAGGAGATTTCTTACCGAGAAAATTGAAGCAGGGAGACTGATCATTATGACATCAAAGAAATGGCGAGTGATGTTAGAAATTTTTAGAATACTCCGATAAAGAAAAAGGAACTCTTTCATTGTGAGTGTGGTGTAAAGAAGATGGCAACAACTACTGAGTTTAGGTGCAGGAGATGTGGGAAGCGGGGGAAAACGTACTATGAGATGCAGACAAGAAGTGCAGATGAACCTATGACAACCTACGTCACATGTACCAACTATAATAACCATTGGAAGTTCTGCTAAACTTTATCACTGGATCACAATGACTGTAGTTAATATGTGTTTTTATTGCATCTAGTATGAGAGAGAAAAAAGTTTTTTTTTATGAGTTTCTGATAATACTAATGATGATGGTGAACAAAATATGAATTTAATATGAGAGGGAAACAAGAATTCTTGATGAATTTCTGATAATACTAATGACAATGGTGAACAAACTATGCATCCATGAATTACAATGAATTACAAGTACCATTGTCACAAAATGTTTGTAAAAATGATAAAAATGTGTTGGGAAAGCATGAGCAAGAAGAGAGCCTAAAAAAAGATCATGAAAACTCATAAATTTTGTTGAAAAATTTCAGGAAAGTTCTGAACAATTGGTTGAATGTTGGACCTAAATTTCTAGAACAAGGTTAGTGGTCACATGCACAAAGCTAGAAAAACTGGGTTGTAACTGCACTAAAGGAGGGTTATCTCTGCAATTGAAGACTTAGGACCGCACTGAGAGTACTACCTCTATGTGGTTGAGGAGTGAAATAGCTCACTAATTGGTCCAAACTCAAGGAAATTAAGGGAAAATGGTCACCAGGGAAAATACCTCTAATAAAAATGTGACTGTGTGTCTCTCTCGATGTTTGCAATTATATCTGGGAAAGTTAGACTCCATTTTTTTAATTGCATCTTGGAATTTGGGTCATGCATAGCAACTCCCAATCCATATTTACCCTGGTAAGAATGTTAAGTAGGTAAATGTCGAGTGGGGTGTTACATAGGGGTTGTAGCTCCTTTAGGTGTAGTTGATAAATCAGGGATTTGTAGCTTCTTCTTGGTTTTACCCAGATACTTTTGTAATGGAGTTGTCTACAGACGTAACATAATAGCTCAGATGATAGTTTTTTGTTGGAATCCAGTAAAAAAAACTTCAAAAAATAAGGTAGTTGGAGAGTTTGAATTTTGTTTTTGATGGTGGAAATGGATTCAACACTATAAAAAACCCTTAGGGAACCCAAAATATGGAAGTTTAACAACTGTAACCTATATTTTCAAAAATATTTGCCGGAATTTTTCATAATCTTACCAAAATTTCTGGGTTATTCTGTGGGTTTTTTAGACTACGACATTTCTTCATATGACAAGCTAAAACTTGTTGTTACAAAAGTCGTAGTCTAAAAAAGCCATAGAAGAACCCAGAAATTTCGATAAGATTATGAAAAATTCTGGCAAATATTTTTGAAAATATGGGTTACAATTATCAAACTTCAGAATTTTGGGTGCCCTAAGGGAACCCATTGATAACCCAGAAATTTCGGTAAGATTATGAAAAATTCCAGCAAAGATTTTTGAAAATATGGGTTACAGTTGTTAAACTTCAGTATTTTGGGTACCCTAAGGGTTTTTGATAGTGCTGAATTCATTTCCACCTTCAAAAATAAAATTCAAACACTCCAACTACTTGATTTTTTGAATTTTTTTTAACCGAATTCCGGCAAAAAAATGTTTGGGCTATTTTGTTGCATCGGTAGACAACTCCTGAAGAAATTTCATAAAAGTTGGAAGAACCCTTTTGTTTTTGTGCATAAAAGTTAGAAGAAACTTTTTGTTTTTGTGTTAGTTATGTTGATTCTTGGCATGCTCATCTAAATTAATTGTTGAAGTATTTTTTGGTGTCCTAATATCATTGGTATGGTAAATAAACAAAACATATTTTTATAATATATATAAACTAGAGGTATGGTAAATAAATAAAACCTCTTTTTATATTTATTCCATAAACCTCTCTATAAATAAAACTTGTTTTCATATTTATTTTATAATCCGCTTTATATTTACGAACACTAAAAAAAGAGATTTTATTCTGGTGAAGCCTATGGGCCAAATTATTATTAATACCATGCAAAAAAAAACATTATTAACCCTATTATTATTATTATTATTATTAGTAAATCTACTATTCATATTAATATATTAATATATTATTAAATTTAATAGATTTGTTGCGCAAAGGCTCTATACAACTCAGTATAGGGTAGATTTGTGAGCCTTAGGATAAAATTGTATTTAATCTATAATCAACTTTATATTTATGTAATGTAATGTGAGTTGGAGAACAACAAGATTGGTACAGGAAATTAAGCAAGCTTTGCGTAAAATTGAATATACTATACCTCTGGATGTGAGAAGGCAAGGAAACAAATCGACAAATTGTCTCGCGAATTGGGCATGTAAAACTGTTGAAGGATTTCTTGATCGGCCATGGCAACAGGAGATGTATGAATTGGTGCTTGAACTTTGGAATATTGTAATGGAGGATCAGAATTTTGGAAGACAGGAACATATTATTCCTCGATCAGGGTGTAACAGGGAGAGGTTAGAGCCTAATCAACATGTTGGTGACCGTAGCTTGCCGCGTGGGGAGGACGGCCACAACATAGAGAGCGCATGCAATCGCCGGGAGGATAATGGATGACGGGAATTCCGGTACCAAATGTAATAAATGCAAAGTACACCCATGCGATTCCAACTAGGTATGCCAACAGGGCTATCAGGAAAATTTTGGAAAAAGATTCGGGGAAGTGGTAATATGCTTGGTAAGGTTAATATGCATGGTAATGTTTGGATTTGTGCATTTTGGTTTTGCTTGGAAGCTGGTTGCGCATTCAAGGGTTATCTCCAACGAAGGTTAAGGGTGACGGGCTGGGTAGATAATTGGTATGTATCATCATACTTACCCTCTGAGCCAAAGATTTCTGACTTTCGTCGAATGTGGAAAATGGTAATGGTTTTCTTAGATTATTTGTTTGAATGGAGATTTGGTCGGTTCTAGTATGAAAAAATGCAGAAGGTTGATGAAGCTGGTTATAGGCTTATTCTTCCTCAGCGGCTTTTTGTTCTGTTATCCAAATCTTTGGTTAGAACTTGGTTACAGTTTTTGTTTCCTCATTCTGATCCTTGCATTGTTAAGATAATGGTTTTCGAATTCTGCTATATTTACTGGTTGCTTCAGCTCTTTAATGGGTTGGTTCGACTCTTTTACAATAATTTTCTATGTATGGGTTTTAGTAGGGTTGTTATCCCTATCAAAAACTTCTCTATAGCTACGCAGAATGGGTATGTCTTAGTCTCTCTCTCTCCTTTTCCTGTTTATAACGTTATCTTTGATAGGAGACTGGGTAAAATTTGGAAAATTTTGGATAAATGTTGTCTGTTTAAAGTTAAAACGGTTTTCTTTTGTTTTGGTGGAAGGACTTTCTTGCAGCAAAGCTCGTTTTTCTCCTGTATGCTCATATTTGGAAATTTTGTTAATAGGGTCCTGAGGATGATACATGGGCAAGATTTTTCGCCTTATTATCTCTGTATTGGTGTATGGACTCTAGTCTTACCTTTTAATTCTCTGGCCATTTCTGTCTTGTGTCATGGCAACAATTTGTCAGTTGCTCTTCATTTCTTTCTTGCCCGGTTGGATTGTATTAGTGTCTGGTCTCTCTTTTTATCTCATGTCTTTCTCACGGAGCCTAACCTGGGTGATGGAACCTCTCTGCGTTTTGAGTATTGAATCTTGTCTACGAATCTGACTGGTGTTGTTGTTTGGATGGTAGATTTAGCAGATTCCTTGTCAGGTTACTTTAATATGGTTAAAAGAGGAAGGAAGCCCACTGAAGGCAAAGGAAAACAACTTACTTCTGAGCAACATCAAAAAAGAGGAAGAAAATTTGCGTAGCAACATCTGGAACTGCTGGTTCAAACATTTGCATAAGAAATCCCAAATTCAGTACGCTCTCGTATTTATGGTTGGGAAACTAAGGTTTTAAACAACTTGTACAGGGAGGATGAAATGGCTTCTGAGGACATGAAGAACGCGGTGAATGACCCAGGGCACACACGGGGCCGAATTTCCTTGTTTCAACAATCAGTTAGAATTTACTGGTTAATCAAATGCCTGCTAGCTAAGGAAGTCACGTCGATAGCAGAAACTAAGCTGGAATCAACTTTGGCAGATATTAACAGGAACATCTAAGAAATCAATCTTTGAAAATTGCATCAGTATGCGATGCTCGGAAGGTTGGAGAAGGAAATCAAGTCCATGCAGCAGGTGGAAGTTGAATTACCAGGGTCCAGTGCCAAAGATCCAACACCAGTGGAATCTGAGGAAGATTAAGGTTTTCATGATCAAATGTTTTACTTTATTTTTAGCGGCTAGTACTTTTTCTGTATATGATGTTATCTCCAGAATTAGATATTAAGTACCATTAGATATGGTATAGACTATTAAGGCTTTTTATGTTTTGGTTGACATACTCTGAACTTCGATGGCCGAAATACCTGGTTTCCTGCAGGTAGGTTGAGGTCTAGTTTTGTATACTTTTGCCTGGCTTTTATTAATAGAAAATGGAAGGAACTACTTAAGCTTTAAAAAAAAAAATGTGAGTGTTAGATGTAATGTAAGATTGTATGTAAACAATTTTAGTGTCAATTGTAATAAATATATTTGTAATAATTATCCCTGCCTCTCTACTGTGAGTTATATTTACGAACACTCAAAAAGGACGCATGGTAAATAAACAAAACATATTTTTATACCAGAGGTTGGGTAAATAAATAAAAATATATATAAACTAGAGGTATGGTAAATAAATAAAACCTTTTTTTTTTGTAAGCTTGGTAGTTCCTTTCATTTTTCACTTTTTTCTGTTTTTATTTTTTATTTTACTCCATTTTCATTAACATGTCTAGATACATCACCCCAATCGGGGAAGGGAATTGAACCTGTGATGAGTGCTATAACAGCCCGCCTCATCACCGTTTAACCAAGACCCCACAGACAAATAAAACCTATTTTTATATTTACTCCATAAACTGCTTTATATTTAAAATAACTCAAAAAAGAGGTTTTATTTATATGAAGTCTATAGGCCAAATACCATGGGACAAATTAATATTAATACCATGGGCTAAATACCATGGGCAAAATACCATATTTATAAAAGAGGTATAAAGAGGTATGGTAAATAAATAAAAATATAAATATACCAGAGATATGGTAAATAAATAAAACCTCTTCTCATATTTACTCCATAATACACTTTATATTTAAGAACACTCAAAAAAGAGATTTTATTAGGTGACGCCTATGGGCCAAATTATTACTAATCCCATGAAAAAAACATTATTAACCCTATTATTATTATTATTAATATTCATATATTATAATATTAATTTTAATAAATTTGATAACTTTGTAATAATACTGTTAAACACCATGTTAAGACACATACATGGTGTATGAGGAAGATGAACACACACACACAAGAGACTCAACACACAATGAAAGATAAGCGTGAGGCTTTCTTATTTTTTCCATTATACATGATGTACATTTATAGTACAATGGTGTGACTCTTGGTTTCACATTCCAAGGTCACTTGGACTCCATTGTGACTTTTCGCATTCCACACCTACCCATAGAGGATTAGGTGTTCCAACATTCCCCCCTTTAATCCGAAGGGGTATGTGTGAGTCCAAGAAGAGAGTTGTAATAAAAATCTGCAAAGTATACATGGCAGCACTTGGGTTGAATCAACTCTCTAAAATTTTGGCAAAAAGAGGTGGTTTAAGGATGACCACCAACATTGGAACGCAATACTTGTTGCAATTCCCGGAACTTTTCAAAAACTGGAAAGAAGCTGAAAGCTTCTACTAGAGGAATTGTCCCTCATAAAAAGGGGAAACCTTCAACTTAAAGGAAGGGAGGTCTACAACCTGTGATGGTTTAAGGATGACCAACAACACTGGAATGCTTGAAGCATTTCCTGGAACTCAACCAAAGCTGGCAAGAAGCGGGAAATTTGCTAAGCTAAAGGCTTGCTAGAGGAAGTGTTCCTCATATATGAAAGGAGACCTTCGACCTAAAAGAAGGGAGGTCTACTACCTGTGATGGTTTTAGGTTATCCACCAAACAAAGATGATGGTTTAAGGTTGTCCACCAACCAAAGGCATGCTCATGGGCATTCGTGTCTACGGCTACATCTACGGAATCAGGAATGACGGGTGTGGCTCAGGCTCGCTTGATCTATCGTCGAAGCTTGTACATGACCACCATTTTCCCCCTTGTCAAGGACAAGGTGAGATGATGGCGAAAACTCAACTGCAAGTTTGCTCAATATCCGTGAACAAGTTCTAACATGTGTCGTAAACATCTTCTTGGCTGCTGATGCCCATTTCCAAGAAGCGATCCATCCAAGATGAATCTTGGTTCTTGCAGGAGGCTTGTTTTTGAAGAATCTATCTAAAGAATGGGTGTGCCGAACACAGTTCTTGCATGGATGAAGATCAAAACAGTGATATTTCATATGGCCAACTCGATCACAGTGTTGGATTTCTCAATCTGTTGTGGAAGTGGAGCAGGATCTGGAACAACTGCAGATGAACTGTCATACATGAATCCGACATTATGAAATATGATGGGCTTTGTGTAATCCGGAATATGAAAGGACACATCCTTGTCATATCCAAGACCAGTTTGGTGCTTGTTGTGGACAAGTTCTTCCCAAGGTCTGATGATGGGCTTAGGAAGTGCAGGCTGAGCTGCTGCATCTGCATGAAAATCTGCTCTAGTACAAGGAACTGAATGGAAATCAACTGCAACTTTATCTTCTTTCTTTTGATGAGAGTCCTTCACAATATTTTGAACAGAAACAGGTTCAGAATGGTGACTCTTTTGCTGAAGTTCATCTTGCTGGAGCTGAGATTCCAACTGCAAAAATTCAATCTTTTCTTGTGCATCTTGTAAACAACTTTGAATATCAAGAAGAGCATTCTTGCTCATTTTTATCATATCATGAACATTTGAATGAATGAGACTATTCAACAACACTAATGCCTCATTGATTTTGGCCATTTTCAACAACTTAGGCTCAAAAAATGAAAGGGTGTCGGCTACAACCGAAAATGCACCCGTTTACAATGTGATTCAACAACAAATACAAATGACTCAAGAAATTCTCAAAGTACAAAGTGTGCTCCTCAAATGATGGAGGGCAATCAACAATTTTTTTAACAACTCAAGTACTGATTGCAACTATGAAGAAGATGTAAATTCCACTCACAATACAATGTCAGTTCAATACAATATCTCTGCAAAATATGTACAGCTGAAAACACTTGTGCAAGAGGCCTTTAAGGCAGCTGAATTTTCTCTTCTTCAAATAGCTGTTTTCAATGATGGAAAACTTGTCTTCAAATGTCAATTTATTCAAAAAATCACTCTTCAAATCAATGCCACAAATCATAAAATGTCAAATCTGCAATTTATCATTTTCTCATTATGCCATTTCCTCTTCCTTTCTGCTGTTCATGTCTCTCTTTCCTCTCTCTCTCTGCTGTTTTTTTTTTAAATTAAAATTATTTAAAAAATAGATTAATGGGAATAATTAAAAATGGAGGGGAAAGGGATTAATTAAAAAGAGGGGGAATTTAAAAAAGGATGGGAAATTTATTTGAAATGGAAGGGGGCTTAAAATAAATTTAAAAAAGGGAAGGGAAATTTTAAAAAATGAATTTAAAATGGGATGGGTTTTTATTTTTATTTTTTAAATAATATTAAAAAAGGGAGAATTTTAATTGGTGGGAGGTATTATATGGGAGAGAAAGGGGGATGTTAAAAGAAATTAAAAAATTAAAAAATAAATTTAAAAGAGGGGGGCGTAGAATTGAAGGAAGTGGGAGCGTTTGTTGTGAGAGTAGAGTGAGTAGAGGAGAGGGGGTAGCGCGTGAGGGAGGTGGGTATGGTGAGAATGCTGTGTGAGGAGATTGGAGAGGTGGGTAACGCGGAGTGGGGAATCGTGAGCTGTGAGGAGCATATATTACAGTGAGGGGGTATTATATGGGGGAGGGATTTAATAAATTTTAAAATTATAAATGGAGCGATAAGGGGAGAGCGATGAGTGTTGTAGCGGATTGAAGGGCCGAGTGTTGTGTGGATGGAGAGATGCGGATTGGAGTGTAATGTGATGAGGGCGCAGGGCGAATGAGAGCAGGGTGAGCGGTAGGGCGAGAGTTCAGAATTTTTTTATTTTTATTTTTATTTTTATTTTTAAATTACAGCAGAGTAGAGTAGAATAGCAGAGGATTTTTTCTTCCAACATCAAAATATTGGATAAATGCAGAATTAGAGATTTGCAGAAAACTCAGAAATATTTCAGTGCAAACTTAGAAATCTTTCCAGTAGCCCAGCAACAGGAAAATGGACTTTAAAAATGCAGAATTTTAAGCAAGCATACACAGTAGATTTTTTTTTGGAAATTATAGCAGTGAAAATCTGGAATCTTTTTCAGAAACCCAATATAAATAGTATCCAGCAGCTCTTCAAATTGCAGATTTTAATAAGCAAAAATTGCAGAGAAAAATTAGAATGAAAACCTTCAGATGGGCAGTGCTGCTCTTCTTCAAAACCAATTTCTGAGTGCTGGGATTTTTTTTTTTTAACTGAAACGGTTAATTTTATTGATAAGAAGGGGTGGCCGAGGCCAAATCAAGTATTACAATTCCCTGCATCAAGCATTACAAATCTCTGATTTAACTTGGACGCCTTGTTAGGGGATGATTGCCATGATCGCTGCCCCTGCATTTATGCTGATCATGCTCTTTTCTAGAGTGCATCCAATATTTTCCAATCTATCAGCTTCTGTATTTAATTCTCTGAGTATATGATAGAATTGTGCTGAGGGGAAATCCTTTAAAAGTCTGTTCAACCTTGCAAGCTGTTTATTTAACACTGGGTCTTTGAGCCCTTTTTTGTAAATTAGAGATTTTACCAACAACTCAGAATCTCCAAAGACAATTATTTCTCTTGGATTCTCTTTCCTGGCCAGTTGACAGGCCTTTAAAAGACTGAGGATTTCAGCCTGGTTGTTGGTTTTTATCCCAAGTCCCCAACTGAAGACCTCAGTTTTCCCATTCGGAAAATAAATGACTCCTCCGGCTCCTGACCTGCCTGGGTTGCCTTTGGAGGCACCATCAAAGAAAATAGTGCATTTTCCTTGTGTTTTCCACCACTTCTTAAATCTGTCCGCAGTGTCTCGAATCTGCCATTTTCCTTTGAAATCTGGACGTGTGATTGCTGAAGATCTGAGTGTGAGGGTGAAGCCTTCCAACCATGCCTTTTCATCATTTCGAAGGGAACTATCATCTTTGACTGTGGACTGTCTTAGGGTTTCTAAAAGGAGCTTCTTGGCCTGACTCGCTATGGTATCTGCAGTTATTTCTTTTTGATTGAAAATGGTTTCATTCCGGGCAAGCCACAACTTCCAGCATACATATTTTGGTGCTGCATTCCATACCTTGTGCCACAGTGATTTGTCTGCAATATTGAAGGGATATCGAGCTTTCCAAAACAAATACATGTCTATGATCGAGCAGTGGGCAGGAATTCTCACGTTCAGACCTGTCAAGAAGATGGACCAGACCTTCTGTGCAGTCTCACAGTCAATGAATAAATGATCAGAGGTTTCCAAAGCCTTTTTGCAGAGGACACATCGATGGGGACCAGCAATATTTCTTCTGCACAGATTTTCACCAGTAAGGATTTTATTATGAAACAAAGTCCAAAAAAAGAAATTGATCTTGGGCAGACTGAAATGTTCCCAGATCTGTTTCCAAACGGTTTCTGGATGCTGAGAGTCCTTTTTGCCTTGCAGCTGCAAGTATCCCTGTCTGGCTGTATAAACCCCGGTCTTTCCCCAACCCCATGAGTCTTCCTCATCCTTGTGCACAGGGGTAAAGTCTGTAATTGCAGCAATAAAAATGTTTAACTGGTTATTTAAATGTGGTGGAATATTGGGCAAAGACCATCTCTGCCAATTGCCATTTTGATCCCAGTCAACAATGTCTTCTATCTTCCGGACTCCTTTTGAACTTAGCCATTCTCTTAATTCTGTTATTTCATTATTAGCTGCAAGAGCAGGATGGCCCATGATTCGATCTTTCCACAACGAGATACTTTTGCCATTTCCTGGAATTTTGTACAGGTGAGTTCTGAAGAATGTGGTTGCTTTGATGCAGAGCTTCCAGGCCTGCGTTCCTCTAGCAGAGTTTTCTGGGTTAAAGGAGGTGATTGGTTGGTTATTAAGATATTTGTTCTTAAATATCTGGCTGACAGTGTGATTGGGATCGTTGTGCATCTACCACAACAGCTTACACCCCAATGCTAAGTTAGCATTCTGGGGATCGCGTAGATGAAGACCGCCTTCAGCCAAGGGGCGCAGTGCTGTTTCCCATTTAATTAAATGAAACCTGTTACTGTTACCACGTCCGCCATTCCATAAAAAGTTTCGCATGAGGCAGGAAATTCAATCAGCTATCTGTCTTGGGGCCATCGACAATGATGCTTGGAATATTGGCAACGCTGAAAGCACTGTTCAAATAAGGGTGAGCTTTCCTCCAGTTGAAAGCCAGAGGCCGCCCCATGCTTTAATCTTTTTCTTGAATTTAGAGATCACCTCCTCCCACATTGAATTTCGATTGGACAGCGATAATGGAAGGCCGAGGTATTTTATTTGCTCCCAAGCTGCGTGTCCGTTGAATCCCAAGGCATTTGCAATCCTGTCAATTGAATATTGATCTGTGTTCCATCCAAAGACGGCGCTCTTCCTTTCGCTGATCAGCGCACCTGAAACGTTGCAGAACATCTGAAGAACGGACTTGAATTTGTTGGCAATTCTCAGTGATGCACCCCCTAACAGAAGTGAATCATCTGCAAATAGGGCGTGATTCACTGGAGCGATACCCTGTTCTATTCTAATCCCAGGAAGATTGCCTGTTTGTTTCTCATGAGTTAGCTTTCTGCTCAAAGACTCAGCCATCAAAATGTAAAGAAAGGGTGAGAGGGGGCAGCCCTGCCTCAGTCCCCTGGTAGCTAAGAAAAAATCAGTTGGTCTTCCATTCACCATTGGAGCGGTCCAGACATTCTCGATGCAGGCTTTGATGAGGTTTATGAAATCCTGTCTGAATCCAAAGGCAACAAGCACTCTATACAGGAAAGAACGATTTACTCTATCAAATGCGTTGCACATGTCAAGTTTTATGATCATACCTGGTTCTTTCCGAGCATGGCTGGAATGAAGTGCTTCTTGGACTTGAATAACATTGTCAAGGATCTGTCTGCCTTGAACAAATCCCCCTTGGGCCGGAGAGATGAGTTTTTGAAGAAGTGGCTTGATTCTATTGGCCAGTAGCTTGGACACGATCTTGTATGAAGAGTTGCAGAGTGAGATTGGTCTATAACGATCAAAAGAACCAGGATTTGTTTCCTTAGGGATTAGAGCTAGAAACGTGGAGTTGATTCCGCCTCCAACTTTCGCCTTTCTCAAGATTCCTCTTATCAATCTGAAGAGGTCATGCTTGATAATCTCCCAGCAGATTCTGTAAAAGTGCACTGAGAATCCGTCAGGTCCTGGTGCTTTGTCGGGTTCCATGGACCAAACTATGGAAGTTATCTCTTCTTCTGAAGCTGGGCTTAATAGAGAGTCGTTGTCCTCTTTACTGACCAGATTTGGAATGTTGGAGAGAAGCTCTGAAACATCCTCCTCATTCCCATTTCCATCTGCACTAAGTAGATTTTGAAAGTGGTTTACTGCCGCCTCTTTGATCTGTGCAAATCCTTTATATACCTGTCCGTTGGAGGAAGTGATTTATGCGATGTAGTTTCGTGAGAGACGTGCTCTGCACTGTCTATGGAAATAAGTAGTATTTCTATCCCCAGATTTCAACCACAGACTTCGAGACTTTAACCGCCAGTGCTCTTCTTCATTCCTGAATGAGCTGTAAGTGTTCCTTTGAGCAGCTTTTTCATTGGCTAAATCTATGGGTGAAAGTACTTTCTCCTCCATTTCCAATTGGAGATCTTCTAACAATAGAACAGCCTCCTTCCTCTGTCTAGTGGGGGTTTTCATAGATCTCTTTATCCAGTCTTTGAGGGCTTGTTTTGTGTTTTTCATTTTCTGTTCCCAAACATAACTAGGAGATCCAGAGACTTCAATCTGCCACGATGTTTGGACTGTTTCAGTGAACCCTTCCATTCCGGCCCAGAGAGGACTAAAACGAAATGGGAGGGGACCCAAATCTTCTTCTTCTTTCAAGCATAGTAGTATCGGTTTATGATCTGATGTGAGCTTTGGAAGGATTTTCGTGTAAACTATTCTATTGTCCATCATTAGCGAGCTGCTGATAAGGAATCTGTCCAACCTGGCTGATATGTGATTTTCTCCTGTTCTGTTGTTGGTCCAGGTGTATTTGCCTTTCACTGGTTTGTAGTCGACCAAATCCCACTGCTGAATCAGATTTTCCAATGTGTTGATGAAGGGGTCCCTGGCATAGATCCCTCCTCTTTTTTCTTTGGGATCTAGGATTAAATTCAGATCGCCTCCTATGACTATATTGGAAAGATTGTTTTGTTCTATGTAATCTGAGAGAGACCTCCAGCACTCTCTCTTTTCATCATAATGGACTGGGACATACATGTTAAACAAGGCAAGGGAGAGATTGCTTGCAGTGTGGCGCAGTTCGGTATAGATCCAATGTTGGGTTTCTGAGCAATGTTCTAAAGTGAAGGAGTTTTTTGACCAGAATGTGCCTATGCCTCCGGCCGAGCCCCTTGCACTGACCGCTTTTCCAGAGTCATATTTCCATTTCATAGAACTAGTATTTAGAAGGGTATCCCCTTCTATCTTGGTCTCTTGGAGCATTAGGATGTCCACTGTTTCCAGCTTCAGTAAATCTTTGACAGCATCTGCCTTATTGGGATTTCCTAGACCCCTGCAGTTCCAAGAGACCATCTGCATCATTTACCACTTGATGGGGTGGGGCCTCCTCCCTTGGGCGCCCTTGGTCTTGTATTTCTCCCGATGGTCATTTCAATGGTGGGTTGACTGCCTAGGGTTTTCTGTCTTTCTGATTCTTCTTCCCTAGTTTCCTTGTTTGTTCTTCTCCCTACTTTTTTGGAGGGCCTTTCAAAGGTTTCTTCATCAGATGATCCCATATTATCTGGGATCTTCTTCTTGTGTTTAATAATATCAGCATATGAAGGAGAAGGAGTGTTGCTAGGGGTCGGATTTGGAATGTTACCTGGCTCTTCGTTTTCTGGTTTGTTCAGCTGTGGTGGATCGTCCTGCTCGAGCTCTGGAAGGTCTGATGCTGGAGCGAGAGATTCGAAGGGGTTTTTGTCTGCTGCAATGCTATTTGATTCCCTGCTTCCACCATTTTGATGGCTTGAATCTCCTTGCCCGGTATTGACAACTGTTTCTCTTGCTCTGCTCTTGTTGTTCTGTCTAATGCTTGCTGATCTCTTTGCTTGCTTCCACTGTTCACCTTTCTCTTTCTCTGTCATTTCCTCATTTCTTTTTTTGCAGTATCTGGTGAAATGCCCATATTCATGGCAATGCCGGCACTTGAAAGGCAGTTGCTCGTACTCGAGCTCTTGAATATGCGTCCAGTCGGCCAGTGATAGTTTGATAGCTTCGGGGAGTCCGACCTCCAGATCAACTTCCACGCAGATGCGGGCGCAAGAGAACTGATCCTTCCTAGGGCCCTGATCAATGTACCTGCCTAGGGTGTTACCGATGGATTGTAGCGAGCTCTGACTCCAGCAGTGAAGAGGAAGATGCGGGAGTCGCACCCAAACGGGAATGGCTGTGGGCACATCTTGCGCGGGGTCAAAATCCGGAGACCATTTGTTCAAGTATAGCCCTTGGGGGCCCATGAAATATGGCCCGTTTCGAAAGATCAGACTACGATCTTCCACGCTGTCAAACACGAAGACGAAGAACCCCTTGCCTACAAAGTAACTTTTTATTCCTTCCTTAACCAGTGGTGTCCAGTTTCGTCTAACCCAGTCTTCTACTGCTTTCGGGGATGGCCATAGCCCAGTAAACTGACCGATAAGGCCTCTCTCTGCCAAGTTAAGGGCTGATCTGCAAGCGTCTTCCGCCGGGAGGGCCACCGTAGGAATATTGTCCAGTTTTTTAACAAATTTTTGCTGTGAGGCCGAGGGAGGCCTCTTTTCTGATGCAGCTACAAGGGATCTGAAGGCCACCAGATCAGGAGGCAAGGGAGGGTCACCTTCTGACTCCATAGCCAGGGAAAAGAGCCGGATCAGATCCGGAGTCCCATGCGCAGAAGAAACGCAGCGCAGAGTCAAAGAACACCCCCGTGGGCAAAGGCCACACGGTCCAGAGCGCCACAGAATGGAGGGGCAACGCCGAGCCCAGGGAGCGAAGGCCACGAGTTGCAGGCCTACGATCTGCTGTCAAAATACCGAAGACGAAAGCCTGCCTCTAAAACTTTTATTTCCTTCCTTAACCCGGTAAGTTGTCCGGTTTCGTGTCAACCCCGGTCTTCTTTGGAGATGGCCACCATGCCTTTAAGCGCCAGAATAAGGTATTTGTTGCAGGAGCTGATACGCACTTGCGTCTTCGCAGGGGGCACCGTAGAATATTAATCAGATTTTGTAATTTTTCTTTGTGAGGCGAGGAGGCCTCTTTTCGAATCTGACTACAAAGGATCGAAGGCCACTGAGATCGCGGGAGGCAGGAGGGTCACCTTCGACTCTTAGCCGGGAAAGAACGGATCAGATCAGGTCCTCTTTGTGAAAAGCACGCCCATGAAGCCCAAATTTCGATGGGCAAAAGCATGCAGTCCGAGCGCCTGAATGGAGGGGCAACGCCGAGCCCAGGGAGCGAAGGCCACGAGTTGCAGGCAACGCGCGAAAGTAAAAACTTGATTTCGAGAGATATTGTAGAATGAAATTCTAACAATACATGTTATTTCCTGAGTGCTGGGATTTTGAATGCTGCTTTTCTCCAAGATAAAATTTCTGAATGCTGCAAAATCACTGAATGCTACTCCTCTTCAAAACACTGCTGCTCTTCTCAAAACAAATTCCTGAATGTGGCAAAATGTCTGCTGCAGAAATCTCTGAGTGCTGCAAAAATGTTAAGAATTTTTGCAGATATGCACAGGCCATAAACACAAATGGCTCATTCAAAGTGGAGCAGGCAATATTAGCAGCTCTTCTCACCATAATAACCTGTTAAGGCACACACATGGTGTATGAGGAAGATGAGCACACACACAAGAGACTAAACACACAATGAAAGATAAGCGTGAGGCTTTCTTATTTTTTCCATTATACATGATGTACATTTATAGTACAATGGTGTGACTCTTGGTTTCACATTCCAAGGTCACTTGGACTACATTGTGACTTTTCGCATTCCACACCTACCCATGTAGGATTAGGTGTTCCAACAAATACGATATTAAATTTGCATAATCACATATGACAATTCATGATCATATGTGATTATTACGGAAATATTTTTTTTACAAATTATAGAACATAGAAGCCATATTCCAAAAATATAAAATTTGTTATGTTATAATATATATTAATATATCATGAGATATATTAACTCTAGATATATATGGGAGGGAAGAAGAACAAAGACATAGAGTGATAAAGGTGGAGAGATAGGGGGGTTTACAAGGGAGAGATGGAGATAAACTAAAGGAGAGGGGAGAGGAGGAATGAAGAGAGAGGGAGGGAGAGGAGCGAGAGAGGTAGATAAGGGTAAAAGAGAGAGAGAGAGAGAGAGAGAGAGAGAGAGAGAGAGGGATGGATAGCAAGACATAGTTGGAGGGGAGAGAGGGAGGGAAGAAGAAATATAGAGAGAGTGATAAGTGGGGAGAGAGAGAGGGAGTCAAAAGAGAGAGAGAGAGTGTATGTTTAGGGGTGACATAGAGAGAGAGAGAGAGAGAGAGAGAGAGAGAGAGAGAGAGAGAGAGATGGGGGAAGAGAGAGGGAGCTAGGAGAGAAAGTGTAACAACTAGCTTAAATGCTAAGTGATGATTAAGTTTTATTGTTAAGACACTAAGAAATTTATTGTTGTTATTTTGAAATATTACATTATTGTTAAGACACTAAGACATTTACTATTGTTGTTTTGAAATATTACATTATGAACATGAATTAAATTTGATTAATTAAAATAATTATGGAAGTGATTTCCATAAAATAATAATAGACTGATGGTAAAAAGTAACTCAAGAATTGAGAGTTAGTTGAACAAAATCAGTTCAAACAGTTACCCCAAAATTTGAGGATAAATATTTGTCCCAGTGAGGAAGAGGGGTTCTGTTCGGTAAATGGAGAGGAAAATTTGCAGAGAAGAATTCCTTGGTTGGTGTTTACCAGTGGAATACTCTAATTTTTCTGAAGTTTGATTGGAATGCAAGACTAGACTGGATTGTCCCGATGTCTCTTCCAGTAAATTCTGTCAACTCG
The DNA here is from genome assembly GCA_034641835.2 of Pinus albicaulis. NCBI lineage: Eukaryota > Viridiplantae > Streptophyta > Pinopsida > Pinales > Pinaceae > Pinus > Pinus albicaulis. The sequence goes on from CM076573.1 coordinate 724,633,100, forward strand.
TAAAGCTCAGGTTTGGAGCATGGGGGAGAGACAACGACGTTATTGCCTCTCTCGAGGTAGGGAGGAATAACATCAGTCAAGATATTGAAAGATAGATAAGTTCCTTTTCTGTCACTAGAAAATTCTAGTTTGCCTTCGTTAAAATAGATATAATTTCTGTGTAAAAACCCTTAGAAACTGTGAAATAAAGGCATATGAATATATATATTATATATAATGTTCTTTCTTGATGAGTTGAACAGTCAAATTGTTTGATGCATAAATTAATAAAATAGTAAGGCAGAGAACTATTAACACAGGATCCTCGAGATGAGGACTCTATGTTGGTTGTTCTCTGCAATCTGTGATAATACACAGACAGAATGGTCCAACCATCTACATGTGGAAACAAAAGAGGAGAATACGATAGAACTTGCAAGTTAAGAAAAGTAGCTCTGTATTTAAAAGAGGAAACAGGTTCATAATATATATATCAAGAACTGAACACTATAGAAATTGCTAGGAACTTAAATCAAATAATTACCATAGAGAAATTGTAAATGATATTTTCAGCTAAGAAAACTGTAAGTTATAATCTTGCCGAAAAAGATAAGGAATTACATCGCAAACTCTGCTGAAAAATATGAAATGTAAATTCTGCTGACTGAACAGGCACTAAAACAAAAATTGAACATTCTAAAAAAATAGATTTGTTCTGTATATTTTTGTTTATTCTGGAAAATAGAAGAATAAGAAATACTGAAACCCATTTGAATTAATATAAATAAAATTGTGTGCTAATATTTTCAAATAAACCAGTAAACTGAAAATAACAAGTGGGTAATACCAAAAACAAGATTAACTTGCTTACAAATGAAAATCAAGGAAACTCTATAAGTATTATAGAGAAATTTCCGAAGGATACCATCAATAACCCAACTTACTATGTTACTAAAAATTACAGTATATATTTTTATAACTGAAGGTAACTGTTGACACAGTTAGTTTTAAAATAACAGAGTACAGATATGAAGGACCGATGACTCTCAAGACTATAATATTCTTTACCGACCTTTATTTAAAAGAAAAATTTTACAATAAAAAAATAGGTTGGCCAAAAAAATCTCGCCATGAACATATTGAACCAGTAAAGAAATGAAAACTAAATGATTACAATAGTACTCTAAATTAAGGAGGCATGCACCACTTGGAATTTCCATGAACAAATACAAGTTTATGGTAACCAGAATGACTATAAACCTATGGAGGACTAAGCCTCCAAGACAAGAAAGTTTGGAACCCCGAGCCAAGACATGGAGAGGGTACTTGTTTAATTTGAGAAGAAGAATATGGTTTAGCGGCAGCCAAATTAACATCACCCAAAAGATTTGTCTTTCCAACTCCCAGACAACTTACTTGCATAATAGAAAGGTAGGGTTAAACATTGTTTCTTTTAGAAAACCATAAATGCCGGAAAGGAAACCTTAAAGGAAAATGAAGAAACAACACATAGCTTACCTATTATGGGTCTTGCCGAGTATGTAGGGTGCGCCATCCCGTAATGGCATCGGTAAGGGTTATTGGGTAAATAGGTATGTGAAGGAATTAAATAAAACTAAAGAACACAAAACAAGTAATATTTATAGCAAGTGTGCTTACCTTCTTCCATCCATCATCCCATTGCTGTAGGAGAGGAGATTCACAGGGTTCAATCCGAAGAAGGGTCGAGAGCGCCTCACAGTGCCTCTAAACCATAATGCATGAGTATTAAAACACAAATACGAGGTGGGAGCTGAGCTTTAACTCAAAAATTACATAAAACATAAGTATAATAACCTGTAGAAGAATGACTACGACTACCCATCAATTTTACAGTGAATAAACTCTGGAAGGTACATAGTGCAGTAATTTAGTTACCCTGTGGAGCGATGTGGAAATGATTTAAGCGGAAGAGGACCCGAACAAGTTATTTTTCAGGGCTACAGTCTCTACCTATAGCGAAACAAGATGAAATGCTAAAGGTTTCCTCCTGCAGAGGGCCACAGAGGGTTTCCAAGAGCTCTGTCACCATAGAGCGGAGACAGAATACCGAAAGGCCAAGGAAAAGTGGTTATCGAGGTAAGGTCATTACCTTGGAACCCTAAAACCCAACCACTGTTGGATTCTAGGCTAGGAAACTCTACGGTGGAAGATCGAAAAGATGTACACCATAAATGTAATCCATACGGAGGTGGATATTCCGAGAACCCAAGTGAATTGCTGTAAATTCAAACAGTGCCATACCGTGCAGTTGATTGAATTATTAACTCAATTTATATTTGCCTTAATTTCTAGTACAACATCATCATTAAGGGTGGAAGCTAACCATAGTTCACTCCTCGTGTGGTGTGAAGCCAAGTTGTAACCATAGGTTTAGACGTGGAAACATGTAATGAGACATGTAGGTATGAGTATAAAGTTACATTTAGCAGGTAGAATTATTATGTAGATATATAATGGTCAAGCTTAATGATTAATGTTATGATGTTAAAGGTTGTAAATATATGTAAGTAAATGTGGAACGTTATAATAGTTATGTGTAGGATAAAAATAAAAAATAAAAAATTTATGAATGTAACCTTGGATGTTACAAGTGGTATTAGAGCAGCGTTCGCACTTTGGGACCCTATGGGTAATATAAAAATTTAAGCTGTGTGTATACTAATGCACAGAGAAAAGTAGTGTAACACGAGACAATATGAGAAGGGGGAAAATGCAACAGCCACCCCATAACACCAGGGAAACCCAACCCTGACAAAAACGAATCTAGAGATGTGGGTGCAGCTGAGTGTGGATCAACACCAGCAAACAAGTAGGCTATTAGAGGAACATCAACACCAAACTAGAATTCTTCTAAATACAGTGCAGAAGCTACAAGAGGAAATGGCGAGGGTTTGAAGTGATAATGTGCGTTTAATGCAAGAACAAGAGAGGATATTAAAAAGCCTATCAGATAAACAGAATTAGGGAATGGAACAACCTAGCCCTGACAGAGACATGCATGAAGGAAATGAGCAGCAAGAAAGAGATCACACCACTAACAGAGTTGAAAGAAGTCAGTCTCAGCGGAGTAATAGAAATAAAAACTACAATGAGGTTGAGTCAAATAATGTGTCCGAGCAAAAAGAAGTTAAGAGACAGAAAGTAGAACTACAAGGTGAATTTTGAAAGATAAAACCACCTACATTTGATGGAGTAGAGGAAGAGGTGGCTGATAAATATGAACAAGTATTTCAAGTTTACGAATATAACAGTAATCTTAAAGCCAAATTGGCCATTTATCAGTTGAGGGAGAAGGCCACACTATCGTGGGAGGAAGTGAAAAATGTCTGCAATATAGATGATCAGGATGTGACTTGGGATTCGTTCCAACAATATTTTAAGGATAAATACTTAACTGAACACTTCTATGATGAAAAATCTAGAGAGTTCCATGACTTAAAGCTGGGACAAATGACGATGGATGAGTACATCACCAGGTTCACTTCCTTACTCCATTATGTCCCTTATTTAAGGGATGAAAAGGAAAAAGTACAATGGTTCCTGAGTAGTTTGCTGACTCATATGAAGGAACGAATTGAGTTTGTGAATCCAAAAACTATGGATGAGGCAATCTAGAAAGCAAGAATGTGCTACCAGCAAGCTAAAGCAAAAGGAGAACAGGGTAAAAGCTCACAGACAAAGAAGAACATAAGGGTAGTTCTAGTTTCAAGAAAAATAGAACCAGTAATTTCAAGAGTGCTGTTAGAAGCTCGGTTAGAAAACAGTTTGGAAGGAATCATCAAAGAATAAGATGGCCTGCAGAAGATAAACCCACGGAAGCTTCCAGCCAACCAAATCAATCACAAAATCAGAAGCCACCCTTACAGTGTTGGGGGTGTGGGGAGGCACACTACTACAGAAATTGTCCACAACGAGGAAGGAGTGAAGCAGTTACCAACTTACAGGAGGCCTCAACAGTAGGATATGTAGCCAAAAATATACCTTGAATTAACACAACCCTGGAAGATTGACATGCAAATTACCTACTGAAAATGATAGAATTGGAAGGTAAATTACTATCTCAACCTGTTTCTATTTTGGTAGACCCAGGTGCAAGTTTAAGATACATAAGTCCCAAAATATTAGAGATTTGTAAATTGCAGAGTCAGAAATTCAGAAATCCTTGGCTGGTACAGTTAGCCACGGGAGCAAAGAGAAAGGTTTGTGCCAAGATTCCGAACTGCACACTAGAAATTAGTGAACATCAAATAACTGTAGATCTGAATATACTACCTCTGGGATCCTATGATGTGCTACTTGGTATGGAATGGTTGGAGAAGAACTGGACGTCAGTAGACTGTAAATAAAAAGTCACATATTACAAAATGCAAGATGAAACTCGTAAGGAAATTCAAGGTATAAATAAACCTCTACAACTGCGTCCTATCACAAAATCTCAAATGGGTAAGTGCATGAGGAAGGGATGCTAGTTATATGCCATCCAAGTGGGCTTTACTAATTCCAAAGAAAAGGCTCCAATGATGGAAAAAATTCTGATAGTGCAAGACTTTATGGACATATTTCTAGAGGAAATACCGGGTTTTCCACCCAGAAGGGACATTGATTTTACCATAGAGTTGATACCTGGAGCATCACCAATTTCAAGGACACCATACCAAATGAGTGTACCAGAATTGACCGAACTGAAGATGCAGTTACATGAATTATTGGATAAAGGGTACATCCGACTGAGTGTATCCCCTTGGGGAGCACCTGTGATATTTGTGAAGAAGAAAGACAGAACCATGCGAATGTGCATGGATTACCACCAGCTCATTAAATTCACTGTTAAAAATAGATACCCTGTACCGCGAATTGATGATCTGTTTGATCAAGTAAAGGGAGCTATAATATTTTCAAAATAGATCTACAGTCGGGATACCATCAGATCCGGATAAAAGACGAAGACATATATAAAACTGATTTTCGTACTAGGTACAGACATTACGAGTTTGTGGTGTTACCATTCAGATTGACTAACGCACCAACAAAATTTATGAGGCTTATGCATGGTATATTTCACCCCTTTTTGGATAATTTTGTGCTAATATTCATTGATGACATTTTAGTTTATTCCAAGAATGTAGAAGAGCATAAAGAGCACTTACAAATAGTGCTAGAAATGGTACGGAAGCATCAGTTGTACACTAAGTTCAACAAGTGTGATTTCTTCAAAGAAGAAATACAGTACCTTGGTCATGTTATTTCTGTTGAAGGAATTGCAGTTCACCCAGAAAAAATCAGAATGTTTATGGAATGGAAGATACCCAAAAAAGTGGCAAATATTCGATCTTTTATGGGTTTGGCCAGTTATTATTGGCGGTTTATTGAAGGTTTTTCAAAAATTTCTTTTCCTATTACTTCCTTGCAAAGAAAAGGAAAATTATTTAAATGGACAAAAGAATGTCAAGACAGTTTTGAAAAGCTAAAAATTTTATTGACTACAACTCTAGTGTTAAGAGTGGCTGATCCAAATAAAGAGTTCGAAGTCTGCACAGATGCATGTAAAGAAGGAGTTGGGGCGATTCTGTCACAAGAGGGTAAGGTAGTTGCATATGAATCACGGAAGCTAAAAGAGCATGAAGAACAATATTCCACTTATGTTTTAGAGCTGACAACAGTTGTGCATGCACTCCGGGTATGGAGGCATTACTTGCTTGGAAAGAGATTTGTACTAAAAAATGATCATAGTAGCTTAACTAGTTATTTTAAGAAAGCTGACCTTAATTCTCACCAGGCAAGGTGGAATGCCTTCCTGAGTGAGTTTGAAAATGATATGCAACATGTGAAAGGAAAGGAGAGTAGAGTAGCTGATGCGTTAAGTATAAGGTTGCATAGTGTTTATGAGTTGTACTATAGTCAGGTTGAGTGCAGATTTTTGGAGCAAATGAAAACAGAAGCTGAAAAATATCCTGAATACCAGTTCATGTGGAAGCAAGCAGAGGAGTTCAGAAAATAAGGAAAATCTGCTGATTACAAAATTAATAAGGATGGGTTGCTAACTTTAAAGAAAAGGATTTTCATTCCAAACAGAATGGAGTTGAAGGAACTAATTCTAAATAAGAATTATTGAAGTAACTACTCTAGACATCCTAGGTATCAGAAGATGCTAACAATGATTCGGAAGAACTACTTCTAGCCAGGTATGAGAAGAGATATTGTAGAATATCTAAACAATTTTTTAGAGTGCCAGCAAGTGAAAGTGGAACACCGACATCCAGCCGAGTTGATGCAACCTATATCGGTACTTGAGTGGAAGTGGGAGGTGATATCTTTAGACTTCATCACTTGTCTGCCAAGGTTAAAGAAGCATAATTATTCTATTATGGTAGTGGTAGATCAGTTAAGTAAAGCAACAAAATTTATACCAATGCAGTCCACTTATAAGATGGTGAAGATAGTGGACATATTTATGCGCGATATATTTAGACTGCATGGTATCCCAAAGATTGTCATATCTGAGAAGGATGTGAATTTTACTTCAGAATTTTGGAATTTTTTTTTTAGGATTGGCCATCCACAGACGGACGGACAAACAGAGCGAGTAAATCAAGTCCTTGAGGATATGTTACGTATGTATGTAATGCAACAACCAACTAGGTGGGAAGAATATCTACATCTAGTGGAGTTTGCATACAATAATGGATATCAGGAATCCCTTAAGATGAGTCTATTTGAAGCCTTATACAGATGATAATGTAGAACTCCTATTAATTGGAGTAGCCTAGAAACCAATTTGATGCTTGGACTGGAAATGTTAGCTGAAATGGAGTCAGAAGTAAAGAAGATCCGACAAAATTTGAAGGCAACTCAAGATAGACAAAAAGTATATACAAATAAGAAAAGGACTTATCGTAAGTTTGAGGTGGGAGACCATGTGTATGTAAAGATTCAACCAAAGAAAAGCACTTTAAAGTGGGCCTCTTGTGCCAAGTTGACACCCAGGTTTTGTGGCCCTTTCCAAATATTGGGAATGGTAGGACCCGTGGCTTACCAATTGGCACTGCCCAGTCATATCCGTGTACACAACGTATTTCATGTATCATTATTTAAACGATACATTCACGACCCAAAGCACATAATCCACTGGTAGAGAATTCAGGTAGGATATGGATACAAGTCTTGATTGGAAATGCTAAGATTTATGAGAAAATTAATTCAAAGTTTGTTGATTGTAGGTCAAACTGGAATGTGAGTTTCTGGTCGAGCCTCAATGTATAATCGATCAGAGAGAAATCATGCTTCGGAAACGAGCCATCACCCAGGTTAAAGGGAAATGGAAGCTCTTTGGCCCAGATGAAGCTACTTGGGAAGATGAAGGCTTTGTTCAAGAAGCGTACCCTGAATTATTTGCTGGAGAAGAATGAGAACACCAAGGGCGGTGTTCACTTCTAGGGGGGAAGTTGTAATAGCTAGCTTAAATTCTCACTGATGATTAAGTTTTATTGTTGAGACACTAAGACATTTAATGTTGTTATTTTGAAATATTACATTATGAACATGAATTAAATTTGATTAAATAAACTTAATTATGGAAGTTATTTCCATAAAATAATAATAGACTGATGGTAAAAAGTAACTTAAGAAATGAGACTTAGTTGAATAGAATCAGTTCAAACAATTACCCCAACCTCTGAGGATAAAAACTTGTCCTAGTGAGGAAGAGGGGTTCTGTTCAGTAACTGGAGAGGAAAATTTGCAGAGAAGAATTCTCGAGCTGATGTTTACCAGTGGAATACTCTGATTTTTCTGAAGTTTGAATGGAATGGAAGACTGGACCGGATTGTCCCGATGTCTCTTCTAGTAAATTCTGTCAACTCATAAAGCTCAGGCTTGGAGCACGGGGGAGAGACGAGGATGTTATTTCCTCTCTCGAGTTAGGGAGGAACAACATCAATCAAGATATTGAAAGACAGATAAGTTCCTTTTCAGTCACTGGAAAATTCTAGTTTTCCTTTGTTAAAATAGAGATAATTTCTGTGTAAAAAACCTTAAACTTTACATAATTAAACTGTGAAAGAAAGCCTACATCTGAATATATATATTATATATAATATTATTTCTTGATGAGTTGAACAGTCAAATTGTTTGATGCATAAATTAATAAATAGTGAGGCAAAGAACTATTAACACAAGATCCTTGAGATGAGGACTCTATGTTGGTTGTTCTCTGCAATCTGTGATAATACACAGACATAATGGTCCGACCATCTACATGTGGAAACAAAAGAGGAAAATACGATAGAACTTGCAAGTTAAGAAAAGTAGCTCTGTATTTAAATGAGGAAATAGGTTCAGAATATATATATCAAGAACTGAACACTATAGACATTGCCAGGAATTGAAATCAAATAATTACCATAGAAAATTGTAAATGATATTTTCAGCTAAGAAAACTGTAAGTTATTAAATTTCTGAAAAATATAAGGAATTACATCGAAAACTCTGCTGAAAACTATGAAATGTAAATTTTGCTGACTAAACATGCAATAAAACATATATTGAACATTCTAAAAAAAATAGATTTGTTCTGTAGATTTTTGTTTCTTCTAGAAAATAGAAGAATAGAAAATACTGAAACCCATTTTAAATTACTATGAATAAACCTGTGTGCTAATATTTTCAAATAAACCAGTAAACTGAAAAGAACAGGTGGGTAATACCAGGAAGAGGATTAACTTGCTTACAAATGAAAATCAAGGAAACTCTATAAGTATTATAGAGAAATTTCCAAAGGATACCATCAATAACCCAACTTACTATGTTACCAAAAATTACAGTATATATTTGTATAAATGAAGGTAACTTTTTACACAATTAGTTTTAAAAAGAACATAGTACAGATATGAAGGACCGGTGACTCTCAAGGCTACAATATTCTTTACCGACCTTCAATTAAAAGGATAGTTTTACAATAAAAAAATAGGTTGGCTGATCCAGGTGGATATTGGTGGCCACCTGCCTATTCCACTTGGGCCCCCACCATTGTCTCTTACAGTTTTTCAGTTTCGGCATAACTTACTATTTTTAGCAGTTTTTCAGGTCCTGAACTTCCGGAGCCGTTTTGAGGCCCTAAACGACGTTTTTTGGGCATCGCGCCTCTAGCTAATATCATTCCGTTCTACAATGATATTCGTGGAAAAAGTTGTAGTCCTCGGATAGAGCTTTCTAATGATGTATCATGAGTGTCAAATGGAGATAGTATGCCAAAGTTACGTCCCTGGGAAGTTGAAACACCAATTTACCCAAACGGGGCCCATAGTTTTGGTGCTTCATCTCCTAGGGTTAGGTTTTTGGATGTTTAGGGTTCTCCATTATTTCTCAATAATAAATAGGCCCTCGAGCCTCATTGTAACTCAGTTCAGAGGCCTGTAGCTGCCACATCTCCCCTCAGAGATAGCTACCAGCGCCCTATCTAGTTTTATTTCCATTCTGTCTGTAAGCAAATTTCAGTTCTTTGACATTAATGAAATGAAGTGTTATTTCCGACGCATCTCTGTATTTATGGTTATATGTTTATTTTGTTACGTTCCTGCATAAATCTGGATCAGTGGTATCATAGTGATTTGCTTTTTCTTGATCCTTCTTTGCATGTCCCCAACGAGGTCGGGGTATAAGGAGCTAGGGCTTGATCTGGTGGAACCTTTGCAAGATCAGCCTCGCAAACCTCGACGGACGCCCATGGGGGACGAAAAGAAAGATGAGGGAGCAGGAGATCCTATCAAAATATTGCTCGAGGAGGCCCTTGAAAAACAAAGGAACGCGATGATGGATAGCTTTGCTCAGATCCTTCAACGGCTGCCCACCGGCGGCGCATCTGCATCCAGTAGCCACTCTGGAGTTGCGGCTCCCTTTAAGGTACAAGTAAATTTTGAAATTCCCATATTTGAGGGTCAAATAAACGCAGATGCCGTAGATAGATGGTTGAATCTATTAGAAGGATATTTCTCTGTTCATGACTTTTCAGACCGGGAGAAGATTATTTTTGCACTCCTCAAAGCTACCCCCCATGTTGAGGACTGGTGGGAAACCTACTGTGAGAACAAGGACCAGACAGAACCCTCTCTGTTCTCGGCCGTACCAACTTGGAATTCTTTCCGAGACGCCGTCAAGGAACAGTACTATCCCGTGGGGAGCTATGAGGAGAAGTACATACAATGGACCACGCTGCGACAACAAAGGGATCAAGATGTGCACGAGCTGACGAATCTGTTCCATACCCTGCGCACAAAGTTGGGTATCAAAGATTCAGAGAAATATTTGGTGCTAAAGTATCGCAGCTGTCTGCACAGATACATTCAGGAGGAAATGGAGTTCCTCGACATCTCCTCGCTTGGTACGGCATACCGGTATGCTGCCAAGATTGAGCAGAAATTCAAACAGAAGAAGCGAGACTTTGGATCTACGAATCAAAAGCAAGGAAAAGGTGCTTCCAAACCGCAGAACAGAGGACAGAGCCAAGGCATGGAGGCTAAAGACAACCCGTCAAAGCCACAAGAAAAGAACAACACCGTAAAGCCAAAGAAGGACACGGGAAAGTGGTGTGAGTTCCATAAGATCTCCACTCACAACACAAGTGAGTGTCGGGCCAAGCAGTCGCTAGTGGCCGAGATGAGGGCTTCTGAGTCAGATGCATGCTCCGACTCCGAATCAAAACCTGAAAAGGGGAATGAAAAAGGGAAACATATTATTGATGCGGAGCCCAAGTGCTTCCAAACTGCAGAACAAAGGACAGAGCCAAGGAATGGTGTCTAAAGACAACCCATCAAAGCCACAAGAAAAGAACAGCACCGCAAAGCCAAAGAAGGACACGGGAAAGTGGTGTGAGTTCCATAAGAGCTCCACTCACAACACAAGTGAGTGTCGGGCCAAGCAGTCGCTAGTGGCCGAGATGAGGGCTGCTGAGTTAGATGCATGCTCTGACTCTGAATCAAAACCTGAAAAGGCGAATGAAAAAGGGAAACAGATTATTGATGCAGAGCCCAACGCCACCGTTGCCACTTCGCTACAAAGATCCGTAAGGAGGAACCGGAAGATCCGTAGGAGGAGTGAACGTCGACTCCTGCATAGTGTATGGGGCCTCTCTGTGACAGCTCTCTTGTTGTCGACAATGGGAGCCAAAAGAACCTCATTTCAGCAGACGCCGTGAAGCGGTTGGGCTTGCCGACCACAGCTCACCTACATCCATACACCATCGGGTGGCTTCACCAAGGACGAGATCTCCGCGTCAGCCAGCAGTGCCGCCTTCCCTATAGCATCAAGCCCTTCACGGATGAGGTATTGTGTGATGTTGCTCCTATTGATGTTTCTGATGTATTATTAGGACAACCATACTTGTGGAAGCGTCATGCTGTGTATGAGTCTCGACCTCGTGTTGTTATTGTTACTTTGGGAAATAAGTTGTACAGATACGTAGGTACCACCTCCTACGACTATCTCTTTGGTTACTGCAAAACAATGTAGTAAGCTCATTTCCCAAACCAGGAAATTCGTTTTTCCGATGATCCGCCCCCAGGGCAAGAAGAAGACTGTGGCCACGACCTCCAGACAGGGCCCCTCTGCACGACAACAACAAATGGATAAGGTCGTGGAGGAGTACGGGGACATCTTCACCTCACCCACAGGGGTTCCTTTGCACTGCCAGGTCAAGCACCCGATTGATCTGACCCCAGGTGCGCCACTACCCAATGGACCGATCTATCGACGCTCTGTTCTGGAAAATGATGAAATCAAGAGGCAGATTCAGGAGCTGTTGCAGAAAGGTCACATCAGACCAAGTTCATTGCCCTGTGGGAGCCCGATCGTGTTGGTAGAAAAGAAGGATGGGACGTGGAGACTCTGTATTGACTATCGGGCGCTGAACAAGATCACTGTCCGGAATAGGTACCCAATCCCACGGATTGATGACCTTCCGGACCAACTCCAAGGTGCAAAATATTTCAGTAAGATCGACCTGAAGTCTGGGTATCACCAGGTACCAATTGAACCCTCTGATGTGTGGAAGACTGCCTTCAAAGCTAAGGAAGGCCTTTTTGAATGGCTGGTCATGCCTTTCGGGTTGACGAAAGCTCCCGCAACCTTCATGAGGATGATGGACGACATCTTGCGGCCATTCACCAACTCATTCGTAGTGGTGTACTTGGATGACATTCTGATCTTCAGCAAGACTTGGGAAGAGCACCTTCATCACATCCGACGAGTCCTCCAAACACTGCGGCAACACAAGTTGTGTGCCAATTTGGAGAAGTGCACGTTTGGCATGACCCAGGTTCAATATCTGGGATACATTATTGATGAAAGGCGGGTGCATGTGGATCCAGCCAAGATCCAAGTCATTCGGGATTGGCCAGCCCCAACCACTATAATAGAGCTTCGCAGCTTTCTGGGTCTTGCTAATTTCTACCGAAGGTTCGTGTTGGGATTCTCTCATATCACTTGGCCCTTGAGTCAAGTCACCAAGGGAGGAGCGAGAGCAAAATTTTTTTGGTCAGAACCTCAACAGAAGGCGTTCAAAGAATTGAAAATCGCTCCCCACCGCCCCCAAAGGGCTCACCTACCGTAATTTGAAATAGCCTATTTGAGATCGAGACAGATGCCTCTGACTATGCTATTGGGGCAGTTCTTACTCAACAGGGACATCCAGTGGCATATCACAGTGAGACATTGTCTGAGACAGTTCGCAAGTATCCCACCTATGACAAAGAAATGTATTCCATTGTGCAAGCCTGTCGACAATGGAAGCATTACATTTTGGGGAAGGAACAATCATCCACAGTATCACCGCCCTGCAACAAGGCTGCACAAGGGAAGTGCAGAATTCATCACATCAAGGGTCCACATATCCGCAATGTATTTCATTTGAACATCAAGTACAAGAAGGGTAAGGCCACAATAATGCTGCATCGCCTCACCGACCACCGATCGTGGCGCCACCACTGTGCTCAACTTTGTGGGCACGAGACTTCACGTCGCTTTCTCTATGAGAGTGACCTGCACTACACACTTACAAGGCACTCCTGGGGGGTACGCAAGTTCCAAATTTTCACCTCCAAGATGCACTTTTATGTCACATGGGACACCTTTGTGTTCCTTCAAGCGAGCGTGCCAAGATGATATGGGAAGTACACTACATTCGAGTCGCTGGGCATTTCGGGGTCGAGAAAACAATAGCAATCCTGCAGAAGTATTTCTATTGGCTGAACCTTCGAAAGGATGTCGAGAAGCACATCAGATCCTGCACTGCTTGTGCCATTGCCAAACCGACCATCAAGAAGCAAGGCCTATATACTCCTCTATCTACCCCTAGTCGACCTTGGGAATCCATCTCCATGGATTACATGTCGGGCCTGCCTTCTACTAAGCAGGGAAATGACTGTGTTTTTGTGGTCGTCGACAGATTCTCGAAGATGGCCATTATGGCGGCTTGCAAGAAGAATATCACAGCAGAAGCCACTGCTAATCTCTTCTTTGAACGAGTGTGGGTGCACTTTGGGATCCCACAGTCTATCATATCAGATCGGGATAGCAGGTTCCTCAGCACATTTTGGTCCAGCCTCTGGTCGATGTTGGATACCAAGCTCACCAAGTCCACAGCTTTCCATCCCCAAACAGAGGGCCAGACAGAGGTCGTCAACAGAATGATTGTACACATTCTGCGCATGTACAATTCAAAGCATCCACGCACATGGGACGAGAGCCTCCCTTATGTACAACATAGTTATAACCGGGCTCTCCACAGTTCCATTGGCCATAGCCCCTTTCAGGTGGGCTTGGGATTCTAGCCACTATGTCCCATTGACGTAGCCATGCCATTTGCAAATGCCAGGCTGATCTCGCCTGTGGTTCAAATTAAGTTGATGGGGCAGAAGCTCCACCGAGCGCATTCAACACATCCGCCAACAAGTTCATGATATATCGGAACAGAGCCACGCGGCGTCGCGCCGCCATGATCAACACCGGTGCCACACCACTTCCAGGTGGGCGACAAAGTATGGCTACATTTGCGTGCATGGAGCGCCCACCGGACCTCACCGCAAGCTTCACCCACCCGATACGGGCCGTACACCATCACCAAGTTGGGCCGTAGGTAACAATGCCTTTCGAGCTTAGTATTCCACCATTCCCTTGGTCCGCACCCAGCTTCAATGTGGATCGCCTTCGTCCTTACTTTCCACCTCTCACTGACACCTCGGACATTGCAACAACTCACACCAACAGAGTTAAACCTGCATCCATGGAACAGGCCACCGTCGATTGTATCATGGACATGCAAATCAAGAACACTCACAATGTAATAGAAGACCCAACTATATCGGGTTGTCAAAGCTCGCCAACTCCTGCACCAAGGAAAGTGGTTCACCAGGGACCAAGTTCAGCAGAAATTTCCTCATCTCATGGAGGAACTTAACGCAATGGGGACCATTGCTTCCTAAGGGGGGAGGAATGATCCAGGTGGATATTGGTGGCCACCCGCCTATTCCACTCGGGCCCCCACCATTGTCTCTTTCAGTTTTTCCGTTTTGGCATAACTTACTATTTTTAGCAGTTTTTCGGGTCTTGAACTTCCGGAGCCATTTTGAGGCCCTAAACGACGTGTTTTGGGAAAATCGAGAGTGGCACCAAAATTTTTACTCCTTGGATAGATATTTCTAACGAGCTATTGAGCGCATCAAATGGAGATCGTATGCCAAAGTTACATCCCCGGAAAATTGAAACACCAATTTACCCAAACTAGCCCATAGTTTTGGCGCTTCATCTCCTAGGTTAGGTTTCTGGATGTGTTTAGGGTTCTCCATTGTTTCTCAATAATAAATAGGCCCTCGAGCCTCATTGTAACTCAGTTCAGAGGCCTGTAGCCGCCACATCTCTTCTCAGAGATAGCTTTCAGCGCCCTAGCTAGTTTTCCATTCTGTTTGTAAGCAAATTTCAGTTCTTGATATTAATGAAATGAAGTGTTATTTATGCTGCATCTCTGTATTTATGGTTATATGTTTATTCTGTTGCATTCCTGCATAAATCCGGATCAGTGGTATCAGAGGGGCCTGCTTTTTCTCGATCCTTCTTTGCATGTCCCCAACGAGGTCGGGGTATAAGGAGCTAGGGCTTGATCTGGTGGAACCTTTGCAAGATCATCTCGCAAACCTCGACGACGCCCATGGGGGACGAAAAGAGATGAGGGAGCAGGAGATTCTATCAAATATTGCTCGAGGAGGCCTCGAAAAACAAAGGAACGCGATGATGGATAGCTTTGCTCAGATCCTTCAACGGTTGCCCACCGGCGGCGCATCTGCATCCAGTAGCCACTCTGGAGTTGCGACTCCCTTTAAGGTACAAGTAAATTTTGACATTCCCATATTTGAGGGTCAATAGACGCAGATGCCGTAGATAGATGGTTGAATCTATTAGAAGGATATTTCTCTGTTCATGACTTTTCAGACCGGGAGAAGATTATTTTTGCACTCCTCAAAGCTACCCCCCATGTTAAGGACTGGTGGGAAACCTACTGTGAGAACAAGGACCAGATAGAACCCTCTCTGTTCTCGGCCGTACCAACTTGGAATTCTTCCCGAGACGCCGTCAAGGAACAGTACTATCCCGTGGGGAGCTATGAGGACAAGTACATACAATGGACCACGCTGCGACAACAAAGGGATTAAGATGTGCATGAGCTGACGAACTGCTCCATACCCCGCGCACAAAGTTGGGTATCAAAGATTCGTAGAAACATTTGGTGCTAGTATCGCGTTCTGTCCGCATTGCATACATCTCGTGAGGAAATGGAGCTCGACATCTCCTCATTGCAATGCAGATAACGAAGAGGCTGCCAAGATTGAGCAACTTAAATTCAAAACGAAGAAGCGAGACTTTGGATCTCGTGAATCAAAAGCAGAAAAGGTGCTTCCAAACCGCAACAAACAGGATTTGTGAGCATGGCTAAAGTAAAGACAACCCTCACAAGCCACAAGAAAAGAACAACACCGTAAAGCCAAAGAAGAACACGGGAAAGTGGTGTGAGTTCCATAAGAGCTCCACTCACAACACAAGTGAGTGTCGGGCCAAGCAGTCGCTAGTGGCCGAGATGAGGGCTTTTGAGTCAAATGCATGCTCTGACTCCGAATCAGAACCTGAAAAGGGGAATGAAAAAGGGAAACATATTATTGATGCGGAGCCCAACACCACTGTTGCCACTAAAAAGGTCCAGAAGGAGGAACCGGAAGATCCAGAGGAGGAGGAACGCCTCTTCCACTCCCAAATGTGGGTAAAGTGCTCCCCTGTACAGTTCATTTTTGACAATGGGAGCCAAAAGAACCTCATTTCAGCAGACGCCATGAAGCGGTTGGGCTTGCCGACCACAGCTCACCCACATCCATACACCATCGGGTGGCTTCACCAAGGACGAGATCTCCGCGTCAGCCAGCAGTGCCGCCTTCCCTATAGCATCAAGCCCTTCACGGATGAGGTATTATGTGAAGTTGCTCCTATTGATGTTTCTGATGTATTATTAGGACAACCATACTTGTGGAAGCGTCATGCTGTGTATGAGTCTCGACCTCGTGCTGTTATTATTACTTTGGGAAATAAGTTGTACAGGATACCAGAGGTACCACCTCCTACGACTATCTCTTTGGTTACTGCAAAACAATGTAGTAAGCTCATTTCCTAAACCAGGAAATTCGTTTTTCTGATGATCCGCCCCCAGGGCAAGAAGAAGACTGTGGCCACGACCTCCAGACAGGGCCCCTCTGCACGACAACAACAAATGGATAAGGTCGTGGAGGAGTACCGGGACATCTTCACCTCACCCACAGGGGTTCCTCTGCACTGCCAGGTCAAGCACCCGATTGATCTGACCCCAGGTGCGCCGCTACCCAATGGACCGATCTATCGACGCTCTGTTCTGGAAAATGATGAAATCAAGAGGCAGATCGTATCGCGTAAAGGTCACATCGTACTGCCCACGTCTCGTGGGAGCCCGATCGTGTTGGTACGTAAGAAGGATGGGACGTGGAGACTCTGTATTGACTATCGGGCGCTGAACAAGATCACTGTCCGGAATAGGTACCCAATCCCACGGATTGATGACCTTCTGGACCAACCCCAAGGTGCAAAATATTTCAGTAAGATCGACCTGAAGTCTGGGTATCACCAGGTACCAATTGAACCCTCTGATGTGTGGAAGACTGCCTTCAAAGCTAAGGAAGGCCTTTTTGAATGGCTGGTCATGCCTTTCGGGTTGACGAATGCTTCCGCAACCTTCATGAGGATGATGGACGACATCTTGCGGCCATTCACCAACTCATTCGTAGTGGTGTACTTGGATGACATTCTGATCTTCAGCAAGACTTGGGAAGAGCACCTTCATCACATCCGACAAGTCCTCCAAACACTGCGGCAACACAAGTTGTATGCCAATTTGGAGAAGTGCACGTTTGGCATGACCCAGGTTCAATATCTGGGATACATTATTGATGAAAGGGGGGTGCATGTGGATCCAGCCAAGATCCAAGTCATTCGTGATTGGCCAGCCCCGACTACTATAACAGAGCTTCGCAGCTTTCTGGGTCTTGCTAATTTCTACCATAGATTCGTGTTGGGATTCTCTCATATCACTTGTCCCTTGAGTTAAGTCACTAAAGGAGGAGCGAGAGAAAAATTATTTTGGTCGGAACCTCAACAGAAGGCGTTCAAAGAATTGAAAATTACTGCTCTCGCCCTGCTCACTACTGCATTTGCAAGAACATTTGAGATCGAGACAGATGCCTCTCGACTATGCTATTGGGGCGCTCTTACTCAACGGTGGACATCCGTTGGCATATCACAAAGGGAGACATTGTCCGGCATGGCCGTTATCCCACCTATGACAAAGAAATGTATTCCATTGTGCAAGTCCGTCGACAATGTGGCCATTACATTTTTGGGAAGGAAACAATCATACACACAGACCACCAACCCCTGTAGGTCATACAGACACAAGGGAAGTTGCAGAACGATCACCATCAGAAGTGGTCCACATATCCATAATAGTTTCATTTGAACATCAAGTACAAGAAGGGTAGTACCACACAAAGGCAGACCGCTCAAACTCGACCACCGATCGTGGCGCTCACCACCGTGCTCAACTCTGCGGGCACGAGATCTCCGATTGCCGCTCTATGAGAGTGACCTGCATCTGGCCACACTTACAAGGCACTCTTGGGGGGCACGCAAGTTCCAAATTTTCACCTCCAAGATGCACTTTTATGTCACCTGGGACACCTTTGTGTTCCTTCAAGCGAGCGTGCCAAGATGATATGGGAAGCACACTACAGTCGAGTCGCTGGGAATTTCGGGGTCGAGAAAACAGTAGCAATACTACAGAAGTATTTCTATTGGTCGAACCTTCGAAAGGATGTCGAGAAGCACATCAGATCCTGCACTGCTTGTGCCATTGCCAAACCGACCATCAAGAAGCAAGGCCTATATACTCCACTACCTACCCCTAGTCGACCGTGGGAATCCATCTCCATGGATTACATGTCGGGCCTGCCTTCTACTAAGAATGGAAATGACTGTTTTCGTGGTCGTTGACAGATTCTCGAAGATGGCCATCATGGCGGCCTGTAAGAAGAATATCACAGCAGAAGCCACTGCTAAACTCTTCTTTGAACGAGTGTGGGGGCACTTTGGGATCCCACAGTCTATCATATCAGATCGAGATAGCAGGTTCCTCAGCACATTTTGGTCCAGCCTCTGGTCAATGTTGGACACAAAGCTCACCAAGTCCACAGTTTTCCATCCCCAAACAGATGGCCAGGAAGAGGTCGTCAATAGAATGATTGTACACATTCTGCGCATATAAAATTCAAAGCATCCACGCACATGGGATGAGAGCCTCCCCTATGTACAACATAGTTATAACCAGGCTCTCCACAATTCAATCGGCCATAGCCCCTTTCAGGTGGGCTTGGGATTCCAGCCACTATGTCCCATTGACATAGCCATGCCATTTGGTACCGCTTCTCAGCCGATTCACTGCGGTCCACCAGGTGTGGCAAGCAAGGAGTCGACGAGCGTACTCAGTTTGAGCCGCCAACAGGTTCATGATATATTGGACAGAGCCAATGCGAAGTACAAACAGCGCCATGATCAACACCGGGTGCCACACCACTTCCAGGTGGGCGACAAAGTACGGCTACATTTGCAGAAGGAGCGCCTCACTGGACCTCACCGCAAGCTTCGCCCGCTCCGATACGGGCCGTACACCATCACCAAGGCTGTAGGTAACAATGCCTTCGAGCTTAGTATTCCACTATTCCTTGGTCTGCACCCAGTCTTCAATGTGGATCGCCTTCGTCCTTACTTTCCACCTCTCGTCGGACACTCCTGACATCAAGTAGAACAACTCCCCGTCAACTAACAGAAGTTAAACCTGCATGGAACAGGCCACCACAGATTGTATCATGGACATGCAAATCAAGAACACTCGTCAACAGCAGATCCAACTGTATCGGGTTGTCAAAGCTGGCCAACTCCTGCACCAAGGAAAGTGGTTCACCAGGGACCAAGTTCAGCAGAAATTTCCTCATCTCATGGAGGACCTTAACGCAATGGGGACCATTGCTTCCTAAGGGGGGAGGAATGATCCAGGTGGATATTGGTGGCCACCCGCCTATTCCACTTGGGCCCCCACCATTGTCTCTTTCAGTTTTTCCGTTTTGGCATAACTTACTATTTTTTGCAGTTTTTCGGGTCCTGAACTTCCGGAGCCGTTTTGAGGCCCTAAACGACGTTTTTTGGGCATCGCGCCTCCAATAAATATTATTCCGTTCCAAAGTTTTAGTCCTTGGATAGAGCTTTCAATGATGTATCATGTGCGTCAAACGGAGATAGTATGCCAAAGTTACGTCCCTGGGAAGTTGAAACACCAATTTACCCAAACGGGGCCCATAGTTTTGGCGCTTCATCTCCCAGGGTTAGGTTTTTGGGATGTTTAGGGTTCTCCATTGTTTCTCAATAATAAATAGGCCCTCGAGCCTCATTGTAACTCAGTTCAGAGGCCTGTAGCCGCCACATCTCTTCTCAGAGATAGCTACCAGTGCCCTAGCTAGTTTTATTTCCATTCTGTCTGTAAGCAAATTTCAGTTCTTTGATATTAATGAAATGAAGTGTTATTTCCGCTGCATCTCTATCTTTATGGTTATGTGTTTATTCTGTTGCGTTCCTACATAAATCCGGATCAGTGGTATCAGAGCGGTCTGTTTTTTCTCGATCCTTCTTTGGATGTCCCCAACGAGGTCGGGTATAAGGAGCTAGGGCTTGATCTGGTGGAACCTTTGCAAGATCAGCCTTGCAAACCTCGACGAACGCCCATGGGGGACGAAAATAAAGATGAGGGAGCAGGAGATCCTATCAAAATATTGCTCGAGGAGGCCCTCGAAAAATAAAAAGGAACGCGATGATGGATAGCTTGCTTCGTATGTTTGTGTCCAAGGTTCACCGAAGTGCTGCGCATCTGCATCCAGCAGCCACTCTGGAGGCGCGACTCCTTTTAAGGTACAAGTAAATTTTGACATTCCCATATTTGAGGGTCAAATAGACGCATATGCCGTAGATAGATGGTTGAATCTATTAGAAGGATATTTCTCTGTTCATGACTTTTTAGACCGGGAGAAGATTATTTTTGCACTCCTCAAAGCTACCCCCCATGTTAAGGACTGGTGGGAAACCTAATGGAGAACAAGGACCGTACGTAACCCTCTGCTCTCACGTACCAACTTGAATTCTTCCGAGACGCCGTCAAGGAATGTGATTATCCCGTAGGGAGCTATGAGGACAAGTACATACAATGGACCACGCTCGCGACAACAAAGGGATCAAGATGTGCACGAGCTGACGAATCTGTTCCATACCCTGCGCACAAAGTTGGGTATCAAAGATTCAGAGAAACATTTGGTGCTAAAGTATCACAGCTGTCTGCACAGATACATTCAGGAGGAAATGAGTTCCTCGACATCTCCTCGCTTGGTACGGCATACCGGTATGCTGCCAAGATTGAGCAGAAATTCAAACAGAAGAAGCGAGACTTTGGATCTGCGAATCAAAAGCAAGGAAAAGGTGCTTCCAAACCGCAGAAAAAAGGACAGAGCATGGCGGCTAAAGACAACCCGTCAAAGCCACAAGAAAAGAACAACACCGGAAAGCCAAAGAAGGACACGGGAAAGTGGTGTGAGTTCCATAAGAGCTCCACTCACAACACAAGTGAGTGTCGGGCCAAGCAGTCGCTAGTGGCCGAGATGAGGGCTTCTGAGTCAGATGCATGCTCCGACTCCGAATCAGAACCTAAAAAGGGGAATGAAAAAGGGAAACAGATTATTGATGCGGAGCCTAATGCCACTGTTGCCACTACAAAGATCCAGAAGGAGGAACCGGAAGATCCAGAGGAGGAGGAACGTCTCTTCCACTCTAGATAAGAAGAGCCATGAGTGACATGTAAAAATGAGCAGTGACAGGGGAGGCCAATGCAAAAATTTGGCAAGACGTAAATGTTGAGCTGGTTAGGCTTGGCTGCACACCACAGCCACCCCATCATCCACAACAACTACTGAGGCTTCACTAGTGACGGCCTCTGCCGGCCAGCAGAAGGTCATGCCTTCCTATAGACTGAGACCCTTCACTTGATGAGGTATTATGTGATGTTGCTCCTATTGATGTTTCTGATGTATTATTAGGACAACCATACTTGTGGAAGCGTCATGCTGTGTATGAGTCTCGACCTCGTGCTGTTATTATTACTTTGGGAAATAAGTTGTACAGGATACCAGAGGTACCACCTCCTACGACTATTTCTTTGGTTACTGCAAAACAATGTAGTAAGCTCATTTCCCAAACCAGGAAATTCGTTTTCCTGATGATCCGCCCCCAGGGCAAGAAGAAGACTGTGGCCACGACCTCCAGACAGGGCCCCTCTGCACGACAACAAAAAATGGATAAGGTCGTGGAGGAGTACGAGGACATCTTCACCTCACCCACAGGGGTTCCTCTGCACTGCCAGGTCAAGCACCCGATTGATCTGACCCCAGGTGCGCCACTACCCAATGGACCGATCTATCGACGCTCTGTTCCGGAAAATGATGAAATCAAGAGGCAGATTCAGGAGCTGTTGCAGAAAGGTCACATCAGACCAAGTTCATCGCCCTGTGGGAGCCCGATCGTGTTGGTACAGTAGAAGGATGGGACGTGGAGACTCTGTATTGACTATCGGGCGCTGAACAAGATCACTGTCCGGAATAGGTACCCAATCCCACGGATTGATGACCTTGGACCAACTCCAAGGTGCAAAATATTTCAGTAAGATCGACCTGAAGTCTGGGTATCACCAGGTACCAATTGAACCCTCTGATGTGTGGAAGACCGCCTTCAAAGCTAAGGAAGGCCTTTTTGAATGGCTGGTCATGCCTTTCGGGTTGACGAATGCTCCCGCAACCTTCATGAGGATGATGGACGACATCTTGCGGCCATTCACCAACTCATTCGTAGTGGTGTACTTGGATGACATTCTGATCTTCAACAAGACTTGGGAAGAGCACCTTCATCACATCCCACAAGTCCTCCAAACACTGCGGCAACACAAGTTGTGTGCCAATTTGGAGAAGTGCACGTTTGGCATGACCCAGGCTCAATATCTGGGATACATTATTGATGAAAGGGGGGTGCATGTGGATCCAGCCAAGATCCAAATCATTCGGGATTGGCCAGCCCCGACTACTATAACAGAGCTTCCCAACTTTCTGGGTCTTGCTAATTTCTACCGTAGATTCGTGGCTCGGGATTCTCATATCACTTGGCCTGAGTTAAGTCACCAAAGGAGGAGCGAGAGCAAAATTTTTTTGGTCGGAACTCAACAAGGCGTTCAAAGAATTGAAAAATCGCCCGTTCTGCCCCAAATACTACCTTACCGTAATTTGCAAAGAACATTAGAGATCGAGACAGATGCCTCTAACTATGCTATTGGGGCAGTTCTTATTCAACAGGGACATCGAGTGGCATATCACAGTGAGACATTTTTTGAGACAGTTCGCAAGTATCCCACCTATGACAAAGAAATGTATTCCATTGTGCAAGCCTGTCGACAACAGAAGCATTACATTTTGGGGAAGGAAAAAGTCATCCACATAGACCACCGTCCCCTGCAGTTCATACAGACACAAGGGAAGTTGCAGAATGATTGCCATCAAAAGTGGTCCATGTATATGCCACAGTTCTATTTGAACATCAAGTACAAGAAGGGTGGCATCAATAATGTTGCAGACTGCCTCAGTCGACCACCGATCGTGGCGCTCACCACCGTGCTATCTGAAAGGCACGAAACTTCGATTGGCCGCTTCTCTATGAGAGTGACCCAGAATTCGGCCACACTTACAAGGCACTTTTGGGGGGTGCGCAAGTTCCAAATTTTCACCTCCAAGATGCACTTTTATGTCACCCGGGACACCTTTGTGTTCCTTCAAGCGAGCGTGCCAAGATGATATGGGAAGCACACTACAGTCGAGTCGCTGGGCATTTCGGGGTCGAGAAAACAGTAGCAATACTACAGAAGTATTTCTATTGGCCGAACCTTCGAAAGGATGTCGAGAAGCACATCAGATCCTGCACTTCTTGTGCCATTGCCAAACCGACCATCAAGAAGCAAGGCCTATATACTCCACTACCTACCCCTAGTCGACCGTGGGAATCCATCTCCATGGATTACATGTCGGGCCTGCCTTCTACTAAGAATGGAAATGACCGTGTTTTCGTGGTCGTTGACAGATTCTCGAAGATGGCCATCATGGCGGCCTGTAAGAAGAATATCACAGCAGAAGCCACTGCTAAACTCTTCTTTGAATGAGTGTGGGTGCACTTTGGGATCCCATAGTCTATCATATCAGATCGAGATAGCAAGTTCCTCAGCACATTTTGGTCCAGCCTCTGGTCAATGTTGGACACAAAGCTCACCAAGTCCACAGCTTTCCATCCCCAAACAGATGGCCAGACAGAGGTCGTCAACAGAATGATTGTACACATTCTTCGCATGTACAACTCAAAGCATCCACGCACATGGGACGAGAGCCTCCCCTATGTACAACACAGTTATAACCGGGCTCTCCACAGTTCAATTGGCCATAGCCCCTTTCAGGTGGGCTTGGGATTCCAACCACTATGTCCCATTGACATAGCCATGCCGTTTGCAGCTGATCAGGCCGATTCAGCTCATGTCCAGTCTGAAGTTGACAAAGCAAGTAGCTTCATCGAGCGCATTCAACACATCCGCCAACAGGTTCATGATATATTTGACAGAGCCAATGCGAAGTACAAGCAGCGCCATGATCAACACCGGGTGCCACACCACTTCCAGGTGGGCGACAAAGTATGGCTACATTTGCAGAAGGAGCGCCTCACTGGACCTCACCGCAAGCTTCGCCCGCTCCGATACGTGCCGTACACCATCACCAAGGCTGTAGGTAACAATGCCTTCGAGCTTAGTATTCCACCATTCCTTGGTCTGCACCCAGTCTTCAATGTGGATCGCCTTCGTCCTTACTTTCCACCTCTACTGGACACCTCGGACATTGCAGAACAACTCACACCAACAGGGTTAAACCCAGACTGCATGGAACAGGCCACCACAGATTGTATCATGGACATGCAAATCAAGAACACTCGTCAACAGCAGATCCAACTGTATCGGGTTGTCAAAGCTGGCCAACTCCTGCACCAAGGAAAGTGGTTCACCAGGGACCAAGTTCAGCACAAATTTCCTCATCTCATGGAGGAACTTAACGCAATGGGGACCATTGCTTCCTAAGGGGGGAGGAATGATCCAGGTGGATATTGGTGGCCACCCGCCTATTCCACTTGGGCCCCCACCATTGTCTCTTTCAGCTTTTCCGTTTTGGCATAACTTACTATTTTTAGCAGTTTTTCGGGTCCTGAACTTCCGGAGCCGTTTTGAGGCCCTAAACGACGTTTTTTGGGTATGAAAGCGCCAGCGAATTTTCTGATAAAATTCGTCCCGACAGCTGTAGTCCTCGGATAGAGCTTTCTAATGATGTATCATATGCGTCAAACGGAGATAGTATGCCAAAGTTGCGTCCCTGGGAAGTTGAAACACCAATTTACCCAAACGGGGCCCATAGTTTTGGCGCTTCATCTCCTAGGGTTAGGTTTTTGGGATGTTGAGGGTTCTCCATTGTTTCTCAATAATAAATAGGCCCTCGAGCCTCATTGTAACGCAGTTCAGAGGCCTGTAGCCGCCACATCTTTTCTCAGAGATAGCTACCAGTGCCCTAGCTAGTTTTATTTCCATTCTGTCTGTAAGCAAATTTCAGTTCTTTGATATTAATGAAATGAAGTGTTATTTCTGCTGCATCTCTACATTTATGGTTATGTGTTTATTCTGTTTTGTTCCTACATAAATTCGGATCAGTGGTATCAAAGCGGTCTGCTTTTTCTCGATCCTTCTTTGCATGTCCCCAACGAGGTCGGGGTATAAGGAGCTAGGGCTTGATCTGGTGGAACCTTTGCAAGACGTCTCGCAAATCCCGACGGACCCGCCCAGCGGGGACGAAAAGAAAGATGAGGGAGCAGGAGATCCCCATCGTACATTGCTCGAGGAGGCCCTCGAAAACAAAGGAACGCGATGATGGATAGCTTTGCCTCGTATCCTTCAACTACAGGTTCACCTGGGCGCGCAGATTCCGCATCCGGGGCATTTCACTGAGCTGCGACTCCCTTTAAGGTGCTGCTAAATTTTGACATTCCCATATTTGAGGGTCAAATAGACACAGATGCTGTAGATAAATGGTTGAATCTGTTAGAAGGATATTTCTCGGTTCATGACTTTTCAGACCGGGAGAAGATTATTTTGCACTCCTCAAAGCTACCCCCCATGTTAAGGACTGGTGGGAAACCTACTGTGAGAACAAGGACCAGACAGAACCCTCTCTGTTCTCGGCCGTACCAACTTGGAATTCTTTCCAAGACACCGTCAAGGAACAGTACTATCCCGTGGGGAGCTATGAGGACAAGTACATACAATGGACCACGCTGCGACAACAAAGGGATCAAGATGTGCATGAGCCGACGAATCTGTTCCATACCCTGCGCACAAAGTTGGGTATCAAAGATTCAGAGAAACATTTGGTGCTAAAGTATCGCAGTTGTCTGCACAGATACATTCAGGAGGAAATGGAGTTCCTCGACATCTCCTCGCTTGGTACGGCATACCGGTATGCTGCCAAGATTGAGCAGGAATTCAAACAGAAGAAGCGAGACTTTGGATCTGCGAATCAAAAGCAAGGAAAAGGTGCTTCCAAACCGCAGAACAAAGGACAGAGCATGGCGGCTAAGGACAACCCGTCAAAGCCACAAGACAAGAACAACACCGTAAAGCCAAAAAAGGACACGGGAAAGTGGTGTGAGTTCCATAAGAGCTCCACTCACAACACAAGTGAGTGTCGGGCCAAGCAGTCGCTAGTGGCCGAGATGAGGGCTTCTGAGTCAGATGCATGCTCTGACTCCGAATCAGAACCTGAAAAGGCGAATGAAAAAGGGAAACCGATTATTGATGCAGAGCCCAACACCACTGTTGCCACTGCAAAGATCCAAAAGGAGGAACCGGAAGATCCAGAGGAGGAGGAACGTCTCTTCCACTCCCAGATGTGGGTAAAGGGCTCCCCGGTACAGTTCATTGTCGACAATGGGAGCCAAAAGAACCTCATTTCAGCAGACGCCGTGAAGCGGTTGGGCTTGCCGACCACAGCTCACCCACATCCATACACCATCGGGTGGCTTCACCAAGGACGAGATCTCCGCGTCAGCCAGCAATGTCGCCTTCCCTATAGCATCAAGCCCTTCACGGATGAGGTATTATGTGACGTTGCTCCTATTGATGTTTCTGATGTATTATTAGGACAACCATACTTGTGGAAGCGTCATGCTGTGTATGAGTCTCGACCTCGTGCTGTTATTGCTACTTTGGGAAATAAGTTGTACAGGATACCAGAGGTACCACCTCCTGCTGCTATCTCTTTGGTTACTGCAAAACAATGCAGTAAGCTCATTTCCCAAACCAGAAAATTCATTTTCCTGATGATCCGCCCCCAGGGCAAGAAGAAGACCGTGGCCACATCCTCCAGACAGGGCTCCTCTGCACAACAACGATAAATGGATAAGGTTGTGGAGGAGTACGGAGACATATTCACCTCACCCACAGGGGTTCCTCTGCACTGTCAGGTCAAGCACCTGATTGATCTGACCCCAGGTGCGCCGCTACCCAATGGACCGATCTATCGGCGCTCTGTTCGGAAAATGATGAAATCAAGAGGCAGCATTCAGGAGTCATAAGTGCAAAGGTCACACGTACCAAGTTCATCGCCCGTGGGAGCCCGATCGTGTTGGCAATGTAAGAAGGATGGGACGTGGAGACTCTGTATTGACTATCGGGCGCTGAACAAGATCACTGTCCGGAATAGGTACCCAATCCCACGGATTGATGACCTTCTGGACCAACTCCAAGGTGCAAAATATTTAAGTAAGATCGACCTGAAGTCTGGGTATCACCAGGTACCAATTGAACCCTCTGATGTGTGGAAGACTGCCTTCAAAGCTAAGGAAGGCCTTTTTGAATGGCTGGTCATGCCTTTCGGGTTGACTAATGCTCCCGCAACCTTCATGAGGATGATGGACGACATCTTGCGGCCATTCACCAACTCATTCGTAGTGGTGTACTTGGATGACATTCTGATCTTCAGCAAGACTTGGGAAGAGCACTTTCATCACATCCGACAAGTCCTCCAAACACTGCGGCAACACAAGTTGTGTGCCAATTTGGAGAAGTGCACGTTTGGCATGACCCAGGTTCAATATCTGGGATACATTATTGATGAAAAGGGGGTGCATGTGGATCCAGCCAAGATCCAAGTCATTCGAGATTGGCCAGCCCCGACTACTATAACAGAGCTTCGCAGCTTTCTGGGTCTTGCTAATTTCTACCGTAGATTCGTGTTGGGATTCTCTCATATCACTTGGCCCTTGAGTCAAGTCACCAAAGGAGGAGCGAAAGAAAAATTATTTTGGTCGGAACCTCAACAGAAGGCGTTCAAAGAATTGAAAAATCGCCCGTTTCCGCCCTGCTCACTCACTGCATTCTGGTGTCAGCCTCCATTTGAGATCGAGACAAAGAGATGCCTCTCGACTATGCTATTGGGGCGCTCATCATCAGGACATCCAGTGGCATATCACAGTGAGACATTGTCTGAGACAGTTCGCAAGTATCCCACCTATGACAAAGAAATGTATTCCATTGTGCAAGCCTGTCGACAATGGAAGCATTACATTCTGGGGAAGGAAACAATCATCCACACAGACCACCGGCCCCTGCAGTTCATACAGACACAAGGGAAGTTGCAGAATGATCGCCATCAGAAGTGGTCCACATATCTGCAACAGTTTCATTTGAACATCAAGTACAAGAAAGGTAGCACCAATAATGTTGCAGACTGCCTCAGCCGACCACCGATCGTGGCGCTCACCACCGTGCTCAACTCTTGTGGGCACGAGACTTCTGATTGGCCGCTTCTCTATGAGAGTGACCCAGAATTCGGCCACACTTACAAGGCACTCTTGGGGGGCACACAAGTTCCAAATTTTCACCTCCAAGATGCACTCTTATGTCACCTGGGACACCTTTGTGTTCCTTCAAGCGAGCGTGCCAAGATGATATGGGAAGCACACTACAGTCGAGTCGCTGGGCATTTCGGGGTCGAGAAAACAGTAGCAATACTACAGAAGTATTTCTATTGGCCGAACCTTCGAAAGGATGTCGAGAAGCACATCAGATCCCGCACTGCTTGTGCCATTGCCAAACCGACCATCAAGAAGCAAGGCCTATATACTCCACTACCTACCCCTAGTCGACCGTGGGAATCCATCTCCATGGATTACATGTCGGGCCCGCCTTCTACTAAGAATGGAAATGACTGTGTTTTCGTGGTCGTTGACAGATTCTCGAAGATGGCCATCATGGCGGCCTGTAAGAAGAATATCACAGCAGAAGCCACGGCTAAACTCTTCTTTGAACGGGTGTGGGTACTGGGGATCCTCCAAGGCCCATCATATCGCATGATGATAAAGGTGTCTCCGAAGAAGTTTTGGTCCAAATTTTCGGTCAATGTTGGACACAAAGCTCACCAAGTCCACAAACTTTCAATCCCCAAACAAAGATACGTACGTAGGTCGTCAACGTAATGATTGTACACATTTCCGCGCATGTACAACCTGCTAAAGCATCCACGCACATGGGACGAGAGCCCTCATGTACAACACAATGATAACCGGGTTTCCAGCTCAATTGGCCATTCCCCCTTTCCGTGGGCTTGGATTCCAACCACTATGTCCCATTGACATAGCCATGCCGTTTGCAGCTGCTCAGGCCGATTCAGCTCATGTCCAGTCTGAAGTTGACAAAGCAAGTAGCTTCATCGAGAGCATTCAACACATCCGCTAACAGGTTCATGATATATTGGACAGAGCCAATGCGAAGTACAAGCAACGCCATGATCAACACCGGGTGCCACACCACTTCCAGGTGGGCGACAAAGTATGGCTACATTTGCAGAAGGAGCGCCTCACTGGACCTCACCGCAAGCTTCGCCCGCTCCGATAGGGGCCGTACACCATCACCAAGGCTGTAGGTAACAATGCCTTCGAGCTTAGTATTCCACCATTCCTTGGTCTGCACCCAGTCTTCAATGTGGATCGCCTTCGTCCTTACTTTCCACCTCTACTGGACACCTCGGACATTGCAGAACAACTCACACCACCAGAGTTAAACCCAGACTGCATGGAACAGGCCACCCCAGATTGTATCATGGACATGCAAATCAAGAACACTCGTCAACAAGCAGATCCAATCAGACGGTTGTCAAAGCTGCCAATTCTCGCACCAAGGAAAGGCCACCGTGGATCAAGTTCGCCAGAATTTCCTCATCTCATGGAGGAACTTAACGCAATGGGGACCATTGCTTCCTAAGGGGGAGTGAATGATCCGTGGATATTGGTGGCCACCCGCCTATTCCACTTGGCCCCACTCCATGGTTTCTTTCAGTTTTTCCGTTTTGGCATAACTTACTATTTTTAGCAGTTTTTCGGAACCTGAACTTCTGGAGCCACTTTGAGGCCCTAAACGACGTTTGGGTACGTAAAGCGCTGAATTTTATGATAAAATTCTGTCCCGATGCCCGTAGTCCTCGGATAGAGCTTTCTAATGATGTATCATATGCGGCTAAAACTAGAGATAGTATGCCAGTTACGTCTCGGGAAGTTGAAACACCAATTTACCCAAACTGAGCCCATAGTTTTGACGCTTCATCTCCTAGGGTTAGGTTTTTGGATGTTTAGGGTTCTCCATTGTTTCTCAATAATAAATAGGCTCTCGAGCCTCACTGTAACTGAATTCAGAGGCCTGTAGCCGCCACATCTCTTCTCAGAGATAGCTACCAGCGCCCTAGCTAGTTTTATTTCCATTTTGTCTGTAAGCAAATTTCAGTTCTTTGATATTAATGAAATGAAGTGTTATTTCCGCTGCATCTCCGTATTTATGGTTATGTGTTTATTCTGTTGCGTTCCTGCATAAATCCGGATCAGTGGTATCAGAGCGGTCTGCTTTTTCTCGATCCTTCTTTGCATGTCCCCACCGAGGTCGGGGTATAAGGAGCTAGGGCTTGATCTGGTGGAACCTTTGCAAGATCAGCCTCGTAAACCTCGACGGACGCCCATGGGGGACGAAAAGAAAGATGAGGGAGCAGGAGATCCTATCAAAATATTGTTCGAGGAGGCCCTCGAAAAACAAAGGAACGCGATGATGGATAGCTTTGCTCAGATCCTTCAACGGCTGCCCACCGGCGGCGCATCTGCATCCAGTAGCCACTCTGGAGTTGCGACTCCCTTTAAGGTACAAGTAAATTCTGACATTCCCATATTTGAGGGTCAAATAGACGCAGATGCCGTAGATAGATGGTTGAATCTATTAGAAGGATATTTCTCTGTTCATGACTTTTCAGACCGGGAGAAGATTATTTTTGCACTCCTCAAAGCTACCCCCCATGTTAAGGACTGGTGGGAAACCTACTGTGAGAACAAGGACCAGACAGAACCCTCTCTGTTCTCGGCCGTATCAACTTGGAATTCTTTCCGAGACGCCGTCAAGGAACAGTACTATCCCGTGGGGAGCTATGAGGACAAGTACATACAATGGACCACGCTGCGACAACAAAGGGATCAAGATGTGCATGAGCTGACGAATCTGTTCCATACCCTGCGCACAAAGTTGGGTATCAAAGATTCATAGAAACATTTGGTGCTAAAGTATCGCAGCTGTCTGCACAGATACATTCAGGAGGAAATGGAGTTCCTCGACATCTCTCGTCGGCATCAAGATATCTCCGTATGCCGCGCATCAAGGAATCAAAAATGTACAGCGAGACTTTGGATCCGTGAATCAAAAGCAAGGAAAAGGTGCTTCAAACCGTGCAACAAAGGGGATTCATGGCTGCCAGCACAACCCGTCAAAGCCACAAGAAAAGAACAACACCGTAAAGCCAAAGAAGGACACGGGAAAGTGGTGTGAGTTCTATAAGAGCTCCACTCACAACACAAGTGAGTGTCGGGCCAAGCAGTCGCTAGTGGCCGAGATGAGGGCTTCTGAGTCAGATGCATGCTCTGACTCCGAATCAGAACCTGAAAAGGCGAATGAAAAAGGGAAACACATTATTGATGCGGAGCCCAATGCCACTGTTGCCACTACAGCGTCCGGTATGATGAACCCGAAGATCCGCAGGGAGGAGGAACGTCTCTTCCACTCCCGCATGTAGGCAAAGGGCTCCCGCAGCGCTCATTGTCGACAATGGGAGCCAAGAACCTCATTTCAAAGAACACGTCGTGAAGCAGTTGGGCTTGCCGACCACAGCTCACCCACATCCATACACCATCGGGTGGCTTCACCAAGGACGAGATCTCTGCGTCAGCCGGCAGTGTCGCCTTCCCTATAGCATCAAGCCCTTCACGGATGAGGTATTATGTGACGTTGCTCCTATTGATGTTTCTGATGTATTATTAGGACAACCATACTTGTGGAAGCGTCATGCTGTGTATGAGTCTCGACCTCGTGCCGTTATTATTACTTTGGGAAATAAGTTGTACAGGATACCAGAGGTACCACCTCCTACGACTATCTCTTTTGTTACTGCAAAACAATGCAGTAAGCTCATTTCCCAAACCAGGAAATTCGTTTTCCTGATGATCCATCCCCAGGGCAAGAAGAAGACTGTGGCCACGACCTCCAGACAGGGCCCCTCTGCACGACAACAACAAATGGATAAGGTCGTGGGGGAGTACGGGGACATCTTCACCTCACCCACAGGGGTTCCTCTGCACTGCCAGGTCAAGCACCCGATTGATCTGACCCCAGGTGCGCCACTACCCAATGGACCGATCTATCGACGCCCTGTTCTGGAAAATGATGAAATCAAGAGGCAGATTCAGAGTCAAGCAGAAGGTCAAGACTGCATCAAGTTCATCGCCCCGTGGGAGCCCGATCGTGCTGGGTGGCCGTAAAGAAGGATGGGACGGGAGACTCGTATTGACTATCTGGCGTTGAACAAGATCATCGGCCGGACAGGGTACCCAATCCCACGGATTGATGACCTTCTCGACCAACTCAAGGCAAAATATTTCAGTAAGATCGACCTGAAGTCTGGGTATCACCAGGTACCAATTGAACCCTCTGATGTGTGGAAGACTGCCTTCAAAGCTAAGGAAGGCCTTTTTGAATGGCTGGTCATGCCTTTCGGGTCGACGAATGCTCCCGCAACCTTCATGAGGATGATGGACGACATCTTGCGGCCATTCACCAACTCATTCGTAGTGGTGTACTTGGATGACATTCTGATCTTCAGCAAGACTTTGGAAGAGCACCTTCATCACATCCGACAAGTCCTCCAAACACTGCGGCAACACAAGTTGTGTGCCAATTTGGAGAAGTGCACGTTTGGCATGACCCAGGTTCAATATCTGGGATACATTATTGATGAAAGGGGGGTGCATGTGGATCCAGCCAAGATCCAAGTCATTCGGGATTGGCCAGCCCCGACTACTATAACAGAGCTTCGCAGCTTTCCGGGTCTTGCTAATTTCTACCGTAGATTCGTGTTGGGATTCTCTCATATCACTTGGCCCTTGAGTCAAGTCACCAAAGGAGGAGCGAGAGAAAAATTATTTTGGTCGGAACCTCAACAGAAGGCGTTCAAAGAATTGAAAATCGCCTCTGTTCTGCCCCAGTGCTCACCTTACCAGACTTGCAGCAGCCGTTTGAGATCGAGACAGATGCCTCTGACTATGCTATTAGGGCAGTTCTTACTCAACAGGGACATCCAGTGGCATATCACAGTGAGACATTGTCTGAGATAGTTCGTAAGTATCCCACCTATGACAAAGAAATGTATTCCATTGTGCAAGCCTGTCGACAATGGAAGCATTACATTTTGGGGAAGGAAACAATCATCCACACAGACCACCGGCCCCTGCAGTTCATACAGACACAAGGGAAGTTGCAGAATGATCGCCATCAGAAGTGGTCCACATATCTCCAACAGTTTCATTTGAACATCAAGTACAAGAAGGGTAGCACCAATAATGTTGCAGACTGCCTCAGCCGACCACCGATCGTGGTGCTCACCACTGTGCTCAACTCTTGTGGGCACGAGACTTCTGATTGGCCGTTTCTCTATGAGAGTGACCCAGAATTCGGCCACACTTACAAGGCACTCTTGGGGGGTACGCAAGTTCCAAATTTTCACCTCCAAGATGCACTTTTATGTCACCTGGGACACCTTTGTGTTCCTTCAAGCGAGCGTGCCAAGATGATATGGGAAGCACACTACAGCCGAGTCGCTGGGCATTTCGGGGTCGAGAAAACAGTAGCAATACTACAGAAGTATTTCTATTGGCCGAACCTTCGAAAGGATGTCGAGAAGCACATCAGATCCTGCACTGCTTGTGCCATTGCCAAACCGACCATCAAGAAGCAAGGCCTATATACTCCACTACCTACCCCTAGTCGATCGTGGGAATCCATCTCCATGGATTACATGTCGGGCTTGCCTTCTACTAAGAATGGAAATGACTGTGTTTTCGTGGTCGTTGACAGATTCTCGAAGATGGCCATCATGGCGGCCTGTAAGAAGAATATCACAGCAGAAGCCACTGCTAAACTCTTCTTTGAACGAGTGTGGGTGCACTTTGGGATCCTACAGTCTATCATATCAGATCGAGATAGCAGGTTCCTCAGCACATTTTGGTCCAGCCTCTGGTCAATGTTGGACACAAAGCTCACCAAGTCCACAGCTTTCCATCCCCAAACAGATGGCCAGACAGAGGTCGTCAACAGAATGATTGTACACATTCTGCGCATGTACAATTCAAAGCATCCACGCACATGGGACGAGAGCCTCCCCTATGTACAACATAGTTATAACTGGGCTCTCCACAGTTCAATTGGCCATAGCCCTTTCAGGTGGGCTTGGGATTCCAGCCACTATGTCCCATTTACGTAGCCATGCCATTTGCATCTGCTCGGGCTGATTCAGCTCATGTCCAGTCTGAAGTTGAAAAAGCAAGTAGCTTCATCGAGTGCATTAAACACATCCACCAACAAGTTCATGATATATTGGACAGAGCCAATGCGAAGTACAAGCAATGCCATGATCAACACCGAGTGCCACACAACTTACAGGTGGGTGACAAAGTATGGCTACATTTGCGGAAGGAGCGCCTCACTAGACCCCACCGCAAGCTTCGCCCGCTCCGATATGGGCCGTACATCGTCACCAAGGCTGTAGGGAACAAGTCCTTTGAGCTCAGTATTCCACCATTCCTTGGTTTGCACCCAGTATTCAATGTGGATCGCCTTCGTCCTTACTTCCCACCTCTACTGGACACCTCGGACATTGCAAAACAACTCACACCAACAGAGTTAAACCTGGAACTAGATGGAACATCGGAAGCCACACTAGATATCATGGACATGCAAATCAAGAACACTCGTCAACAAAGCATCCAACCGCACGGTTGTCAAAGCTGGCCAACTCCTGCACCAAGGAAAGTGGTTCACCAGGGACCAAGTTCAGCAGAAATTTCCTCATCTCATGGAGGAACTTAACGCAATGGGGACCATTGTTTCCTAAGGGGGGAGGAATGATCCAGGTGGATATTGGTGGCCACCCACCTATTCCACTTGGCCCCCCACCATTGTCTCTTTCAGTTTTTCAGTTTCGGCATAACTTACTATTTTTAGCAGTTTTTCGGGTCCTGAACTTCCGGAGCCGTTTTGAGGCCCTAAACGATGTTTTTTGGGTACGAAAGTGCCAGCGAATTTTCTGATAAAATTCGTCCCGACAGCTGTAGTCCTCGGATAGAGCTTTCTAATGATGTATCATATGCGTCAAACGGAGATAGTATGCCAAAGTTACGTCCCTGGGAAGTTGAAACACCAATTTACCCAAACGGGGCCCATAGTTTTGGCGCTTCATCTCCTAGGGTTAGGTTTTTGGGATGTTTAGGGTTCTCCATTGTTTTTCAATAATAAATAGGCCCTCGCGCCTCATTGTAAAGCAGTTCAGAGGTCTGTAGCCACCACATCTCTTCTCAGAGATTCGCTACCAGCACCCTAGCTATTTTATTTCCATTATGTCTGTAAGCATCTTTCTGTTATTTGATATTAATGAAATGAAGTGTTATTTCACTGCATCTCTGTATTGATGTTTATATGTTTATTCTGTTGCGTTCCTGCATAAATCCGGATCAGTGGTATCAGAGCGGGTCTGTTTTTTCTCGATCCTTTTTTGCATGTCCCCAACGAGGTCGGGGTATAAGGAGCTAGGGCTCGATCTGGTGGAACCTTTGCAAGATCAGCCTCGCAAACCTCGACGGACGCCCATGGGGGACGAAAAGAAAGATGAGGGAGCAGGAGATCCTATCAAAATATTGCTCGAGGAGGCCCTCGAAAAAGAAAGGAACGCGATGATGGATAACTTTGCTCAGATCCTTCAACGGCTGCCCACCGGTGGTGCATCTGCATCCAACAGCCACTCTGGAGGTGCGACTCCTTTTAAGGTACAAGTAAATTTTGACATTCCTATATTTGAGGGTCAAATAGACGTAGATGCCGTAGATAGGTGGTTGAATCTATTAGAAGGATATTTCTCCGTTCATGACTTTTCAGACCGGGAGAAGATTATTTTTGCACTCCTCAAAGCTACCCCCCATGTTAAGGACTGGTGGGAAACCTACTGTGAGAACAAGGACCAGACAGAACCCTCTCTGTTCTCGGCTGTACCAACTTGGAATTCTTTCCGAGACGCCGTCAAGGAACAGTACTACCCCGTAGGGAGCTATGAGGACAAGTACATACAATGGACCACGCTGCGACAACAAAGGGATCAAGATGTGCACGAGCTGACGAATATGTTCCATACCCTGTGCACAAAGTTGGGTATCAAAGATTCAAAGAAACATTTGGTGCTAAAGTATCACAGTTGTCTGCACAAATATATTCGAGAGAAAATGGAGTTACTCGACATCTCCTCGCTTGGTATGACATACCGATATGCTACCAAGATTGAGCAGAAATTCAAATAGAAGAAGTGAGACTTTGGATCCGTGAATCAAAACCAAGGGAAAGGTGCCCCCAAATTGTGGAAAAAAGAACAAATCCAAGCCATGGAGGCCCAAGAAAACATGTCAAAGACGCAATAAAAGAACAACACCATGAGGCCAAAGAAGGACACGGGAAAGTGGTGTGAGTTCCATAAGAGCTCCACTAACAACATAAGGGAGTGTCAGGCCAGGAAATTGATGGTGGTCGAGATGAGGGCTTCTGGAAGTCGATGTGATGCTCCGACTCCGAATCGAACTCCGAAAAGGAATGAAAAGGGAAACAGATTATCGATACGGAGCCCAACGCCACCGTTGCCACTGCAAAGATCCAAAAGGAGGAACCGGAAGATCCAGAGGAGGAACGTCTCTTCCACTCCCAGATGTGGGTAAAGGGCTCCCCGGTACAGTTCATTGTCGACAATGGGAGCCAAAAGAACCTCATTTCAGCAGACGCCGTGAAGCGGTTGGGCTTGCCGACCACAGCTCACCCACATCCATACACCATCGGGTGGCTTCACCAAGGACGAGATCTCCGCGTCAGCCGCCAGTGTCGCCTTCCCTATAGCATCAAGCCCTTCACGGATGAGGTATTATGTGACGTTGCTCCTATTGATGTTTCTGATGTATTATTAGGACAACCATACTTGTGGAAGCGTCATGCTGTGTATGAGTCTCGACCTCATGCTATTATTATTACTTTGGGGAATAAGTTGTACAGGATACCAGAGGTACCACCTCCTATGGATATCTCTTTGGTTACTGCAAAACAATGCAGTAACCTCATTTCCCAAACCAGGAAATTCGTTTTCCTGATGATCCGCCCCCAGGGCAAGAAGAAGACTGTGGCCACGACCTTCAGACAGGGCCCCTCTGCACGACAACAACAAATGGATAAGGTCGTGGAGGAGTACGGGGACATCTTCACTTCACCCACAGGGGTTCCTCTGCACTGCCAGGTCAAGCACCCGATTGATCTGACCCCAGGTGCGCCACTACCCAATGGACCGATCTATCGACGCTCTGTTCTCGAAAATGATGAAATCAAGAGGCAGATTCAGGAGCTGTTGCAGAAAGGTCACATCAGACCAAGTTCATCGCCCTGTGGGAGCCCGATCATGTTGGTACAGAAGAAGGATGGGACGTGGAGACTCTGTATTGACTATCAGGCGTTGAACAAGATCACTGTCCGGAATAGGTACCCAATCCCACGGATTGATGACCTTCTGGACCAACTCCAAGGTGCAAAATATTTCAGTAAGATCGACCTGAAGTCTGGGTATCACCAGGTACCAATTGAACCCTCTGATGTGTGGAAGACTGCCTTCAAAGCTAAGGAAGGCCTTTGAATGGCTGGTCATGCCTTTCGGGTTAACAAATGCTCCCGCAACCTTCATGAGGATGATGGATGACATCTTGCATTCATTCACCAACTCAGTTGTAGTGGTATACTTGGATGGAATTCTTATCTTCATCCAGACTTGGGAAGAGCACCACCACCACATCCGAGAAGTCCTCCAAACACTGTGGCAACACAAGTTGTGTGCCAATTTGGAGAAGTGCACATTTGGCATGACTCGGGTTCAATATCTGGGATACATTATTGATGAAATGGCAGTGTATATGGATCCACCAAGATCCAAGTCATTCGGGATTGGCCAGCCCCGACTACTATAACAGAGCTTCGCAGCTTTCCGGGTCTTGCTAATTTCTACCGTAGATTCGTGCTGGGATTCTCTCATATCACTTGGCCCTTGAGTCAAGTCACCAAAGGAGGAGCGAGAGCAAAATTCTTTTGGTCGGAACCTCAACAGAAGGCGTTCAAAGAATTGAAAAATCGACTCTGTTCTGCCCCAGTGCTCACCTTACCAGACTTGCAGCAGCCATTTGAGATCGAGACAGATGCCTCCGACTATGCTATTGGGGCAGTTCTTACTCAACAGGGACATCCAGTGGCATATCACAGTGAGACATTGTCTGAGACAGTTCGCAAGTATCCCACCTATGACAAAGAAATGTATTCCATTGTGCAAGCCTGTCGACAATGGAAGCATTACATTTTGGGGAAGGAAACAATCATCCACACAGACCATCGGCCCCTGTAGTTCATACACACACAAGGGAAGTTGCAGAATGATCGCCATCAGAAGTGGTCCACATATCTGCAACAGTTTCATTTGAAAATCAAGTACAAGAAGGGTAGCACTAATAATGTTGCAGACTGCCTCAGTCGACCACCGATCGTGGTGCTCACCACCGTGCTTAACTCTTGTGGGCAAGAGACTTCTAATTGGCCGCTTCTTTATGAGAGGGACACTGAATTCGGCCACACTTACAAGGCACTCTTGGGGGGCACGCAAGTTCCAAATTTTCACCACCAAGATGCACTTTTATGTCACCTGGGACACCTTTGTGTTCCTTCAAGCGAGCGTGCCAAGATGATATGGGAAGCACACTACAGTCGAGTCGCTGGGCATTTCGGGGTCGAGAAAACAGTAGCAATACTACCGAAGTATTTCTATTGGCCGAACCTTCGAAAGGATGTCGAGAAGCACATCAGATCCTGCACTGCTTGTGCCATTGCCAAACCGACCATCAAGAAGCAAGGCCTATATACTCCACTACCTACCCCTGGTCGACCGTGGGAATCCATCTCCATGGATTACATGTCGGGCCTGCCTTCTACTAAGAATGGAAATGACTGTGTTTTCGTGGTCGTTGACAGATTCTCGAAGATGGCCATCATGGCGGCCTGTAAGAAGAATATCACAGCAGAAGCCACTGCTAAACTCTTCTTTGAACGAGTGTAGGTGCACTTTGGGATCCCACAGTCTATCATATCAGATCGAGATAGCAGGTTCCTCAGCACATTTTGGTCCAGCCTCTGGTCAATGTTGGACACAAAGCTCACCAAGTCCACAGCTTTCCATCCCCAAAACAACATGGCCGACGTAGGTCACAATGTATCGATTGTACACATTCCCGTACCTCCTCAACTCAAAGCATCCACGCACATGGGACGCAGAGCCTCCCCTATGTACAACACAAGCTATAACCGGCTCTCCACGCTCAATTGGCCATAGCCCCTCTCGTGTGGGCTTGGGATTCCAACCACTATGTCCCATTGACATAGCCATGCCGTTTGTGTACTGCCAAAGCCGATTCACTTCCCTCGTGTCCGCTCCTCGAAGTTGACAAAGCAAGTAGCTTCATCGAGCGCATTCAACACATCCGCTACCTGTGTTCATGATATATTGGATGTGAGCTACTGCGAAGGCTGGGCAAATACGAAGGATCAACACGGTGCCACACAAGTTCTGTGTGGGCGACAAAGTTTACAAAGTATACATTTGCAGAAGGAGCGCCTCACTGGACCTCACCGCAAGCTTCGCCCGCTCCGATACGGGCCGTACACCATCACCAAGGTTGTAGGGAACAATGCTTTTTAGCTTAGTATTCCACCATTCCTTGGTCTGCACCCACTCTTCAATGTGGATCGCCTTCGTCCTTACTTCCCACCTCTACTGGACACTTCAGACATTGCATAACAACTCACACCAACAGAGTTAAACCCAGACTGCATGGAACAGGCCACCACAGATTGTATCATGGACATGCAAATTAAGAACACTCGCCAACAGAGGATCGAACTGTATCGGGTTGTCAAAGCTGGCCAACTCCTGCACTAAGGAAAGTGGTTCACCAGGGACCAAGTTCAGCAGAAATTTCCTCATCTCATGGAGGAACTTAACGCAATGGGGACCATTGCTTCCTAAGGGGGGAGGAATGATCCAGGTGGATATTGGTGGCCACCCGCCTATTCCACTTGGCCCCCACCATTGTCTCTTTCTGTTTTTCAG
Source organism: Pinus albicaulis (assembly GCA_034641835.2). Lineage (NCBI taxonomy): Eukaryota > Viridiplantae > Streptophyta > Pinopsida > Pinales > Pinaceae > Pinus > Pinus albicaulis. The sequence goes on from CM076573.1 coordinate 724,673,746, forward strand.
TTTCGTCATAATTTACTATTTTTAGCAGTTTTTCGGGTCCTGAACTTCCGGAGCCATTTTGAGGCCCTAAACGACGTTTTTTGGGCTTCGCGCCTTTGAAATGATTTTCGTGGCGAAAGTTTTAGTCCTCGGATAGAGCTTTCTAATGATGTATCATGTGCGTCAAACGGAGATAGTATGCCAAAGTTACGTCCCTCGGAAGTTGAAACACCAATTTACCCAAACGGGGCCCATAGTTTTGGCGCTTCATCTCCTAGGGTTAGGTTTTTGGGATGTTTAGGGTTCTCCATTGTTTCTCAATAATAAATAGGCCCTCGCGCCTCATTGTAAAGCAATTCAGAGGCCTGTAGCCGCCACATCTCTTCTCAGAGATAGCTACCAGTGCCCTAGCTAGTTTTATTTCCATTCTGTCTGTAAGCAAATTTCAGTTCTTTGATATTAATGAAATGAAGTGTTATTTCCGCTGCATCTCTGCATTTATGGTTATGTGTTTATTCTGTTGCGTTCCTGCATAAATCCGGATCAGTGGTATCAGAGCGGTCTGCTTTTTCTCGATCCTTCTTTGCATGTCCCCAACGAGGTCGGGGTATAAGGAGCTAGGGCTTGATCTCGTGGAACCTTTGCAAGATCAGCCTCGTAAACCTCGACGGACGCCCATGGGGGACGAAAAGAAAGATGAGGGAGCAGGAGATCCTATCAAAATATTGCTCGAGGAGGCCCTCGAAAAACAAAGGAACGCGATGATGGATAGCTTTGCTCGCATCCTTCAATCTGCTGTTCACCTTTGTACAAGATTCACATCCAAGAGCTACTCCGGAGTTGCGACTCCCTTTAAGGTACAAGTAAATTTTGACATTCCCATATTTGAGGGTCAAATAGACGCATGCCGTAGATAGATGGTTGAATCTATTAGAAGCATATTTCCTCGTTCATGACTTTTCGCACGGAGAAGATTATTTTTTTGCACTCCTCAAAGCTACCCCCATGTTAAGGACCGAGGGAAACCTACCGTGAGAACAAGGACCGTACGGTGAACCCTCTCTATTCTCGGCCGTACCAACTTGGAATTCTTTCCGAGACGCCGTCAAGGAACAGTACTATCCCGTGGGGAGCTATGAGGACAAGTACATACAATGGACCACGCTGCGACAACAAAGGGATCATGATGTGCACGAGCTGACGAATCTGTTCCATACCCTGCGCACAAAGTTGGGTATCAAAGATTCAGAGAAACATTTGGTGCTAAAGTATCGCAGCTGTCTGCACAGATACATTCAGGAGGAAATGGAGTTCCTCGACATTTCCTCGCTTGGTACGGCATACCGGTATGCTGCCAAGATTGAGCAGAAATTCAAACAGAAGAAGCGAGACTTTGGATCTGTGAATCAAAAGCAAGGAAAAGGTGCTTCCAAACCGCAGAACAAAGGACAGAGCATGGCGGCTAAAGACAACCCGTCAAAGCCACAAGAAAAGAAAAACACCGTAAAGCCAAAGAAGGACACGGGAAAGTGGTGTGAGTTCCATAAGAGCTCCACTACAACACAAGTGAGTGTCGGGCCGAGCAGTCGCTAGTGGCCGAGATGAGGGCTTCTGAGTCAGATGCATGCTCCGACTTCGAATCAGAACCTGAAAATGGGAATGAAAAAGGGAAACAGATTATTGATGCGGAGCCCAACGCCACTGTTGCCACTACAAAGGTCCAGAAGGAGGAACCAGAAGATCCAAAGGAGGAGGAACGTCTCTTCCACTCCCGTGATGGGTAAAGGGCTCCCCCGTACGCTCATTGTCGACAATGCAGCCAAAAGAACCTCATTTCAGTGCGTACGTCGTGAAGCGATGGTCAGCGGACCACAAACTTCACCCACATCCATACACCATCGGTGGCTTCACCAAGGACGAGATCTCCGCGTCGCGTCAGCCAGCAGCCGCCTTCCCTATAGCAGCAAGCCTTCACTCGATGAGGAACCATGTGATGTTGCTCCTATCGATGTTTCGATGTATTATTAGACAACCATACTAAGGGAAGGCCATGCCGTGTGGCGAGTCTCTGACTTGGCCGTTATTATTACTTTGGGAAATAAGTTGTACAGAATACCAGAGGTACCACCTCCTGCGGCTATCTCTTTGGTTACTGCAAAACAATGCAGTAAGCTCATTTCCCAAACCAGGAAATTCGTTTTCCTGATGATCCGCCCCCAGGCAAGAAGAAGACTGTGGCCACGACCTCCAGACAGTGGGCCCCTCCGCACGGTCAACAACAAATGGATAAGGTCGTGGAGGAGTACGGACATCTTTCACCTCACCCAATGTGTCTCCTCTCCGCACTCGTGTCAAGCACCCGATCGGGATCCGACCCCCCAAAAGGCCACTACCCAATGGACTGACGACCGACGCTCATCTGGGAAAATGAGGAACCAAGAGGCAAACATTCAGGGTCAAGCAGGTGAAAGGTCAAGGAAATTAACACCAAGTTCATCGCCCGTGGGGGTTCGATCGTGTTGGCAGGCTGCATGAAATATGGATGGGACGTGGAGACTGAGCTGACTATCTAAGGCCAACAAGATCACTGTCCGGAATAGGTACCCAATCCCACGGATTGATGACCTTCTCGACCAACTCCAAGGTGCAAAATATTTCAGTAAGATCGACCTGAAGTCTGGGTATCACCAGGTACCAATTGAACCCTCTGATGTGTGGAAGACTGCCTTCAAAGCTAAGGAAGGCCTTTTTGAATGGCTGGTCATGCCTTTCGGGTTGACGAATGCTCCCGCAACCTTCATGAGGATGATGGACGACATCTTGCGGTCATTCACCAACTCATTCGTAGTGGTGTACTTGGATGACATTCTGATCTTCAGCAAGACTTGGGAAGAGCACCTTCATCACATCCGACAAGTCCTCCAAACACTGCGGCAACACAAGTTGTGTGCCAATTTGGAGAAGTGCACGTTTGGCATGACCCAGGTTCAATATGTGGGATACATTATCGATGAAAGGGGGGTGCATGTGGATCCAAGAACTGTCATTCGGGATCGTCACCGACTACTATGTCAGAAGATGATTTACATTATCTCCGGGTCTCTGCTAATTTTGACCGTAGATTCGTGCCGATTCTCTCATATCACTTGGCCCTTGAGTTAAGTCACCAAGGGAGGAGCGAGATAAATTTTTTTTTGGTCGGCACCTCAACAGAAGGCCTTCACAGAACTGAAAAACCGCCTCTGTTCTGCCCCAGTGCTCACTTTACCAGACTTGCAACACCCATTTGAGATCGAGACAGATGCCTCTGACTATGCTATTGGGGCAGTTCTTACTCAACAGGGACATCCAGTGGCATTTCACAGTGAGACATTGTCTGACACAGTTCGCAAGTACCCCACATATGACAAAGAAATGTACTCCATTGTGCAAGCTTGTCGACAATGGAAGCATTACATTTTGGGGAAGGAAACAATCATCCACACAGACCACAGGCCCTTGCAGTTCATATAGACACAAGGGAAGTTGCAGAATGATCGCCATCAGAAGTGGTCCACATATCTGCAACAGTTTCATTTGAACATCAAGTACAAGAAGGGTAGCACCAATAATGTTGCAGACTGCCTCAGCCGACCACCGATCGTGGCGCTCACCACCGTGCTCAACTCTTGTGGGCACGAGACTTCTGATTGGCCTCTTCTCTATGAGAGTGACCCAGAATTCGGCCACACTTACAAGGCACCTCTTGGGCACGTGTTCCAAAATTTCACCTCCAAGATGCAATTTTATGTCACCCGGGACACCTTGTGTTCCTTCAATCGGCGCGCGCATGATATGGGAAGCACACTAAGGCCGAGTCGTCGTGCATTTCGGGGGTCGAGAAAAATGTAGCAATACTGGCGTGTACATTTTTACTGGGCTCATCTTCGAAAGGATGTCGCGAAGCACATCGCATCCTCGTAATCGCTTTCGTGCCATTGCCAAACCGACCATCAAGAAGCAAGGCCTATATACTCCACTACCTACCCCTAGTCGACCGTGGGAATCCATCTCCATGGATTACATGTCGGGCCCGCCCAGCTAAGAATGGCAATGACTGTACTTTCTCGTGGTCGTTGACAACATTCTCAAAGATGACCATTATGGCGGGCCTCGTAAGAAGAATATCGAAGCAAAGAAGGCCATCGCTTAAACTCTTCTTTGAACGAGTATGGAAGACCTTGGGATCCCACAGCCTATCATATCGATCGAGATAGCAGGTTCAACACATTTTGGTCCAAACCTCCGGTCAATGATGGACACAAAGCTCACCAAGTCCACAAGCCCATCCCCCAAACGTACGTCGTACGCAGGTCGTCGAAATGTATCGGACAAGCACATTCTGCGAATGTGCCAATTCAAAGCATCCACGCACATGGGACGAGAGCTTCCCTTATGTACAACATAGTTACAACTCTGCTCTACGCTCAATCGTCATAGCCCCCTTTCGTGTGGGCTTAGGATCTGTACCACTATGTCCTATCGACGTAGCCATGCCATTTGGTGCAACAAGCCAAAGCCGATTCAGTCATGACGTTCTGCTCCGCCGTTGACAAAGCAGCAGCTTCATCGAGCGCATTCAACACATCCGCCAACAAGGATGACATTGGATGCATTAATGTATGGCACAAGAAGCGCCATGATCAACACCGGTGCCACACAATCCTGTGTGGGCGACAAGATGGCCGCATTTCCAGAAGGAGCGCCTCACCGGACCTCACCGCAAGCTTCGCCCGCTCCGATACGGCCGTACACCATCACCAAGGTCGTAGGAACAATGCTTTCGAGCTTAGTATTCCACCATTCCTCGTCCGCACTCCGCTCTCAATGTGGATCGCCTCGTCCTTACTTCCCACCTCTACCGGACACTTCGAACATTGCAGAACAACTCACACCAAATGTTAAAACCTAATGCATGGAATGTGCCACCACAGATTGTATCATGGACATGCAAATTAAGAACACTCGCCAAAAGAGATCCAACTCAGACGGTTGTCAAAGCTGGCCAACTCCCTTACCAAGGAAAGTGGTTCACCTAGACCAAGTTCACGGGAAATTTCCTCATCTCATGGAGGAACTTAACGCAGTTGGGACCATTGCTTCCCTAAGGGGGGAGGAATGATCCCTATGGAGGCTGGTGGCCACCACCTATTCCACTGGCCCCCCCCACCATTGTCTCTTTCAGTTTTTCATTTTATGAGAGATAACTTACTATTTCAGCTTTTTCTGTCCCGAACTTCCTGAGCCGTTTTGAGGCCCTAAACGACGTTTGCATCATACACTGACTCGATCATCACCTACTTCCAAAGTCAGAATGACAGAGCTTTCTAATGATGTATCATGCGCATCAAACGGAGATAGTTGTGTTACGTCTCGGGAAGTTGGAAACACCAATTTACCCAAACGGCCCATAGTTTTGGCGCTTCATCTCCTAGGGTTAGGTTTTTTGGGATGTTTAGGTTCTCCATTGTTTCTCAATAATAAATAGGCCTCGAGCCATTGTAACGCAGCTCGCAGGCTCGCGCCCTTCACATCTCTTCTCGAGATGGGGCCTACTGTGTTGCCCCAGCTAGTTTTATTTCCATTCCGTCTGTATAAATTTCGCTCTTTTGATATTAATGAAATGGCGGTTATTTCTCCCGCATCTCTCGTATTTATGGTTATGCGTTTATTCCGTTGCGTTTCCGCATAACCGTGACTGCTGGCACGTAGAGGTTTGCTTTTTCTCGGATCCTCTTTGCATGTCCCCAACGAGGCCTAAAAGGGTGAGCCAGGGCTCGATTCGGTGGAACTGGCAAGATCAGCCTCGCAAACCTCGACGACGCCCATGGGGGACGAAAAGAAAGATGAGGGACAGGGATCCTATCAAAATATTGCCACCAGGAGGCCCTCGAAAAACAAAGGAACACGATGATGGATAACTTTGCCGTATCCTTCAACGCTGCCCACTCTGGGCGGCGCATCCGCATCCAAGTAGCCACTCGGAGTTGCGACTCCCTTTTAAGGTACAAGTAAATTTTGACATTCCCATATTTGAGGGTCAAATAGACGCATGCCGTAGATAGATGGTTGAATCTATTAGAAGGATATTTCTCCGTTCATGACTTTTCGTGACCGAGAAGATTATTTTTTTTCACTTTCAAAGCTACCCCCCTTGTTAAGGACCTGGGAACCCACCGTGAGAACAAGGACCGTACATAACCCTCTCGTTCTCGGCCGTACCAACTTGGAATTCTTTCCGAGACGCCGTCAAGGAACACTATCCCGTGGGGAGCTATGAGTGAAAAGTAATATACAATGGACCACGCCGCGACAACAAAGGGATCAAGATGTGCACGTAGCCGACGAACTGCCTGCCTCCCCGGCTGCGCACAAAGTTGGGTATCAAAGATTCGCAGAAACATTTGGTGCTAAAGTATCGCAGCAATTGCCTCGTTACGTATACATTCAGAGGAAATGGAGTTCTCGACATCTCTCGCTTGGTACTCGCATACCGTATGCCGCCAAGATTGAGCAATTAAACAAGAAGCGAGACTTTGACTGGCGAATCAAAAAGCAAGGAAAAGAAGTCCAACCGCAGAACAAAGGACAGAAAGCCAAGGCATGCGGCTAAAGACAACCTCGTCAAAGCCACAGAAAATAACAACACCGTAAAGCCAAAGAAGGACACCAGAAAGTGGTGTGAGTTCCATAAGAGCTCCACCACAACACAAGTGAGTGTCGCGCTGCTAGCCGCTAGTGGCCGAGATGAGGGCTTCGAGTCGATGCACGCTCCGACTCCGAATCGAACTCCGAAAAGGGGAATGAAAAAGGGAAACATATTATCGATGCGGAGCCCAACGCCACCGTTGCCACTACAAAGGTCCAAGGAGGAACCGAAGATCCGTAGGAGGAGGAACGCCTTCCACTCCTGCATGGGTAAAGGGCTCCCCCGTACAGCTCATTGTCGACAATGGGAGCCAAAAGAACCTCATTTCAAACAGACGCCGTGAAGCGATGGCTTGCCGACCACGCTCACCCACATCCATACACCATCGGTGGCTTCACCAAGGACGAGATCTCCGCATCGCCACAAGGTTCTCCGATAAGATCAAGCCTACTTGATGAGGTATTATGTGACGTTGTCTCTATTGATGTTTCATGTATTATTAGGACAACCATACTGTGAGCGTCAAGGCCGTGTATGAGTCTCGACTCGTGTCGTTATTATTACTGGGAAATAAGTTGTACAGATACCGTGAGTGTACCACCTCCTACGACTATCTCTTCGTTGGTTATCGCAAACAATGCAAGAGCCTATTTCCCAAACCAGAAATTTAAGCCCCCGATGATTCCGCCCCTTGTGGCAAGAATAAGACTATGGCCACGACCTCTGCATGTGGCCCCTCTCGCACGACAAACAACAAATGGATAAGGTCGTGGAGTGAGCACGGGGACATCTTCACCTCACCCAGCTGTGGGGCTCCTCTCGCACGCTGTGTCAAGCACCCGATTGATCCGACCCTGTGTGCGCCGCTACCCAATGGACCGATCTATCAACGCTCTCGGTTTCAGAAAATGATGAAATCAAGAGGCAGACTGTGGAGTCACAGTAAAGGTCACATCGACCAAGTTCACGCTTCCGTGGGAGCCCGATCGAAACAGGCTGTACATGATGGGACGTGGAGACTCGGCGACGACGACGGCGCCGAACAAGATCATCGTCCGAATAGGTACCCAATCCCACCTGGACAGATGACCTTCCGGACCAACCCAAGGTGAAAAATATTTCGCAAGATCGACCCGAAGTCCGTGTATCACCAGTACCAATTGAACCTCTCGATGTGTGGAAGATCGGCCAAAGCTTCAGGAAGGCCTTTTTGAATGGCTGGTCATGCCTTTCGGGTCGACGAATGATCCCGCAACCCTTCATGAGGATGATGGACGACATCTTCGCGCCCATTCGACTCAACTCATTCGTAGTGGTGTACTTGGATGACATTCTGATCTTCAAAGAAGACTTGGGAAGAGCACCTTCATCACATCCGACAAGTCCTCCAAACACCGCGCAACACAAGTTGTGTGCCAATTTGGGAGAAGTGCACGTTTACATGACCCGGTTCAATATCTGGGATACATTATCGATGAAAGGGGGGTATGTGATCCAGCCCAAGATCCAAGTCATTCGGGATTGGCTACCGACTACTATAACAGAGCTTCGCACTTTCTCGGGTCTTGCTAATTTCTACCGTAGATTCGTGTTGGGATTCTCTCATATCACTTGGCCCTTGAGTCAAGTCACTAAAAAAGGAGCGAGAGCAAAATTATTCTGGTCGGAACCTCAACATAAGGCATTCAAAGAATTGAAAAAAATCGCCCCCGTTCGCCCTGCTCACTCCTACCAGACTTGCAGCAGCGTTTGAGATCGAGACAAATGCTCGACTATGCTATTGGGGCAGCTTCTACTCAACAGGGACACTAAGTATTATCACGCTGAGACATTGTTCCGAGACAAGTCATAAGTATCCCACCTATGACAAAGAAAATGTATTCCATTGTGCAAGCCTCATACACAATGGAAGCATTACATTTTGGGGAAGGAAACAATCATCCACACAAGACCACACGCCCGCAGCTTCATACAGACAGGGCCAAGGGAAGCTGCGTAATGGTCGCCATCGAAGTGGTCCACATATCTCAGTTTACTTGAACATCAAGTACAAGAAGGGTAGCACCAATAATGCTGCGCACTGCCTCACCGACCACCGATCGTGGCGCTCACCACCGTTCTCAACTCTTGTGGGCACGAGACTTCGATCGTCGCTTCTATGAGAGTGACCTTAATTCGGCCACACTTACAAGGCACTTCGGGGGCGCACGCAAGTTCCAAAATTTCACCTCCAAGATGCAATTTTATGTCACCTCGGGACACCTTTGTGTTCCTTCAAGCTTAGCGTGCCAAGATGATATGGGAAGCACACTTCACGCGGGCCGAGTCGTCGGGCATTTCTGGTCGAGAAAACAGTAGGCAATACTCAAGCGTAGCTATTTCTATCGTCGGTTCCTTCGAAAGGGAGCTGCTCGATAGCACATCAGTATCCTCGCGTCGACCATGTGCCATTGCCAAACCGACCATCAAGAAGCAAGGCCTATATACTCCACTACCTACCCCTAGTCGACCGTGGGAATCCATCTCCATGGATTACATAGTTCGGGCTCCGCCCTCTACTAAGAATGGCAATGACCGTGTTTTCGTGGTCGCTGACAGTATTCTCAAAGATGACCATTATGGCGGCCTCGTAAGAAGAATATCACAAGCTGCCAGGTCATCGCTAAACTTTTCTTTGGAAACGAGTATGGGTGCAATTTTTGGGATCCCACAGCCTATCATATCAGATCGAGATAGCAGGTGTTCTCAAGACATTTTGGTCCAGACTTTCTCCGGTCAATGATGGACACAAAGCTCACCAAGTCCACAACTTTCCATCCCCAAACAGACATGGCTGTACTGTGAGGTCGTCACCGTAACGATTGTACACATTCCGCGAATGTACAATTCAAAGCATCCACGCACATGGGACGAGAGCCTCCCTTATGTACAACATAGTTATAACCGGGTTCTGCCATGCTCAATTGGCCATAGCTCTTTTCGTCGTGGGCTTAGGATTCCAGCCCACTATGTCCCATCGACGTAGCCATGCCATTTGTACAAATGCCAGTTTATTCAACGTGACGTTCGCCTCCGGTTGACAGCAGTAGCTTCATCGAGCGCATTCAACACATCCGCCAACAGTGTCTCATGATATATGGACAGCAGCCAATGCGAAGTACAAGAAGCGCCGATGATCAACACCGGGTGCCAAGCACAACTTCTGTGTGGGCGACACAAAGTATGGCCGCATTTCTGGCGGAGCGCCCTCACCGGACCTCACCGCAAGCTTCGCCCCGCTCCGATACGGCCGTACACCATCACCAAGGCCGTAGGGAACAATGCTTTTCGAGCTTAGTATTCCACCATTCCTTGTTCCGCACCCGCCTTTCAATGTGATCGCCTTTCGTCCTTACTTCCCACCTCTACTCGGACACTTCGAACATTGCAGTAACGAACTCACACCAACAAAGAGTTAAACCTGCACGTGCGGGAACTATGCCACCATACGTATCAGTATCATGGACATGCAAATTAAGAACACTCGCCAAAAGAGGATCCAACCGTATCGCGGTTGTCAAAGCCGTCAACTCCCCGCACCAAGGAAAGTGGTTCACCTGGGACCAAGTTCACTGAAATTTCCTCATCTCATGGAGGAACTTACCCAGCTGGGGACCATTGCTTCCTAAGGGGGGAGGAATGATCCCTATGGATATTGGTGGCCACTCCACCCTATTCCACTCGCACCATTGTCTCTTTCGCTTTTTCGCCTCGTGCATAACTTACTATTTTTAGCAGCTTTTTCGAGTCCTCGAACTTCCTGAGTCGCTTTTCGAGCAAGCCTCAAACGTACGTTGGGTATCAAAGCACCGCCGAATTTGATCATCAAATTCGTCTCCAAAGCCGTAGTCCCTCTGGAGCAGAGCTTTCTAATGATGTATCATGCGTCAAAACGGAGATAGTATGCCAAAAGTTACGTCTCGGGAAGTTGAAACACCCAATTTACCCAAATCCAGGGCCCATATAGTTTGGCGCTTCATCTCCTGGGGTTAGGTTTTTGGGATGTTTAGGGTTCTCCATTGTTTCTCAACAATAAATAGGCCCTCGAGCCTCATTGTAACGCGCTCGCAGGCTCCGTAGCTCGCCACATCTCTTCTCGCAGATAGCTACCAGCTGCTCCCTAGCTAGTTTTATTTCCATTCCGTCCGTGAAGCGACTCCTCGGGCTTCTTTGATATTAATGAAATGAAGTGTTATTTCCTTCCGGTGATCCGTATTTATGGTTATGCGTTTATTCTCGTTGCGTTTCCGCATATCCGGATCGTTGGTATCGTAGGGGTTCCGTTTTTTCTCGATCCTTCCTTTTGCATGTCCCCAACGAGGTCGGGGGTATAAGGAGCTAGGGCTTGATACGGTGGAACCTTTGCAAGATCGGCCCTCGCAAACCTCGACGGACGCCCATGGGGGGACGAAAAAGAAAGATGAGGGAGCAGGGGATCCTATCAAACATTGCTCGAGGAGGCCCTCGAAAAACAAAGGAACACGATGATGGATAACTTTGCTCGGATCCTTCAACGACTGCTTCACCTGGGCGCGCATCTGCATCCGTGAGCCACTCCGGAGTTGCGACTCCCTTTAAGGTACAAGTAAATTTTGACATTCCCATATTTGAGGGTCAAATAGACGCAGAATGCGCGTAGATAGATGGTTGAATCTATTAGAAGGATATTTCTCTGTTCATGACTTTTTCGTACACGGGAGAAGATTATTTTTGCACTCCTCAAAGCTACCCCCCCCATGTTAAGGGACTCGGTGGGAAACCCACCGTGAGAACAAGGACCGGACATAACCCTCTCGTTCTCGGCCGTACCAACTTGGAATTCTTTCCCGAGACGCCTGCCAAGGAACAAGTACTATCCCGTGGGGAGCTATGAGGACAAGTACATACAATGGACCACGGCCGCGACAACAAAGGGATCAAGATGTGCACGAGCCGACGAACTGCTCCATACTCGCGCACAAAGTTGGGTATCAAAGATTCGTAGAAACATTTAATGCTAAAGTATCGTGTTCTGTCCCGTACGTATACATTCGGGAGGAAATGGAGTTCCTCGACATCTCCTCGCTTGGTACGGCATACCGTGATGTCGCCAAGATTGAGCGGAAAATTAAAACGTGTAAGAAGCGAGACTTTGGATCCGCGAATCCAAAAGCAAGGAAAAGGTGCTTCCGAACCGCAGTAACAAAGGACAGAGCCAAGGCATGGCGGCTAAAGACAACCCGTCAAAGCCACAAGAAATAACAACACCGTAAAGCCAAAGAAGGACACGGGAAAGTGGTGTGAGTTCCATAAGAGCTCCACTCACAACACAAGTGAGTGCTCGGCCGCGCCGCTAGTGGCCGAGATGAGGGCTTCCGAGTCGATGCACGCTCCGACTCCGAATCGGAACTCCGAAAAGGGGAATGAAAAAAGGGAAACAGATTATTGATGCGGAGCCCAACGCCACTCTGTTGCCACTACAAAGGTCCGTAAGGAGGAACCGGAAGATCCGCAGGAGGAGGAACGTCTCTTCCACTCCCGCATGTGGGTAAAGGGCTCCCCCGTGCAGCTCATTGTCGACAATGGGAGCCAAAAGAACCCCATTTCAGCAGCACGCCGTGGAAGCGGTCGGGCTTGCCCGACCACGCACTCACCCACATCCATACACCATCGGGGTGGCTTCACCAAGGACGAGATCTCCGCATCGCCCGGCAGGTCTGCCCTCCCTATAGCATCAAGCCCTTCACGGATGAGGTATTATGTGACGTTGCTCCTATTGATGTTTCGATGTATTATTAGGACAACCATACTCGTGGAAGCGCTATGCGTCGTGTATGAGTCTCGACCTCGTGTTTCGTTATTATTACTTTGGGAAATAAGTTGCACAGATACCGCAGGTACCACCTCCTACGACTATCTCTTTGTTATCGCAAAACAATGCAGCAGCTCATTTCCCAAACCCGGGAAATTCGTTTTCCCCGATGATCCGCCCCTGTGGCAAGAAGAAGACTATGGCCACGACCTCCAGCACAGGGCCCCTCCGCACGACAACAACAAATGGATAAGGTCGTGGAGGAGTACGGGGACATCTTCACCTCACCCACAGGGGGCTCCTGCTCGCACCGCCGGGTCAAGCACCCGATCGATCTGACCCCCGTGTGCGCTCGCTACCCAATGGACCGATCTATCAACGCTCTGTTCTAGAAAATGATGAAATCAAGAGTGCGCATTCGAGAGTACGTAGTGAAGCTGTCACATCGGACCAAGTTCATCGCCCCGTGGGAGCCCGATCGTGTTGGTACTGAAGAAGGATGGGACGTGGAGACTCGCTATTGACTATCGGCGGCCGAACAAGATCATCGTCCGGAATAGGTACCCAATCCCACGGATCGATGACCTCTCGGGACCAACTCCAAAGTGCAAAATATTTCAGCAAGATCGACCCGAAGTCCGGGTATCACTGGGCACCAATTGAACCCTCTCGATGTGTGGAAGACCCGCCTTCAAAGCCGAGGAAGGCCTTTTTGAATGGCTCGGTCATGCCTTCGGTTGACGAATGATCCCGCAACCTTTCATGAGGATGATGGACGACATCTTGCGCCCATTCACCAACTCATTCGTAGTGGTGTACTTGGATGACATTCGATTTTCAAGAAGACTTGGGAAGAGCACCTTCATCACATCCGACAAGTCCTCCAAACACCGCGGCAACACAAGTTGTGTGCCAATTTGGAGAAGTGCACGTTTGGCATGACCCGGGTTCAATATCCGGGATACATTATTGATGAAAGGGAGGGGTGCATGTGGATCCAAATGCCAAGATCCAAGTCATTCGGGATCGCTGCACTCGACTACTATAACCGAGGCTGCAGCCTTCCGGGTCTTAGCTAATTTCTACCGTAGATTCGTGTTGGGATTCTCTCATATCACTTGGCCCTTGAGTCAAGTCACCAAAGGAGGAGCGAGAGAAAAATTATTTTGGTCGGAACCTCAACATAAGGCATTCAAAGAATTGAAAAATCGCCTTCGTTCGCCCTTTGCGTGCTCACCTTACCGTACTTGCAGACGGCCGTTTGAGATCGAGACAAATGCCTGCGACTATGCTATTGGGGCGCTCTACTCAACAGGGACATCCGAGCAGCATATCACAATGAGACATTGTCCGAGACAGACTAGTAAGTATCCCACCTATGACAAAGAAATGTATTCCATCGTGCAAGCTCTCGTCGACAATGGAAGCATTACATTTTGGGGAAGGAAACAATCATCCACACAGACCACCGGCCCTCACGCTTCATACAGACACAAGGGAAGTGTGTAATGGTCGCCATCGAAGTGGTCCACATACTCTCAGGTAGCATTTCATTTGAACATCAAGTACAAGAAGGGTAGCACCAATAATGTTGCAGCATCGCCTCAACACCGACCACCGATCGTGGCGCTCACCACCGTTCCAACTCTTGTCGGGCACGAGACTTCGATTGGCCGCTCTCATGAGAGTGACCCGAATTCGGCCACACTTACAAGGCACTCTTGGGCACGCAAGTTCCAAAATTTCACCTCCAAGATGCAATTTTATGTCACCTCGGGACACCTTTGTGTTCCTTCAAGCGAGCGATGCCAAGATGATATGGGAAGCACACTACGCCGAGTCGCCGGGCATTTCGGGGTCGAGAAAACAAAGTAGCAATACTACGTAAGTATTTCTATTGGCCGAACCTTCGAAAGGATGTCGTCGAAGCACATCGTATCCTCGCTATCGCTTGTGCCATTGCCAAACCGACCATCAAGAAGTCAAGGCCTATATACTCCACTACCTACCCCTAGTCGACCGTGGGAATCCATCTCCATGGATTACATGCTCCCGGCCCGCCCTCTACTAAGAATGGCAATGACTCCGTGTTTTCGTGTCGTTGATGATTCTCAAAGATGACCATTATGGCGGCCCGTAAGAAGAATATCACGGCTAAAAGGCGCTATCGCTAAAACTCTTCTTTGAACGAGTATGGGTGCACTTTTGGGATCCCACAGCCTATCATATCGAGATCGAGATAAGCAGTTCTCGAAAGCACATTTTGGTCGATCTCACTGGTCAATGATGGACACAAAGCTCACCAAGTCCACGACTTTCCATCCCCAAACAAAGATGTGCCACGCAGGTCGTCAATGCAATCGATTGTACACATTCTGCGAATGTACAATTCAAAGCATCCACGCACATGGGACGAGAGCCTCCCTTATGTACAACATAGTTATAAATCCTGGGCTCTCCACAAGCTCAATTGGCCATAGCCCCTTTCATGTGGGCTTAGGATTCCAGTACACTATGTCCCATCGACGTAGCCATGCCATTTGCGTACTGCTCAGCCGATTCAAACAAGACGTTCGCTCCGAAGTTGACAAAGCAAGTAGCTTCATCGAGCGCATTCAACACATCCGCCAACAAAGAGTTCATGATATATTGGAAAACGCGGCCAATGCGAAGTACAAGAAGCGCCATGGATCAACACTCGGGTGCCACACAACCTCGGAGTGGGCGACAAAGTATGGTCGCATTTCGCATGAGCGCCTCACCGGGACCTCACCGCAAGCTTCGCCCGCTCCGATACGGCCGTACACCATCACCAAGGTCGTAGGGGAACAATGCTTTCGAGCTTAGTATTCCACCATTCCTCGGTCCGCACCCGCCTTTCAATGTGGATCGCCTTCGTCCTTACTTCCCACCTCTACCCGGACACTTCGAACATTGCGGAACAACTCACACCAACAGCAGTTAAACCTGTAATGCATGGAACAGAGCACTACAGATTGTATCATGGACATGCAAATTAAGAACACTCGCCAAAAGAGGATCCAACTCGTACGGGTTGTCAAAGCCGGCCAACTCTCGCACCAAGGAAAGTGGTTCACCGGGGACCAAGTTCGCCGGAAATTTCCTCATCTCATGGAGGAACTTAACGCAGCGGGGACCATTGCTTCCTAAGGGGGAGGAATGATCCCCAGTGATATTGGTGGCCACCCACCTATTCCACTTGGCCCCCCACCATTGTCTCTTTCAGCTTTTTCAGTTTCGGCATAACTTACTATTTTTATGCAGTCGGGTCCCTCGAACTTCCGGAGCCGTTTTGAGGCCCTAAACGACGTTTTTTGGGTATCGAAGCACCAGCGAATTTGATCATCAAATTCGTCTCTCAAAGCTGTAGTCCTCGTGACAGAGCTTTCTAATGATGTATCATGTGCGTCAAACGGAGATAGTATGCCAAAGTTACGTCCTCGGGAAGTTGAAACACCAATTTACCCAAACTGGGGCCCATAGTTTTGGCGCTTCATCTCCTAGGGTTAGGTTTTTTGGGATGTTTAGGGTTCTCCATTATTTCTCAATAATAAATAGGCCCCTCGAGCCTCATTGTAACGTGCATTCGTAGGCTCGTTGACCGCCACATCTCTTCTCGCAGAGATAGCTACCGTTGCCCCTAGCTAGTTTTATTTCCATTCCGTCCGTAAGTAAATTTCTGCAGTTTTTTGATATTAATGAAATGAAGTGTTATTTCCTCTCGCATCTCTCCGTATTTATGGTTAGTGCGTTTTGTTCCGTTGCGTTTCTCGCATAAATCCGGATCGCGTGTACCGTAGGGTCTCGCTTTTTCTCGATCCTTTCTTTCGCATGTCCCCAACGAGGCTCTGGGGTATAAGGAGCTAGGGCAAGATCGGCCCTACGCAAACTCGACCCCTGACGCCCATGGGGGGACGAAAAGAAAGATGAGGGAGCGAGGGGATCCTATCAAAATATTGCTCGAGGAGGCCCTCGAAAAACAAAGGAACACGATGATGGATAACTTTGCTCGTATCCTTCAATCGTTGCTCACCGCGGCGCATCCGCATCCGGTAGCCACTCCGGGAGTTGCGACTCCCCTTTAAGGTACAAGTAAATTTTGACATTCCCATATTTGAGGGTCAAATAGACGCAGATGTCAGTAGATAGATGGTTGAATCTATTAGAAGGATATTTCTCTGTTCATGACTTTTCGCACCGGGGAGAAGATTATTTTTTCACTCCTCAAAGCTACCCCCTCGTTAAGGACCTGGTGGGAAACCCACTCTGTGAGAACAAGGACCCGTACATAACCCTCTCTCGTTCTCGGCCGTACCAACTTGGAATTGCTTTCCCGAGACGCTTGTCAAGGATCGTGACTATCCCGTGGGGAGCTATGAGGACAAGTACATACAATGGACCACGGCTGCGACAACAAAGGGATCAAGATGTGCACGAGTACCGACGAACTGTTCCATACTCGCGCACAAAGTTGGGTATCAAAGATTCAGCAGAAACATTTGGTGCTAAAGTATGTACTCGTCTCGTACGGATACATTCGGGAGGAAATGGAGTTCCTCGACACTCTCTCGCTGGTACAGCATACCGAGGTATGCTGCCAAGATTGAGCAGAAATTCAAAAGCAGAAGAAGCGAGACTTTGGATCCGCGAATCAAAAGCAAAGGAAAAGGTGCTTCCGAACCGCGGAACAAAGGGACGAGCCAAGGCATGGCGGCTAAAGACAACCCGTCAAAGCCACAAGAAAATAACAACACCGTAAAGCCAAAGAAGGACACGCGGGAAAGTGGTGTGAGTTCCATAAGAGCTCCACTCACAACACAAGTGAGTGTCGGCCGCGCGGTCGCTAGTGGCCGAGATGAGGGGGCTTCGAGTCGATGCATGCTCCGACTCCGAATCAGAACCCGAAAGGGGAATGAAAAAGGGAAACAGATTATTGATGCGGAGCCCAACGCCACCGTTGCCACTACAAAGGTCTCGTAAGGAGGAACCGAAGATCCGGAGGAGGAGGAACGTCTCTTCCCCACTCCCGCATGTGGGTAAAGGGCTCCTCGTACGCTCATTGTCGACAATGGGAGCCAAAAAGAACCTCATTTCGAGGCAGACGCCGTGAAGCGGTTGGGCTTGCCGACCACGTACTCACCCACATCCATACACCATCGGGTGGCTTTCACCAAGGACGAGATCTCCGCATCGGCCCCGGCCAGCGTGCGCCCTCCCCTATAGCATCAAGCCCTTCCCACGGATGAGGTATTATGTGACGTTGCTCCTATTGATGTTTCGATGTATTATTAGGACAACCATACTCGTGGAAGCGTCATGCCGTGTATGAGTCTCGACCTCGTGTCGTTATTATTACTTTGGGAAATAAGTTGTAGGTAGATACCGCAGGTACCACCTCCTACGACTATCTCTTTGGTTACCGCAAAACAATGCAAGAAGCTCATTTCCCAAACCAGAAATTCGTTTTCCCCGATGATCCGCCCCTCGTGGGCAAGAAGAAGACTATGGCCACGACCTCCGACAGTGGGCCCCTACGCACGACAACAACAAATGGATAAGGTCGTGAGAGGAGCACGGTGACATCTTCACCTCACCCACACAGGGCTCCTCTCGCATCGCAGTCAAGCACTTTCGATTGATCCGACCCCTGTGTGCGCCGCTACCCAATGGACCGATCTATCAACGCTCGTTCTAGAAAATGATGAAATCAAGAGGCGTATTCGGGGAGCCGTTGCGCAGAAAGGTCACATCGCACCAAGTTCATCGCCCGTGGGAGCCCGATCGTGTTGGTACGTAAGAAGGATGGGACGTGGAGACTCGCTATTGACTATCTCCGGCGCCGAACAAGATCACCGTCCGGAATAGGTACCCAATCCCACTTGGGATTGATGACCTTCCGGACCAACTCCAAGGTGCAAAAATATTTCGAGAAGATCGACCTCGAAGTCCTGGGTATCACCGTGTACCAATTGAACCCTCCCGATGTGTGGGAAGACCCGCCTTCAAAGCCGAGGAAGGCCTTTTGAATGGTCGGTCATGCCTTTCGGGTCGACGAATGATCCCGCAACCTTCATGAGGATGATGGACGACATCTTGCGCCCATTCACCAACTCATTCGTAGTGGTGTACTTGGATGACATTCGATCTTCAGGCAAGACTTGGGAAGAGCACCTTCATCACATCCGACAAGTCCTCCAAACACCGCGGCAACACAAGTTGTGTGCCAATTTGGAGAAGTGCACGTTTGGCATGACCCAGTGTTCAATATCCGGGATACATTATTGATGAAAGGGGGTGCATGTGGATCCACCAAGATCCAAGTCATTCGGGATTAGGCCACGACTACTATAACAGAAAGCTTCGCAGACTTTACTGGGTCTTGCTACATTTCTACCGTAGATTCGTGTTGGGATTCTCTCATCACTTGGCTTGAGTCAAGTCACCAAAGGAGGAGCGAGAGCAAAATTATTTTGGTCGGAACCTCAACATAAGGCATTCAAAGAATTGAAAAAATCGCCCTGTTCGCCCCCCGTTGCTCACCTTACCGTACTCTGCGGTGCCAGCGTTTGAGATCGAGACAAATGCCTCCGACTATGCTATTGGGGCGCTCTTACTCAACAGTGACATCTAAAGTGGCATATCACAGCTGAGACATTGTCGAGACAGTCAGCAAGTATCCCACCTATGACAAAGAAATGTATTCCATTGTGCAAGCACCTGTCGACAATGGAAGCATTACATTTTGGGGAAGGAAACAATCATCCACACAGACCACCGACCCTGCAGCTTCATACAGTACACAAGGGAAGCGCATGGTCGCCATCGAAGTGGTCCACATATCCGCAACGAGCTTTCACTTTGAACATCAAGTACAAGAAGGGTAGCACCAATAATGTTGCGATCGTCTCGACCGACCACCCGATCGTGGCGCTCACCACCGTTCTCAACTCTTGTGGGCACGAGACTTCCGATTGGCCGCTTCTCTATGAGAGTGACCTGAATTTCGGCCACACTTACAAGGCACTCTTGGGGGCACGCAAGTTCCAAAATTTCACCTCCAAGATGCAATTTTATGTCACCCGGGACACCTTTGTGTTCCTTCAAGCGAGCGTGCCAAGATGATATGGGAAGCACACTACGAAATCGAGTCGGGCTCAGGGCATTTCGGGTCGAGAAAACAAGAGGCAATACTACGAAGTATTTCTATTGGCCGAACCTTCGAAAGGATGTCGCGAAGCACATCGGATCCCCTGCATCGCTTGTGCCATTGCCAAACCGACCATCAAGAAGCAAGGCCTATATACTCCACTACCTACCCCTAGTCGACCGTGGGAATCCATCTCCATGGATTACATGTCGGGCCTCGCCCTCTACTAAGAATGGCGAAGTCTCGACATGCCAAACACAAAACCCCCAAAAAATTGTCAAACATACAAACTTTACACAAACCCCCAAAAAATTGTCAAACATACAAACTTTGCCAAACCCCCAAAAAAATTGTCAAACATACAAACTTTTACATGCCAAACACAAAAAAAATGTTGTAAATGCATAAACATACAAGCCTATGTAGACGTGATGTAGACATTACGCATTGGCAAAAAAAATTTCACACACACTTTAAAGTACAAGTCATACAATATGATTGTAAATCCTATGCAAATCAAACTCAAAAATACAAGCATACACAAACATACAAACATCCCATATCAATTACACCCTAAAAATATTGTAAATGCATAAGATACAAGCGCATGGAGATACTAAGCATTGCCAAAAATGAAATTTCACACACATATTCCAAAGTACATATCCAAATGTGATACCCAATCACCGTAAATACACAACGATACAAATGAAGCTAAACCACAAGCATTGTTACAATCGGAATACACATCAAAATACAAGAATACACAAACATAGAAACATCACATATCATTTACACTCCTAAAAATATTGTAAATGCATAAGATACAAGCACATGGAGATACTAAGCATTTCCAAATGAAATTTCACACACATTTCAAAGTACATATCCAAATGTCATACACAATCATTGTAAATGCACAACCATACAAATGAAACTAAAACCACAAACATTGCTACAATTATGAATGCACATCAAAATACAAGCATATACAAACATAGAAACATCACATATCAATTACACCCTAAAAATATTGTAAATGCATAAGATACAAACACATGGAGATACTAAGCATTGCCAAATAAAATTTCACACACATTCCAAAGTACATATCCAAATGTCATACACAATCATTGTAAATACACAACCACACAATTGAAACCTAAACCACAAACTTTGCTACACTCGTGAACACACATCCAAATACAAGAATACACAAACATAGAAACATCAAATTTTTTTGCACGCTAAAAATATTGTAAATGCATAAGATACAAGCACATGGAGATTCTAAGTGTTTCCAAATGAAATTTCACACACATTCAAAAGTACATATCCAAATGTCATACAAAATCATTGTAAATAAACAACCATACAAATGAAACTAAAACCAAGAATATTGCTACAATCATGAATGCACATCAAATCTTGATCACCATACACAAATAACATTGTAAATACAAAAACATAAAAAATATCACCCATCAAATTTTGACCACCACACATAAAATATTGCAAATATACACATACCGCACATCAAAGTTTAACCATCACAAAAAAACATGTTGTAAATAGTCATTGCTAAAGGACACACACACACATTTAAAAAATACATATCAACATGCCATACATATCCATTCTAAATACAGCCATTAAAACTCAAACACAACAAAAAATGATCATAGACACTCATAAACACAATTCAAAATGTCATTAGTCATCAAACACTACATTAAAATAACATGAATACACAAACAAAAACCGTTTTAATGCATTTAAGAAATTTAAATGTGCAATAGCATAGATTAACAATTAACAAGTTGATTTTGGATTTCAAAATTTCAAGCATGTTCCATAATGTAGATTGATGTATCATTAAAAATTATTAGCTTAAAATCTATGATGCTAACTACTATTAAACATAACCAAAGAGGAAAAAGTAAAAAACTAAGAAGTGGAAAACGAGAGAGGATACACAAACCCTTAAGAACGACTATGGTTCATTCTTATGCATTGAGAAGGGGCTTTTTTAGCCCCTTCAAACAAAAAAATAAGTTTTTTTATTATGAGTTTTGCAAGAGTAATTACACAATGAATAAATAAATAAATGTTAATTTCTTTGAATGCGATTAATGTCATAATCATTTCATGTCTTCTACGTCATGAACATGATGGACAAGTAAATGCTTCGTATGTCATGGCCAAGCACGTATATTCCAATCATTCTCTGCAAAAAAATAATATATTTTAAAATTCAGTGAAAAATCCATACTTTCTATATAGTGGAACAAAAAAATGCATAAATTGATTTATCATTTTAAAAAGTGACTAACATAATTTGATGATTGAAATCATCTTCTTAATATAACTTGACTAAAGAGAAACTTTGCTACATATTGGACATTAGTGTTGGAGCATGTACTTTTGACTTAAAAAAAAGAAAAATCATTTAGATGAAAAATAAGTTTGAAAATTAAATAGTCTCGACTCTACTATAATAATGAGATTAAAAAAGTACTTATTCTATGAAATTGGCTCATTTAGTAGCCTTTATTGTGGTTTATGAAGAAAGGAAAATGCAAATGTTGGAACATGAACATATTTAAAAATTTAAGGAGATGAAGAAGTTGAGTTTTAAGAAGGTGAAGAATTTGGGGCTTAAGAATGTGCATTATTTTGGGAAGGCTTTGGTAGCTAGATGCATATGGAGGCTCATATCAAATAAGGGTCTATGAAGCCAAGCTATCCTCTAAAAATATATTGAACCTAATTTAATAGAAGACCTTCCAAGAATACTCGTAATATAATTTGTTGATATGTCGGAAGGCCATTGTCCAAGCCTTCCCTCTTGTGCAGAATTGACTACTGTGGGAAGTTGGTAATGGAGAAAGAGTAAAGGCAACAGCTAATCCTTCCCTAGGGTTGGAAGTGGAGAAGATTATAAAGTCCTTGAAAACAACTATAACTTAGATTAGGCAACCTCCATAAAATTCTAATGTATATGGCATCAAGAGTGGAAGAAAACAAACTTCTTAGGTTTAGATGGTATTGAAGGAGATGTATGGAAGGCCTATACAAGAAAACTGAAAATGAGACATGTTAGAATTAAAAAAGATAGAGAATGAATTGGTTTGGTCAAATAATCTAGCTTCTGAGTCCAATATAATAGGAGGGACTACTTTTTTTGAACCGTTTTAATGTTCAAAACAAGACTGTGACTTTCTATTTGACAATTTTTCTTCTGCAACCGTTAAGATTTAATATTTATGATTTATCTACTGATTTCTTTTCTGAAGATAACTATAATGGAAAAAACACCAACAAAAAAAGAGAGAATAATGGTGAGCACCTATGTATCCTGAAGTCCATGCAGTTGTTTGCTCCCTGCGTCCCATTCTTGCTTGCTGAGAGCCCACCACACAGCTGAAAACGAATCCCACAACAATGAAATCCAATTACTTACTGAAACACATAAAATTCATTGAGTTATCTTAATTTCTGTCTATAAAATACATACCCATGGATGAGTTGATCCAGTGGACTGGCGCTGGGAAGAATATGAAAAACACACAGTAGGCAGACATTATTTTGATTTGTGAATCTGATGCCTGAAGCTGCTGCTCTGCTCGCTGAACATGCCTGTAAATTCATGCACTAGGTCCCACTGGAACATGCTTGTAAATCCACGCACTAGGTCCCACTGGCACAGGGATCCACCTCTCCACGCTGCTCATGTTGTCCATATAACCCTGCGGGTGGATCGGTGGCAGGTCATCCGCCTTCAAAACAAATAAGCAGCACTGATAAAAGGTTCAGATGTTGACTATTTAACCTATTGGAATATCTACAAGAAAACAGTCATTTCATTACATGGAATACCAATCGATCACAAATAATACAGAAAAAGCATCCCTCTATTTCTAAAAAGATTCATACCTGTCTGTGCTGGTTGAATAAGACTGGCATCTTGCAGCACAGTCACTGTTTTTGAAGGAGCATTGCGCAGAGGCTGAACAAGTCTCTCTGTCAGAGACGCCTCCCAAAGACAGAAAATTCCCCGCCCGAGATGTTTAAAGTGGTTGGAAATCTCAACTCAGCTGAGATGTTGGGAATCTGAGTGGTTTTACTCAACTCCACTGAGATCTGTTTGGGAATTAGGTGATTCCTTGAATCGCGAGGGCAGTTAGGTGATTCCCAACAACCTCTGCACGGGCTCTCTCTCAAGGACACCTTCGTATACTGTACAACTACAAAAATGTGATTCAAAACATTTAGGTGATTACATGTAGACAAAACATTTAGGTGATTACAGTTTTAAGGAGGATTCTAGTATTTGTATCACAGATTTGGAATTCCCATTGTCCGGGAAAAGTAAGGCTGATTTACCTTGTCGTAACATTGAAAATCGCCAGGATCTGAGGGATACCTCAGCTCCTCACAAGGCCCCCATTCCAACTTGAATTTCCTGTGCGTGTATGAAAAACTTGCATTCTTAGGAAGGAAACAAACAGAGCCTATTCAGATCAATCTAAGACTTAAAATGGAAATCTATGTTTCAATTAATGGGAATGGGAGAGAGAATTAGATGGGCATAACGTATCTCTGAAACTTCTCATATAATCTGTGTATACCTGAATCAGCGTTCTTCCCTTGAGCAGAGGAAGAGGGAGGGTGTCGCACCCTAATGAGATATACTCTCTGTTTCTCCTCTCCAGCCTTATCGGTGTATACCAAATCTGGATTTCTCTGGACTTCTTCCAAAGCCCAACGAGGGTAAGGGAATGCTACATCCACAACAGCAGCAACAATGATGGCCTTATCATCTAGAATTGCATATAAAACAGAAAGCAGAGCTACTTGTATGCATTTAACAACAAAATTGATAATAGAGAGCCGCTTATATGCATTTAACAAAATTGAATTACACTGCCTATAAAACAGAGAGCAGAGCTATCTTGTATGCATTTATGATTTAACAACAAAATTGACAGTAGAGAGCTACTTCTATGCATTTAACAAAATTGAATTAAACACAGAAACAAAGAGACTATACAGAATTTTGACCATAACAACAAAAGAAGACAGAGAAAGTTGAAACAAAGAAACTATACAGATTTTACTAGAAGATTCAAGAGAGGAAGATGGGGACGTGGGTGTGGGAGGATTGAATAACACACCTCCGTAATTCCGTGCCAATCAGGGGCAGGGCTTGTGAAGTAGTTTGCAGCAGTCACAGGATGCAATAATCCTATGGCGCCAAACCAAGACAAGACAGGGGTAGTCTCTGTTTGCCATAGCTTATGCAGCACCGCCCTGTTAAGAGCTTGAAAAGGGCCAGACGAACGATCCTCATAGATCCCAAATCAAATTACTTCCTACTAGTCCCACGCATTGGGCTGATCATGTATATTTGAATCTATAACTAGAAAAAGAAGAAAAACAGAGACTCGATGCAAAGAAATTTACCTAATCCCATGTAAATATGAATTGATATAAATATGTTTAGCTTAGAAATTTCTATGCATTCAAAAACTGAAGCAGGGTAGGTACCAATTCATATTTAGGCAATTTCTGTGGATTCAAAAACTGAAGCAGGTGCCCATTCATATTTACGCGTTTAGCCTAGCAATTCAATATATGCTAGAACAGAGCTAATTGCATGAAATAATTACAGATTCATATTAATTCTAATTCTTGCAGTTTATGCCAGCTACTAAGCCAATCTAACATCTGTGGGAAGGTTTCAATGCATGAAAATTACAAATTCATATTAAGAATGATCCGTGTGAAGGTTTAAAAAAAATTCAATGCAGGAAATTACAAAAATTCATATTAGTTCTAATTCTTGCAGTGTATGCCAATTACTAAGCCAATCAATCTACGATCTGTGTAAAGGTTACATGTACAGAAATTTGCATTTGCATACCTGGGATTGAGAAGGATATGGTGGATATCTCCTCATTCATATGCCTCTCGCTCCTGCTGATTTAAAATTGAATTGATGTAATCTTTGTCTACCTTCACCTCCGGGTACCACGCAACACAACAACACACAAACCAGACCATACCATACCAGACAACAACAAGAAAAACCATACGAGACTACCAGAGTAGACAAAACTTATACAGAGACTACCAGACTCATACAAACATACATGACATGGAGCTCCAAGACAAGACTCGTACACATACAGTGCAGCGCAGTAGCCATTGGAGGAGGAGTAGATTCGTAAAATGCAGAGTCTGGGACGAGGTTCGGAAACAAATACTGGTTGGATTCAACGGTCCTGCTTTTCTTGAGTGCCACCTCTGTTCAAATTAAGCTTTTCTGGACTGCCAGCTCTACACAAAAAAGCACTTTGTGGGGACATGTGGAAAAAAGCATCTTGGATAATTTTTTGTGATGAAGATAATTTTGTTGCCAATAGAAGTATATGTTAGAATTCAATGGTTGCAAATCTAAGGGTAACCTAAAAATGAATGATTTTTTTATTAGGAAAAAGAATGGTTATTTATTATTAAATAATGAAAAAAGAAATTGAATATTTACTTGAAAATGAATGATTATCTATTATGAAATTGAATAAGTTTAGCTTAGAAATTTATGTGCATTCAAAACCCTTTTCCCATTCAATGCTTCTATATCCATCCATGTATCTCGAGGAGAATGAGTAGCTTTCCCAACATCTCGAGAAGAATGAGTAGCTTTCCAACACACAATCAACATTGGCGAGGCGGTGATATATCCATCATCGTGTTTGAAGAGAATGAGTAGCTTTTCCCAACACACAATCAAGATTGGGTAGGCACTTCACCGCCTATAATGATCTGCCTAAATGTTTTTATATCCATCAACGTATCTGAAAAGAACGAGAATGGGTAGCTTTCTCAACACACAATCACCATGGACGAGGCACCCCATATTTATTTAGATGGATAGAAAGATAGAATAGTTTTTGTAAATGGTTTATTTCACCTAGTTCCGCACTCCATATTACGTAGCAAGTACTAAGAAATCTATATATGAATGTTTTGCACTCTGCCCATACTCTAGTAAGAAACCTCATCTTTGTTTAGATGGATAAAAAGATAAAAGAGTTTCGTAAATGGTTTATTTCACCCGGTTCTCAGACCCATATGGGCAAGAGCAAGTACTAAGAAATCTACATATGAATGTTTTACCGTCTACTCCTAAAACTAAGACTCGCCCATACTCCATCCCGCAATTCCATTCAATCTCCCATCAACTCCCTATTGGTGTAGTATGTATGAATGAAATTTGTCATATTTTGAATCCTCTTCCAAATGTATAGAATCGTTTTTGTTGGGATATGAACTTCACGCTGGGATAATCAAATCTGAAATGCTGACCAACATTAAAAAAATAACAAAATGCAATAAGATAATGGTACCGTGGTGGATACTCGAAATGAAAAACTTCAAAGAAAAGGCTAAATAAATAAAATAATAAACTCAACACAAACTTTTGTAGGATAATGAAAGGATACATAAATGTACTAAAATAATAAAATCAACTCAACAAATTAAATTAAATTTAGAGACAAAAATAACAGAGGTAACATGGCATTCAATTAACATATCCATTTTGAATGACTCGACAAATATGTAGACACACCTTGCTATGTAATATGTTTGTTTAAAAAAAAGCACAAAAACATTCATAACTCTCCGAAAGTCGAAATGGCATAACACATTCATTATAACATTATAACATTAGCAAAAAATGCTACACCGTCTAAAATCTACAAACCAAAAAACTAAAAATTGCATCATGTGGATCACATAAAAATTGAAATGTGATTTCCTTTATTTAAACACACTACAACGTCCCATTTTTCCTTTCAAAAAGCTACAAGCTTCCTAGCTTTACAAGAGTAATGTCATTATATATCCATTAGAAAATCACCCGACCCTATCAATATGGTAATGCCGTTGCCCATGAAAAACATAGTATGCGTATGTTCTGGAGGTTGTTGTTCTCACACTACTTATGCCCTCGCTCGGCATTGCCGTTTAGGGAAGTCCCAATAGTTGTGGTCGTTGCTCCTCCCACATATTTAATCTTCTGTACCGAAAGAGCAGCAGCAGGAGTGTGTCCTCCCAAATCTCAATACGACAACCATGTTCCAACTCCACCTCGGATGTTGGCAAAGGGAGCGTTAGTTCAAAAGTGATGACACCTTCACAGAATTTAATTTCCTTCTCGAAACAAAAATCGTCCGACACCACAATTCTAGTTCTACATATAACCATCGCCGTCCGAAGTCCTTATTGATACAAAGTTTAGGTGTAGCGTTGTGTGAATGATTTTGTTGACCATCGCTCGTCATTCCCACCATCTCGCTAGTAAAACGCAGGTATGACTTCCACGCGTGTTATCCCACATCGTTAAACGTAGATATTTCATACAACTTTATAAACAATCACATCCTAGAGGTCGCCACGTGTCAATCATCCAACCCGCCGTATCGTAGGGCCTAGAGGCCGTGATGTGTCAATCATCCAATGCCCAAATCCGAGGGACTAGAGACCTGCCGCATGTCAACCATCCAACGGCTAGATTGAAGGGCCCTAGAGGCCGCCGCGTGTCAATCATCAATGCCAGATCCGAGGGCTTAGAAGTTGCCCCGTGTCAATCATCCAATGGCCGCATTCGAAGGACTAGAGGGCCGCCGCATGTCAATCATCCAACGGCCGTATTCTAGCGGCCTAGAGGCCGAAATGTGTCAATCATCCAACGACCGCATCCGAGGGCGAGAGTGGTCTGCCACATGGCGGTCATCCAATGGCCGATTCGTCGAGGGTCGAGAAGGTGCCGCGTGTCAATCATCCACGCCCAAAGATCCGAGGGCCGAGAAGGTGCCAAGTGTCAATCATCCACACCCGAGATCCGAGGGACTAGACACCGAGGCGTGTCATCCATCCAACGTACCCGGATCGGACGGTCTAGAGGCCGTAGCGTGTCAAATATCCAACACTCATATCCGAGGACCTAGAGGGGTCGCCACGTGTCAATCATTCAATGCGCGGATCCGAGGGCCTAGAGGCTGCCCGTGTCAATCATCCAATGGCCAGATCCGAGGGACTAGAAGTCGCCACATGGCAATCATCCAACGACCGCATTCGAGGGCATAGAGGCCAACACGTTTCATCATCCAACGGCCGATCCGAGGGTCGAGAAGGTACCATGTGTCAATCATCCACGCGCCCGAGTCTCGAGCGCCCAGAAGGTGCCAAGTGTCAATCATCCACGCCCGAGATCCGAGATCCGAGAATCCGAGAAGGAAAGAGTGAGAGATTCGAGCCGGTTGTAACCAAAGTGGAACGGCACTTTCCGAAATTCCCCCCGAAGTTTCTCGGGTACCGACCGGACCGGGATGTCCCGAGGTCTCAACGAAAGAATGCATCGGTTAACCGTACGCTGAGCACGGGGGCAAGGAGGATGTAAATGCCTCACTTGATGGTTGGGAGGACCAAAGCTGAATCATTTAAATTTCAGATAAGTATACGTGAAGTTCTTTAACTGCTAGTCTATGTTATTTATACTTTTTAAAATACTTTTATAAGAATGGAATGTACAGTGGTATAATATGTTTTGTGCTTTAATTGATTTCTGCTAAGAATTTTACATATCACTGTTAGAAACGAATTTACATCCATAGCCAAATGATGTAAATATTTCCTAAAATATTATTATGGAAGAATGATGGACTATGGAAAAACATCTAGCAATATTTCATGGAAACAGAAACTAGAAAACAAAAAATGAATTTGTGCAAAGATTAGACTGTATTTACGTTTCAAAGAAATACGACATAACAATAGAATCAAATTAATCTTAAGGGAATGAGTATTGCATAACACAAAAAACTATTAATCTGTACAAACCCATTTATAACTTCACAGCTATTTTATACAATGTTGACAGTATATGCTATTGACTGGGAAAATAAAGAGTAATGATTTTAATCATCTCAAAGTTGTATAACATTAAGATTTGTATAACTGTAAAAACAAATAATAACACCCAGTAGACTGTCGGGTGAGGGTTAAGGTAAAAACCCAAACCTAAACCTAGTCGTCTTTTGGGTACAAATTCTACACACTCGGACGGTGGGGAAAAACGGTGGTCTGGTCACCAATAGATTTAGAGGTAGGAATTTTACACAGTAATTCAATACTGGAAAGTATTCAGAAGAGACAATTCATATTAATAGCCATAGCGCAAGTCAAGAATACCAGAACAATCTTGCCAGAGAAAACACTTTAAAAACATATACAACAACAAATAGTTGGCTGTAATATTTATTCCTCAACAATAAAACACAAAATGATAAACCCAGAAAACTGTCAAAATTGCCATTTTTTCCTTGCTACCGTATAAAACATACATTACAGTGAACCCATGGTCAAAATAAACATGGTAAGAAATCATACTGCGGAAATCCAACGTTTTGTTTATATATACATTAGAAATCGAAACTATAAAGAAAAATATAGTTCGGAGGAACTAGTATTGTGCTACATAAAATCCGTCGATTATAATCAAAAGGGTTAACCCCAGAAAAATGTTATAAAAGATAAACTGTCATAAACGATTCAAGTTTGAATCTTTAAACCAAACCCTTTAAAGAAAACTTTATAGGGTTTCCAAATAAGAAATACACGGTTAAACCCTTAAATCATGCAACTATAATGCTCTCTGCGGAATGGAAAACCCCGTAAGGGAATTATAGACCAGAGGTCAAGACTTGTTCATATAAATCAACACCTAAGCCGCGAGGCCAATCTCTCGAGCATACTTGGAGAATTTCCGAGCGGATTAGGAAGGAACTTTCCTAGCGAATTGAGGGTTTTCTGCAGATGAGGGTTGCCACGAGACTATGAGGGCATACCTGTCAAACAACAAAAACATGCAAAAATGAGTAATGCGGAAAAAGGAAATTATGACTTAAGATAAAGATAAAAACTTAAGTCATGGGAAAGCCTTAAAACCCACTCTTTTCACCTACTTTATCCTCAGGAAGTAAAGACAGAGTTATTAAACAAAGAAGTAGTGCAACTCATTCCTACCTTAGGCCTTTCGTAGTTTTCAAGGCTAGGAATGCATTTACTCTGTAATAAATAACATTTTGAACCCCCTAAAAAGAGTTCCACCTCCTCATTCTTCTATAAATACTCTATGAGGAGCTCTTTTTTAGGGGTTGGTTGCTGGCATTCGAACTCTTTAAATTTGTACATAGTTTGGCTGAAGATTAAGAAGAAATCGAAGTATTGGAAGATTGATGATGTTTTGACATGTTTTGTTAATGAGAAGGCTCTATCATTGGATCCCTGAGCATGGTTTTTGGTGATGTATTCTAATATGTTAATGTTTTTTCCTGTTTTCCATTTTGTTTCATCATTTCTTAGTACAGTAGAGTGAAAATTTTAGGCTAAGAAATGTCTCCTAGAAGCACCTTAGACCTGTTTACTCTCCACTGTTTTATGTTTTTCTCTTCTGAGGCATTCTAGAGAATTATTAATTTCTCTCTTGAACCTTACTTCTTCATGCATCTCGGATCTCGCGGATGATTGACACGGGGCAACCTCTAGGCCCTCGGATCTGCGCATTGAATGATTGACACGTCGCAGCCTCTAGGACCTCGGATCTTACCGTTGGATGATGAAACGTGTTGGCCTCTATGCCCTCGAATCTGGTCGTTGGATGATTGCCATGTGGCAGCTACTAGTCCCTCAGATCTAGCCATTGGATGATTGACACGGGGCAGCCTCTAGGCCCTCGGATCTGCGCATTGAATGATTGACACGTGGCAGCCTCTAGGTCCTCGGATATGGGTGTTGGATATTTGACACGCTACAGCCTCTAGACCGTCCGATCTGGCTGTTGGATGGATGACACGCCTCAGTGTCTAGTCCCTCAGATCTCGGGTGTGGATGATTGACACTTGGCACCTTCTCGGCCCTCGGATCTTGGGCGTGGATGATTGACACGCGACACCTTCTCGACCCTCAGATCTGGCCATTGGATGACCGCCATGTGGCAGCCACTCCTGCCCTCGGATCTGGTCGTTGGATGATTGACACGTTTCAGCCTCTAGGCCCTTGAATCTGGCCGTTGGATGATTGACATGCGGCAGCCTCTAGTCCTTCGAATCTGGCCATTGGATGATTGACACGGGGCAGCTTCTAATCCCTCGGATCCGGCATTGATGATTGACACGCGGCAGCCTCTAGGCCCTTCAATCTAGCCGTTGGATGGTTGAAATGCGACAGTCTCTAGTCCCTCGAATTTGGGCATTGGATGATTGACACATCACAGCCTCTAGGCCCTCTGATCTGGCCGTTGGATGATTGACACGTGGCAGCCTCTAGGATGTGATTGTTTATGAAGTTGTATGAAATATCTCTGTTTAACGATGTGGGATAACACGCTGTGGAGTCATACCTGCGTTTTACTAGCAGATGGTGGGAATGACGAGCGATGGTCAACAAAATCATTCACACAACGCTACACCTAAACTTTGTATCAATAAGGACTTCAGACGACGATGGTTATATGTAGAACTAGAATTGTGGTGTCGGACAGATTTTGTTTCAGAAGGAAATTAAATTCCTGTGAAAGGTGTCATCACTTTTGAACTAACGCTCCACTGCAACATCTAGGTGGAGTTGGAACATGGTTGCCAGATTGAGATTTGGGAGGACACACTCCTGCTGCTGCTCTTTCAGCTGAAGATTGAATATGTGGGAGGAGCAACGACCACAACTATTGGGACTTCCCTAAACAGCAATGCCGACAGGCATAAGTAGTGTGAGAACAACAACCTCCAGAACATACGCACTATGTTTTTCATGGGCAACGACATTACCATATTGATAGGGTCGGGTGATTTTCTAATGGATATATAATGACATTACTACTGTAAGACTGGGAAGCTTGTAGCTTTTTGAAAGGAAAAATGGGACGTTGTAGTGTGTTTAAATAAAGGAAATCACATTTCAATTTTATGTGATCCACATGATGCAATTTTTAGTTTTTGGTTTGTAGATTTTAGACGGTGTAGCATTTTTGCTAATGTTATAATGTTATAATGTTATAATGAATGTGTTATGCCATTTCTGACTTTCCAGATAGTTATGAATGTTTTTGTGCTTTTTTTTAAATAAACATATTACATAGCAAGGTGTGTCTACATATTTGTCGTTCATTCAAAATGGATATGTTAATGAATGCCATGTTCCCTCTCGTTATTTTGTCTCTAAATTTAATTTAATTTGTTGTGTTGATTTTATTATTTTAGTACATTTATGTATCCTTTCATTATCCTACAAAAGTTTGTGTTGAGTTTATTATTTTATTTATTTAGCCTTTTCTTTGAAGTTTTTCATTTCAGTATCCACCACGGTACCATTATCTTATTGCATTTTGTTATTTTTTAATGTTGGTCAGCATTTCAGATTTGATTATCCCAGCGAAGTTCATATCCCAACAAAAACGATTCTATACATTTGGAAGAGGATTCAAAATATGACAAATTTCATTCATACATACTACACCAATAGGGAGTTGATGGGAGATTGAATGGAATTGCAGGATGGAGTATGGGCAGAGTCTTAGTTTTAGGGTAGACGGTAAAACATTCATATGTAGATTTCTTAGTACTTGTTCTGCCATATGGGTCTAGAACCAGGTGAAATAAACCATTTACAGAAACTCTTTTATCTTTTTATCCATCTAAACAAAGATGAGGTTTCTTACTAGAGTATGGGCAGAGTGCAAAACATTCATATATAGATTTCTTAGTACTTGCTCTGTAATATGGGTCTGGAACTAGGTGAAATAAACCATTTACAAAAACTATTCTATCTTTCTATCCATCTAAATAAATATGGGGTGCCTCGTCCATGGTGATTGTGTGTTGAGAAAGCTACCCATTCTCGTTCTTTTTGGACACGTTGATGGATATAAAAACATTTAGGCAGTATCATTAAAGTGTGTGCCTACCCAATCTTGATTGTGTGTTGGGAAAGCTACTCATTCTCTTCAAATACGATGATGGATATATCACCGCCTCGCCAATGTTGATTGTGTGTTGGGAAAGCTACTCATTCTTCTGAGATGTTGGGAAAGCTACTCATTCTCCTCAGATACATGGATGGATATAGAAGCATTGAATGGGAAAAGGGTTTTGAATGCACATAAATTTCTAAGCTAAACTTATTCAATTTCATAATAGATAATCATTCATTTTCAAGTAAATATTCAATTTCTTTTTTCATTATTTAATAATAAATAACCATTCTTTTTCCTAATAAATAATCATTCATTTTTAGGTTACCCTTTGCAACCATTGAATTCTAACATATACTTCTATTGGCAACAAAATTATCTTCATCACAAAAATTATCCAAGATGCTTTTTCCACATGTCCCCACAAAGTGCTTTTTTGTGTAGAGCTGGCAGTCCAGAAAAGCTTAATTTGAACAGAGGTGGCACTCAAGAAAAGCAGGACCGTTGAATCGAACCAGTATTTGTTTCCGAACCTCGTCCCAGACTCTGCATTTTACGAATCTACTCCTCCTCCAATGGCTACTGCGCTGCACTGTATGTGTACGAGTCTTGTCTTGGAGCTCCATGTCATGTATGTTTGTATGAGTCTGGTAGTCTCTGTATAAGTTTTGTCTACTCTGGTAGTCTCGTATGGTTTTCTTGTTGTTGTCTGGTATGGTATGGTCTGGTTTGTGTGTTGTTGTGTTGCGTGGTACCCGGAGGTGAAGGTAGACAAAGATTACATCAATTCAATTTTAAATCAGCAGGAGCGAGAGGCATATGAATGAGGAGATATCCACCATATCCTTCTCAATCCCAGGTATGCAAATGCAAATTTCTGTACATGTAACCTTTACACAGATCGTAGATTGATTGGCTTAGTAATTGGCATACACTGCAAGAATTAGAACTAATATGAATTTTTGTAATTTCCTGCATTGAATTTTTTTTAAACCTTCACACGGATCATTCTTAATATGAATTTGTAATTTTCATGCATTGAAACCTTCCCACAGATGTTAGATTGGCTTAGTAGCTGGCATAAACTGCAAGAATTAGAATTAATATGAATCTGTA
This sequence comes from Pinus albicaulis, assembly GCA_034641835.2. NCBI lineage: Eukaryota > Viridiplantae > Streptophyta > Pinopsida > Pinales > Pinaceae > Pinus > Pinus albicaulis. The sequence goes on from CM076573.1 coordinate 724,708,562, forward strand.
ATTATTTCATGCAATTAGCTCTGTTCTAGCATATATTGAATTGCTAGGCTAAACGCGTAAATATGAATGGGCACCTGCTTCAGTTTTTGAATCCACAGAAATTGCCTAAATATGAATTGGTAGCTACCCTGCTTCAGTTTTTGAATGCATAGAAATTTCTAAGCTAAACATATTTATATCAATTCATATTTACATGGGATTAGGTAAATTTCTTTGCATCGAGTCTCTGTTTTTCTTCTTTTTCTAGTTATAGATTCAAATATACATGATCAGCCCAATGCGTGGGACTAGTAGGAAGTAATTTGATTTGGGATCTATGAGGATCGTTCGTCTGGCCCTTTTCAAGCTCTTAACAGGGCGGTGCTGCATAAGCTATGGCAAACAGAGACTACCCCTGTCTTGTCTTGGTTTGGCGCCATAGGATTATTGCATCCTGTGACTGCTGCAAACTACTTCACAAGCCCTGCCCCTGATTGGCACGGAATTACGGAGGTGTGTTATTCAATCCTCCCACACCCACGTCCCCATCTTCCTCTCTTGAATCTTCTAGTAAAATCTGTATAGTTTCTTTGTTTCAACTTTCTCTGTCTTCTTTTGTTGTTAGGGTTCATCTGATATGGTCAAAATTCTGTATAGTCTCTTTGTTTCTGTGTTTAATTCAATTTTGTTAAATGCATAGAAGTAGCTCTCTACTGTCAATTTTGTTGTTAAATCATAAATGCATACAAGTAGCTCTGCTCTCTGTTTTATAGGCAGTGTAATTCAATTTTGTTAAATGCATATAAGCGGCTCTCTATTATCAATTTTGTTGTTAAATGCATACAAGTAGCTCTGCTTTCTGTTTTATATGCAATTCTAGATGATAAGGCCATCATTGTTGCTGCTGTTGTGGATGTAGCATTCCCTTACCTCGTTGGGCTTTGGAAGAAGTCCAGAGAAATCCAGATTTGGTATACACCGATAAGGCTGGAAGGAGAAACAGAGAGTATATCTCATTAGGGTGCGACACCCTCCCTCTTCCTCTGCTCAAGGGAAGAACGCTGATTCAGGTATACACAGATTATATGAGAAGTTTCAGAGATACGTTATGCCCATCTAATTCTCTCTCCCATTCCCATTAATTGAAACATAGATTTCCATTTTAAGTCTTAGATTGATCTGAATAGGCTCTGTTTGTTTCCTTCCTAAGAATGCAAGTTTTTCATACACGCACAGGAAATTCAAGTTGGAATGGGGCCTTGTGAGGAGCTGAGGTATCCCTCAGATCCTGGCGATTTTCAATGTTACGACAAGGTAAATCAGCCTTACTTTTCCCGGACAATGGGAATTCCAAATCTGTGATACAAATACTAGAATCCTCCTTAAAACTGTAATCACCTAAATGTTTTGTCTACATGTAATCACCTAAATGTTTTGAATCACATTTTTGTAGTTGTACAGTATACGAAGGTGTCCTAGAGAGAGAGCCCGTGCAGAGGTTGTTGGGAATCACCTAACTGCCCTCGCGATTCAAGGAATCACCTAATTCCCAAACAGATCTCAGTGGAGTTGAGTAAAACCACTCAGATTCCCAACATCTCAGCTGAGTTGAGATTTCCAACCACTTTAAACATCTCGGGCGGGAATTTTCTGTCTTTGGGAGGCGTCTCTGACAGAGAGACTTGTTCAGCCTCTGCGCAAAATGCTCCTTCAAAAACAGTGACTGTGCTGCAAGATGCCAGTCTTATTCAACCAGCACAGACAGGTATGAATCTTTTTAGAAATAGAGGGATGCTTTTTCTGTATTATTTGTGATCGATTGGTATTCCATGTAATGAAATGACGGTTTTCTTTTAGATATTCCAATAGGTTAAATAGTCAACATCTGAACCTTTTATAGTGCTGCTTATTTGTTTTGAAGGTGGATGACCTGCCACCGATCCACCCGCAGGGTTATATGGACAACATGAGCAGCGTGAAGGAGGTGGATCCCTGTGCCAGTGGGACCTAGTGCGTGGATTTACAAGCATGTTCAGTGGGACCTAGTGCATGAATTTACAGGCATGTTCAGCGAGCAGAGCAGCAGCTTCAGGCATCAGATTCACAAATCAAAATAATGTCTGCCTACTGTGTGTTTTTCATATTCTTCCCAGCGCCAGTCCACTGGATCAACTCATCCATGGGTATGTATTTTATTTTTCATGTAATTTATAGACAGAAATTAAGATAACTCAATGAATTTTATGTGTTTCAGTAAGTAATTGGATTTCATTGTTGTGGGATTCGTTTTCAGCTGTGTGGTGGGCTCTCAGCAAGCAAGAATGGGACGCATGGAGCAAACAACTGCATGGACTTCAGGATACATAGGTGCTCACCATTATTCTCTCTTTTTTGTTGGTGTTTTTTCCATTATAGTTATCTTCAGAAAAAAAATCAGTAGATAAATCATAAATATTAAATCTTAACGGTTGCAGAAGAAAATTGTCAAATAGAAAGTCACAGTCTTGTTTTGCACATTAAAACGGTTCAAAAAAATAGTCCCTCCTATTATATTGGACTCAGAAGCTAGATTATTTGACCAAACCAATTCATTCTCTATCTTTTTAATTCTAACATGTCTCATTTTCAGTTTTCTTGTATAGGCCTTCCATACATCTCCTTCAATACCATCTAAACCTAAGAAGTTTGTTTTCTTCCACTCTTGATGCCATATACATTAGAATTTTATGGAGGTTGCCTAATATAAGTTATAGTTGTTTTCAAGGACTTTATAATCTTCTCCACTTCCAACCCTAGGAAGGATTAGCTGTTGCCTTTACTCTTTCTCCATTACCAACTTCCCACAGTAGTCAATTCTGCACAAGAGGGAAGGTTTGGACAATGGCCTTCCGACATATCAACAAATTATATTACGAGTATTCTTGGAAGGTCTTCTATTAAATTAGGTTCAATATATTTTTAGAGGATAACTTGGCTTCATAGACCCTTATTTGATATGAGCCTCCATATGCATCTAGCTACCAAAGCCTTCCCAAAATAATGCACATTCTTAAGCCCCAAATTCTTCACCTTCTTAAAACTCAACTTCTTCATCTCCTTAAATTTTTAAATATGTTCATGTTCCAACATTTGCATTTTCCTTTCTTCATAAACCACAATAAAGGCTACTAAATGAGCCAATTTCATAGAATAAGTACTTTTTTAATCTCATTATTATAGTAGAGTCGAGACTATTTAATTTTCAAACTTATTTTCATCTAAATGATTTTATTTTTTTTAAAGTCAAAGTACATGCTCCAACACTAATGTCCAATATGTAGCAAAGTTTCTCTTTAGTCAAGTTATATTAAGAAGATGATTTCAATCATCAAATTATGTTAGTCACTTTTTAAAATGATAAATCAATTTATGCATTTTTTGTTCCACTATATAGAAAGTATGGATTTTCACTTAATTTTAAAATATATTATTTTTGCAGAGAATGATTGGAATATACGTGGCCATGACATACGAAGCATTTACTTGTCCATCATGTTCATGACAGAAGACATGAAATGATTATGACATTAATCGCATTCAAAAGAAATTAACATTTATTTATTTATTCATTGTGTAATTACTCTTGCAAAACTCATAATAAAAAACTTATTTTTTTGTTTGAAGGGGCTAAAAAGCCCCTTCTCAATGCCCTTAAGAATGAACCATAGTCGTTCTTAAGGGTTTGTGTATCCTCTCTGGTTTTCCACTTCTTAGTTTTTACTTTTCCTCTTTGGTGATGTTTAATAGTAGTTAGCATCATAGATTTTAAGCTAATAATTTTTAATGATACATCAATCTACATTATGGAACATACTTGAAATTTGAAATCCAAAATCAACTTGTTAATTGTTAATCTTTATGCTTTCAAGACATTTAAATTTCTTAAATGTACTAAAACGGTTTCTTGTTTGTATTCATGTTATTTGTGAATGTAGTGTTTGATGACTAATGACATTTTGAATTGTGTTTATGATTGTCTATGATAATTTTTGTTGTTTGAGTTTTAATGGCTGTATTTAGAATGGATATGTATGGCATGTTGATATGTATTTTTAAATGTGTGTGTGTCCTTTAGCAATGACTATTTACAACATGTTTTTTTGTGATGATTAAACTTTGATGTGCGGTATGTGTATATTTGCAATATTTTATGTGTGGTGGTCAAAATTTGATGGGTGATATTTTTATGTTTTTGTATTTACAATATTATTTGTGTATGGTGATCAAGATTTGATGTGCATTCATGATTGTAGCAATATTCTTGGTTTTAGTTTCATTTGTATGGTTGTTTATTTACAATGATTTTGTATGACATTTGGATATGTACTTTTGAATGTGTGTGAAATTTCATTTGGAAACACTTAGAATCTCCATGTGCTTGTATCTTATGCATTTACAATATTTTTAGTGTGCAAAAATTTGATGTTTCTATGTTTGTGTATTCTCGTATTTGGATGTGTGTTCATGAGTGTAGCAAAGTTTGTGGTTTAGGTTTCAATTGTGTGGTTGTGTATTTACAATGATTGTGTATGACATTTGGATATGTACTTTGGAATGTGTGTGAAATTTTATTTGGCAATGCTTAGTATCTCCATGTGTTTGTATCTTATGCATTTACAATATTTTTAGGGTGTAATTGATATGTGATGTTTCTATGTTTGTATATGCTTGTATTTTGATGTGCATTCATAATTGTAGCAATGTTTGTGGTTTTAGTTTCATTTGTATGGTTGTGCATTTACAATGATTGTGTATGACATTTGGATATGTACTTTGAAATGTGTGTGAAATTTCATTTGGAAATGCTTAGTATCTCCATGTGCTTGTATCTTATGCATTTACAATATTTTTAGGGTGTAAATGATATGTGATGTTTCTATGTTTGTGTATTCTTGTATTTTGATGTGTATTCCTGATTGTAACAATGCTTGTGGTTTAGCTTCATTTGTATCGTTGTGTATTTACAGTGATTGGGTATCACATTTGGATATGTACTTTGGAATATGTGTGTGAAATTTCATTTGGCAATGCTTAGTATCTCCATGTGCTTGTATCTTATAAATTTACAATATTTTTAGGGTGTAATTGATATGGGATGTTTGTATGTTTGTGTATGCTTGTATTTTGAGTTTGATTTGCATAGGATTTACAATCATATTGTATGACTTGTACTTTAAAGTGTGTGTGAAATTTTTTGCCAATGCGTAATGTCTACATCACGTCTACATAGGCTTGTATGTTTATGCATTTACAACATTTTTTGTGTTTGGCATGTAAAGTTTGTATGTTTGACAATTTTCGGGGGTTTGTGTATTTACAATTTCTTTCCTTGCAATCATTAAAACTTTGATGCTTATTTTTCTGTAATAATCAAAATTTTATGTGTAATTTTTTTATGTTTGCAAAATTTGATATGTAATCATGTATTAATGGAAATTTGATGTGCATTGATGACTGTGTATAATGTTTAGCATGTGGTTTTCCTTTATATCTATGTATTTAGAATGACTGTGATGACACATCGTATGTAATTTAAAATAAAAGGTGGGGTTTGGGGAGTGATGAGTGTAGTGTAATTATAGGCTAGAAGTGAGGGGGGAGGCCAGATGAGCTTTCACCTTCACGTGGTTGGCTTCATTAGTAGAGAATTTATAATTCTTGAAGCTAAGAGAAGCTCTCTATGTAAATACACACATACAAGCATTAGAGCTCAATTTTACACACACACACACACACATTGATAAAATTTTATGCTTAATGATTTTATGTTTATTTATGAACCTTGACCTGGCAGCCCTCACTATATTTGAGAATATCCCTAGGAAACCTGATATTTTCATCTCGCCGGCTTCGGGTTGCAATATTACGGTGAGGAAAAAAACGAAGTCCGCTTCCAGACACTTCAGGGGGAGGCCGAAAACAAAATCCCTCTTTCGAGATGAACTTCTTGACCTTCGGGAGGTTCCTATTTTTTCAGCTGGTGATCCCAGGGTGGATGGAGCTTGTGACCCTCCTTGGGTCTCCAAATGATTTCCGCCATCCCCTTCTGCTCAAGTGGCATGGGCGAATAGTTTTTTGCTGATGGTTGTATATGATACTATCTTGTTTTTTTTGGTTCTTCCATATGCCCATATTCATATGCTGCTACGGTAAATGCCACAGGATGTCTGACTCATCGTTGTTGTGGTTTTTGTTTTGTCACGAATGTTGTGGGTTCTCATCTACGGATTTTGTTGATCCTCCATTTCTTTTCCAATTGGCAATTGGGGGATCCATTTTGACATCATCAACGACTCTATGCTTGATAGGAGTCTCATGTGCTGGTTTTTTGCCAGATCACATTATTTATGGTTTTAGGAGCAATGTTGCATATTGGGAAGTGATTTCTCACTTCACTTTCTTATGATGTATTATGCACTGTTTTTTATCATAATATAAAACAACGTTTTTTTCTTTCTGAAAAAAAAAAATTTGTATGATTGATATATATTTGATTGTATTACTTAATTGATTTTGTTTCAATAATTTTATTAGATTTGTATGATATAAATTTGCGTTTATATAGTTATATTTAATTTATATTTTTATAATTGTTTAATTGTATTTATATTAATATTTATATCATTTTGTATTTCGATTGGAAACCTAATATTTAATAAAATCATTTAAATTAAATTAAAATTAATATTGATAAAATATTTATTATTTTTACTATATATATTATAACACACTAACATATATAATTTAGATATTTAATAATTTAAATTTAAATAACTCAAATATTAATATTAAAAGATTAATATTATTATTATTATTATTAAATATAATATAAATATAAGTATTATTATTATTATTATTATTACTAAATATATTAATATTATTAAATTTAATAACTTTAGATTAATACAATATTAAATTTGTTATATTACAACATATATTAATATATCATGAAATATATTAACTCTAGATATATATGGGAGGGGGGGAATGAAGAGAGGGAGAGGAGAGAGGAGTGAGAGAGGTAGAGAAGGGCAAGAGAGGGAGAGGAGAGAGGAGTGAGAGAGGTAGAGAAGGGCAAGAGAGGGAGAGGGAGAGGGAGACATAAAGATGGAGAGGAGGAATGAAGAGAGGGAGAGGGAGAGGAGTGAGAGAGGTAGAGAAGGGTAAGAGAGGGAGAGGGAGAGGGAGACATAAAGATGGAGGTGGGGGAGAGAGGAGTGAGGGAGGGAGATAGTGAGAGAATTTTAGGGAAGAGAGAGAGAGAGAGAGAGAGAGAGAGAGAGGAAGAGAGAGGGAGGTGTTATCACCATAAAAGTTTTTTCTAAAACTTGGACAATTTACCTTGTTTTAGTCATGGTCTTAGATAGGTGTTAAGTCATTTTAAGTTTTTAGGGGTTAAGTGATAGCGTTAGAGTCTCATTTTCATTACAAAATAAAGTCCAACAACCTTATCTCATACCTTGAGTGTCTCATATCATGTTTAGAAAATCCAGTTTTTAACCATTTAAAAAAAAAAGTTTGATTAAGCCACGAAACCACGTTTTCGTAGCGCAGACAGTGTTAAAAACTGCTTTTTGTGCTACGAAAACGCTGCTCTTTTCGTAGCGCAAAACCCTTAAATTACATTAGGTGCGCTACAAAATCGGGGATTCGTAGCATGTCTTGTCAAGTTATCAAATCCATCAAATTCCGTTAATCTTTCATGATTAGGTGTCAGCTAGGAGTCTTTTCTCATACATGCCATCATTCATAACCATCTTGACATTCGTTAGAGGTCATTTATGTTAGTCATTTTCAAATTTGAAAAGGGCTGGTACCTAGTTTTATTTTCTTATGCAAGAAACACCTCATGCATGCCCTTGTTTCAAATGGTAAGCTCATGGTAAGCAGAGACCAAAGCTTCTCTCATTTATCAAGCGAGGTTGAATTCCTAATCAAGCGAGGCTGAATTCCTAAATCAAGCGAGGTAGCTTATTCTGAAATCAGGCGAGGCTGATATTACAAGTTTTCAAGAAACACACAGGAATTTCAAGGGAAAGATGACATAAGAAAGAAAGAACCACAGGTCAGGCCACTGTTTAAGGACGGAGCCTGAAAGCATAGAGGCTCTAACCAAGGACAAATCAGTTGAGGAGGCCTCCAAGAAGACAGGATGTTGGAAATTCTGCGAAAAATTACAAGGAGGCCATAACCAAGTGACAAAGAGTTTTCTCTTCATTTCACCGGTTCAAATACAAAATTTGGAGTCTTAAACTTGCCAATTTCACCTGAGATCATATCATTAGTGACAGAGATTCCAAGGGGAGAAGAAAGATGGTTCAAAAATTTCAGGTTTGAGATGGAACCTTGTAAAATATTTCTGAAGCCAGAGTTTGCAGAGACAGACTTAACTAAAGAAGTGCCAAGAAGTTATATCAAGAACACCTATGCCAATATGCTCTTCAACATTCAAAGGTATTTCAGTTGTGAGGAAAGATACCATAAAGTGTATTCTTATCATTTCAAACTCCTGTTGCATTTTACTGGAATGATTTCTTTGGATTTGTCTTTCTTCTTGTTTCGAAGTTTAGCTAAGATGGCAGATAAAGTGCAAATGAAAACTCAAGGATGTGAAAATTCACTTTTCCATCATGGTCTAGTTAAATTTATAGTTTTACATGAACTTCAAAGGATAAACAGAGAATGGTCTTCATTTTTGTTTTTGTGTGGATTTGGGGTGGAAACACAAGAAACAGGTATTAGCCCTAAGGCCAAAGAAAAATCACCATCAGAAACTAGTGATCCTGCAGAGATAAGATCAAAAAGATTTGTCAAGTTGAAACCCAGAAAGCAAGTGAAAGAGCCAGAAATTAAAACATCAGTGATTATTCGAGAGACTCCTCAACCTGCATAAAAGAAGACAACTAAAGTTAAGGAAACAATACAGGAACAATCAACTAGCAAATCAGTCCAGAAAAGATTGACTAGAAGTGAAATAACAAAGGAAAAGGGTGAAACAATGGTTTCAGGAGAAAGTCTAGGTTTAAAGGGTTATTTGAATGATATGTTACAGGCTATTGATATTGAAGAATCTCCTTTGGTTCAGGCAGACTTCATAACATTGGATGAAGGGAAATTTAAGAAGATGAAATCTTCTAAAAAGTTGGATTTTGATGATGAGATTTCAGAGTTTGTATTCAAGCCTAGAAAGCGTTTAGCCAGGCAATCAAAAAAGTTGCAAGGTCTGGATATGGAGTTAGAGACAATAGGGAAAGTTTCCAATGTTTATGAAGAACATATAGACCTATCATCACAAATGCCTGAAGATGACAAAAACAGAGTTTTTCATAATCAAACAGAAAAGAGCAGTCATGAAGAAATTGAAGAGAAGTTGAGATTAGCTAATTTTAAAATTGCTAAGCTCAAGAGGAAAGAAAGAAGACATGTTGCTGAGAAGACAAATTTCAACAAAATAAAGGCTCTTTGGGAGGTTGAAAGAGTTTCAAAACCTGAACTAGTCAGCAGTGAAGCTCAGTATTTCACCTGGACTGTTCCTGCAATCAAAGAGGCTAGATTTGTGAGAATGATAAATGTTAAATTAAGGGCTACTAATAGGAGGCTGAAGAGGCAGATTGAAGACCTGGAAATTCAATTAACAAAGTCTGAACGTAAGTTATGTTGGGGTCCCGTGATTTGGCATATTGGCATACCAAATGACAAGACAACATACGAACCAAGCTTTAGAGCTCTAGGATCTAGCCCTCCTAGTCTCAGAGAGGGATCTCTCAATGCGTGCAAAGATATGTCTTGTTTGCTTTTAAGGGTTGATTTTAGGCTAGTTATTAAGTAAAAGTTTGTTTGTTTGGGTTTTGTTGGTTGGACATGAATGATCTAGGAAGCATAGATAGAAAGGGGAAATATTAGAGCCCTTGGGCAATGGAGTCAAGAAGAAGTTATAAGAAGCTCAATCAATGGATATGGGATATCAAAGGGAAAATCTAACTTGGCCAGTGGATCTTGGGTTTGGTGGATGAAATGAAATGGAAATTAAGGATTTAGAAGGAGAAGTAAAACTAAGGGCAATTAAGAACCCTTAGTTATATGTACTTCTCAATAAAGGGACTTAAAAACATCATCTGAACATGAAGAGGCATTTGATAGATAGGGCTAACCATGAATTATATAAATCACACTTCATCAAATAACAATTTCAAGACAAACTTTTCAAATGAAATCTATGAGTCGAGGAACTCTCTATTTCATCCAAAGATTTCACCTTCAAGGAATTTAGAAAACATAAAAGATTCACAAACAACTGTATCATTGAAGAGGGAACTCCTAAACATCTCTGATTACAATTATAAATACCTTCAAAACAATTATCTCAGCAAGAACAAAGGGTATGATCAAAACAAACCTCTTTGGAAGACTGTAAACAATGGTACTTTAAAGGGAGACTTCAGAAACAGTTTTCAAGTGGCAGCAAGTTAGCAGGGAAAACCATAAATCATTCTTGAGACCAAATGTTTGAACTATTTCTGAAATAAACAAGCATAAGGGTTCAAGAGAGCAATTAATAATTCTCTAGAATGCCTCAGAAGAGGAAAACATAAAACAGTGGAGAGTAAACAGGTCTAAGGTGCTTCTAGGAGACATTTCTTAGCCTAAAATTTTTACTCTACTGTAGTAAGAAATGATGAAACAAAATGGAAAATAGGAAAAAACATTAACAGATTAGAATACATCACCAACAACCATTCTCAGGGATCCAATGATAGAGCCTTCTCATTAACAAAACATGTCAAAACATCATCAATCTTCCAATACTTCAATTTCTTCTTAATCTTCAGCCAGACTATGTACAACTTTAAAGAGTTCGAATGCCAGCAACCAACCCCTAAAAAAGAGCTCCTCATAGAGTATTTATAGAAGAATAAGGAGGTGGAACTCTTTTTAGGGTTCAAAATGTTATTAATTGCAGAGTAAATACATTCCTAGCCTTGAAAACTATGAAAGGCCTAAGGTAGGAATGAGTTGCACTACTTCTTTGTTTAATAACTCTGTCTTTACTTCCTAAGGATAAAGTAGGTGAAAAGAGTGGGTTTTAAGGCTTTCCCATGTCTTAAAATAACTGTTCTAATAGTCAAAAGATGTTCTGTAAGTGTGATAATTGTCAAAGTGTCTTTGTAGGTGAAAAGCAAGCTACAGGTAGCTTCAGATATTTTGATGAATTAACTGCTTTGTCCTAATGTGCTCGAGGATCCCTAACTTGTTGATCTGTCCTTTAATCATCTTCAGCTTCATTCTTTGAATTGCAGGTTAAGTCTTTGATCCTTGGGATTTGACTGTAACCTTTAAGCTTTATCTTAAACTTTGATACTCTTCACTGTTTCTTCATTTAATCTTCATTGTTTGCTAACGGGTACTTTCTTTGCACTGGAGGGTTTGATTTAATAGTCAATATCATGATTTATTGGCTAACACTTGGAATTTAACCCTTCGTCCCTTTCTGCAATTGAATAGGCCACAGAGGATCGTCATCCTCGGCCTCTGCCATTGATAATGGCTGTGGGATGGCCTTTTCCGCCGTGAAATCTGCAACCAACCATAAACATGTTATGAAAAACCTGTGTATAGGGTAAAAACTACTTCAGAGAGGCTAGGAATGGGTGGAGGAGCAGTGCGGAAGAAGGTGGATGCAGCGGAGTGGATTCTATGGAGGAAACCATGAAAAATAAGGTTTAAATTTGCTTGTGGCGTGAAATGAGCATCGGTGGTTTGGCGGAAAACTAGAGGTGGTTTTCGCACGGGGCCAGGGTGGTAAGTGGTTTCACCCTGAGTGAATGTGATAGGGCTCAGGTGTTGACACCTATCCCTCTAAAACCACCCATTTCGCGTTCAAATTGCACGCCGAGGAGGTTTCGTGAGTTGGGTGTGAAGAAGAACGAGGACTGTCGGATCTGTGGGATCAACGGTTGGGATCTTTTCGGCGGAATGATTTGGTAGAGGATGATCGGTAGGAAGGAGGGCGAAGTGAAGGAGCACAGACCGCCCGATCTGGGGGACCCAAATCGACGGCTGTGGGTGAGCACAATGGTTAAATAGATGCGCGGGGGTAAGAGCGGTGGGCCCTGACGGTGACGTCAGCAGTCTTGTCTTTTAGAGGAAATTCTGATCAGCAGGGTGAAATGGTGGCCGTTAGATCAGAATAGATCAATGGTGAAGATTAACTATGGGGGGACTGGGGGGTACAGAGGGATCTCGGTGCCGGGTGCCTTCACAGTGATCCCTTGTTGTCGGATTTTGAGGCCATCGGATGGTTGAGATCAAATCGACAGAGATGCGGATTGGCGGCGAAATGGAAGCAAAGGGGAATAGGAATGGGAAAAAGCGAAGTGCGATGGCCGTCCGATCTGGGAGAGATCGATGGTCAGTATTCCATCGGCGGGTTATGGGCTAAGACTTTTTCCGATGGCCGCAGGTAGTCATAGGCCTGGGTCACATGGAGGAAAAGGGGCTAGGGCGTAAGCCGAAAGACGTTGAAGCCCTAAAATGTAAAAAGGCATTTTTATACCAAAATAAAGGTTTTTTGATCATTTTCAAGAGTTCTGATAGAGTAATTAAAGGGGTTTAAAACCTTAAAAGGGGGAATTTAAAAGGATTTAAGGGGATTTTGAGGGAATGAGGATAAATGAAGGGGAGAAAAGAGGATTTTTTAGAGGGGAAAAACACTGTTAAAGGTAGAATGAGGAGTGAATGAAATGAAGGAAAAAGGAGACTCTGAAAACAGTTCTTTTAAAACTAGCAGGGCTTCTTTGAAGGTTTTGAAATGAAAACATTAGTGAAGTCGGGTTTCTTTGGATAGAGAGAACAACCAGGCTTCAAGAACTAACATATTAGCTTGAAATTGTTTCTTGAAGGCTGCAAAATGATTCTAGCCATCATTAGGTATAACAGAAATTATAAATGGCTAACAGTGCCTCCACTTGGGGAGGACAACTTGCTCTTTAGGTGTCCAGAACCTCAGTTTATCAATCTCTAGCTTTCAATAGACCAGTGTCTTAATCCATTGGGCAAAATTCTTTTCTTTCTTTTATTGGTTATCTTTGGATTTGAGAACATTTCAACAATTTGTAGCATATGACATTCTTCAAAGCAGCATCACTACCTACCCAATCCTACTTGTCCTAGCATTTTTTCTTCTTTTGAATGTACTTGGACTGGAAAACTCTTTGACATCAACATTCTACTCTTTTTGAAAGCAAAAACTAATCTATTTCTACTCTTATTTCTTCCATGAGTTCAGATTAAACAGTTGAACTCAAAAGCTTCTCTACCTAATCTACTATCTGTCAAGATTAAGCTGTTTGACAGATCTGCATTCTCTACATTCTAAAACAGAAATTTAAACACAGACAAACCAGGATTAAACAGTCTGATTTCCTGTAGTATCTATGGCATAAGAAACCAGTTGCACATAGACTTTTATTTGCAGAAAATTAAAACAAAATTGTGAAGGCTTAAGATCTGAAAATAAAAGACATCCTTCTTTCTTCTTGGCTCAAGTTTTGATCTATTTAGAGCCATCTTTTTCTTTCTTTTATTTGGTTCAGATTTTGAGCATGTTTGAACCATTCTTTCTTCTATCCTAATCTATTCTATTGATAAGCTAAGATTAAACAGTTTGGAAAATCTTCTTCACTAACTTATCAGCAGTAAATTGAAATATATCTAGTCATGATTAGGTTGTATGAATAAATAGCAGTGTTTTCTTTTAGTAGTGGCATTTAAGCTTACACACTTTCAAATTCTTCTTTTATTTTTTAGTATTGGATTGTACCTTTCTTATTTTAATCTTCCCTCTTTTTCTTTTTCTATTTTTCTTTCTTTTTCAAAGAAAAAATAAAAACTAACTAAATTCTCACGGGCTGAGCTTATTTGATTTCCTATCTAACCTCATCTAACCTGAAAAATTTACATATTTAGTTGATGAACTCCCTTTTCCAATATAGCCAATCAAGTAAATGGTTCCATGATTGGTCTTTGCTCATCTCCTTGAGCATGCTGGAAAAACAGGGCCACTCCCATTTCCCTTGTTCTTTAGCAATAGTGTTAAAAAATATTCTTGCTTTTGGTAATACACTGCTTCTAACAACCTTTATCCCTTCTTCAAATATCTTCAAGAAATGGGCATAGGGATATTGAAATAATGCTTGGTTATGAATATTTGGAAGATAGGTTTCGACCAAGCTTACTTTTTTCTCCACTGGATCAAGCTTAAGATTCTTTTGAGAAAGAACTTCTTCCTCATCTTCATTATCATTTGAACTGGAGGACTCATCATATATTGCAGTGCTGTCCTCTCATAGTCCTGGTATGCTCTGATTCATTGGACCGTACTCTGTGAAGAGATCATCATATTTTTGAGCAAGGGTATCTTTTATTACCTCAACCCTTTTAGGAGATGTCTCCTTATCTTTAGCTTGCTCAGGAAATTCCTCTTTCTTCTCAACCTCATCATCACAACTGATAGATTGCTGACTCCCAATTATATGAAAGCTATTTTTGATGGATTGGATTGGTTGATTGCTGCTTTCAAGCCGATGATAGTGAAATTCATGACACCAATCAACCGCTAGTTGCCCTGCATGATTAGTTTCTATTTGGAGCTCATCCTCATCATTAGACTGATAAAAAATTGGCAAATCATCAGTATAAAAAATATCACCAATCAAGCATATTGGGTTATCAATTTGTTTTTCTTTAAGCTGATCTACAAGTTTATTTTCTGGTTCAAGACAACAAGGTTCAGTAGGTATATGAGCAGAAGTGTTTTTTTCAAATGAATTTTTGAGGGCTGGTTGTTTATTTAATATTTGATCAATTTCTTCTTCTATCAAAAGAGGAGGAATTTTTATTTGGCTTTGGGTAGAAGTACAACATTCCTCTTTCTCTTGTATTGACTGATTTTGAGGCTGGATGTCTTCTTGAGCCTCTCTTAGGGGATCTTTACTTGTGCTTGCAGGAAAATTTTGAGGATTCTCTTCTATTTCCTGATCTTTTCCACTCTCAAACAACTCTTCTTGATCTTTGTGATGGTCAGTTTGAGGTTCATGAATTGTTTCTGTTACAATGTCAGGATGCCACTCTCCTTTTAAAATCTGAAATGAGTTATGACATAGAGGGAGAGTCCCTATATGTGTTGATTTTTCTTCTATTTCAGTTTCAGTGTTTCCTAGGAGGCTTATTGTTTCCTCAAAGCACTGCTCACTTTTTGCATTTGCAATTTTGGTTGTAAAGTTCTCTTAATAGCACAATACAAGATAAAGGTAGGTTGTCAGGAATTTCTTGACAACCTTCTTCATTGTTTTCTCTGTAATCTTGCTCATCATACATATTTTGTTTGTTGTTTATGTCTTGTAGTGGTTGATTTTGTTTTTGATCAGGAGAAAGCATGGGTTGCTCTAGATAATCAACATCTGTATCAGCCTCATGCCTTTCCAGTTTCTTATCAAGTATGTACACTATTTTTCCAATTAGGTCCAATAATGTGTTTAGTTTAGCTTCTCTATTTATACCTGATTCCATGTTTGTTAATTATAAAGAGGTCACTGCATCTTTTCAACCAGTTCAGAGTCTTCTTCCAGTGGAATCATTAGGTCTTTTGGGATTGTGGAGTCGCCAGGTGAAAGATTTTGAACTTTGCTATCCACCGTCAGCATGATTGGGATTGCTCAATGCATTCCCAGGGGAGTTTACAAGGACTGGTAAAGTAATAGGCCTACTAGAGGCCAGTGGAGTCGACAGGTGGAAATTTTTATCTCTTCTAGAGGAAAAATGTTTTATGGTCCACCACCAATGTTTGTTATGAAACCAATCTGAAATGTTTTTGGTTTTCTGAGTTTTTTTTTAAGGACTAATGAGTCTATAAGAGCTTGATGGACTATTATTTACTCAGATGGTCCCACCGTGATCGCCATAATGTTGGGGTACCGTGATTTGGCAGATTGGCATACCAAATGAAAAGGCAACATACGAACCAAGCTTTAGAGCTCTAGGATCTAGCCCTCCTAGTCTCAGAGAGGGATCTCTCAATGTGTGCAAAGGTATGTCTTGTTTTCTTTTAAGGGTTGATTTTAGGCTAGTTATTAAGTGCAAGTTTGTTTGTTTGGGTTTGGTTGGTTGGACATGAATGATCTAGGAAGCATAGATAGAAAGGAGAAATATCAGAGCCATTGGGAAAAGGAGTCAAGAAGAAGTTATAACAAGCTCAATCAATGGATATGGGATATCAAAGGGCAAATATAACTTGGCCAGTGGATCTTGGGTTTGGTGGATGAAATGAAATGGACATTAAGGATTTAGAAGGAGAAGTAAAACTAAGGGAAATCAAGAACCCTTAGTTATATGTACTTCTCAATAAAGGGACTTAAAAACATCATCTGAACACAAAGAGGCATTTGATTGATAGGGCTAACCATGAATTCTACAAATCACACTTCAAAAAATAACAATTTCAAGAAAATTTTTTCAAATGAAATCTAGGAGTCGAGGAACGCTCTATTTCATCCAAAGATTTCACCTTCAAGGAATTTAGAAAACATAAAAGATTCACAAATAACTGTATCATTGAAGAGGAAATGCCTAAACATCTTTGATTACAATTATAAAGACCTTCAAAACAATTATCTCAGCAAGAACAAAGGGTATGATAAAAAAATACCTCTTTGGTAGACTGTAAATAATGGTA